>CP114124.1:1200000-1777500 GCA_029959195.1 Dictyophora rubrovolvata
GCATGTTATTCTGGGTTTTGACTCGAATACGATTAGCTTCAGAAGGAAGGGCAGCACGACCGAAGCCCAAAAGATTGTCATGAAAGGCAATGTGAATATCAACTTTTAATTCGTCAAATTGGCGCTGCCTCGATTGTCTCAGTTTGGTGAGTAGGTTTTCAGCTAAAGGCAAAGCCTCCGAATAAGTTCTTGGCCGCCGATCTATTTGTTTTAACTTCGCGTCAACGAATAACTCGCTAGCCTGCTGTGGAATTTCGGTAAACAAATAAGCAAATCGTTTTTTTTTATATTTAGGCGCAGTGACGTTTTGTTTGTTGTTATGCTCGGAGTCTCCCTCGTTTTCGTCATCCACAGAAATCCGACAAGCCGAATAAGGGGTTACGAGTGGATCTTTGGCACTGATTGACTCTTCTCGAGTACGTTTGCTGTCGAATTGTCTGATAGTGCGTCGGGCATCCTGAGTCGCTACACCTCCTTCACGCTCCCACGTATGGCTAGTATCATCAACACGTCTCCATTGATCCCAGTCAAACTGACATTGATAAGATTACACAGAGTTATCAGAGAATAGTGATATTTTACCTTCAAACTAATATTTATTAATGACATCCAGCAAGACATTGTATGTACCTACTAACGAGGTCCTCGAGGAGGCTGATATTCCCCATCTATGTCGCGCACAACCCAGTGAATATCCTCGTCCCACTCTTCGACTTCGGACGAAGAATCCTGGTATATGAAAGCATCGCTGTCTGAATTACTATCTTGTTCGCTGCCACTGCCTCGTGCTTCGCTTTCTTGAGCTGACATGGAGTGAGGGAGTGCGGCGTGTCGATATTATGGGTTCTTGTTGACGCGTATGTAATTTGCTTCCGTCCTCGTCCCAGTGCTCTTCCACCCTGCTTGGATGGAGACAACACTGAATCCATCCATCATCCGGGGCAAACTTGCCAATGCGCTCGGGCCAAACAGGCGATATTACTGGAACACGCTTTCTTTATATCTCAACGGAGAGATACCCCGCTCAGAATTCGACGAATCCATCCGAGAACACATCAATACCCCCGACATAGGTAATGCTGTCTTTATCACGCATTGCTCGGACAATATTAATCTTATACGAACAATTAGCACAGCTACATAATGCCCTAATCATTGCGCTATTATCTAATGCTGCTATAGTCAAGCCACCCTCTCCCCCTCCGGATCCCAAACCTCATCGGAAGCGTAGCGGCTCCGGCCGTGAAAGCCATTTAAAGTCATGGATTGTCGGAATGAACAAGAAAGAACGAGAAAGAATCAAAGCTCTGGATGCCTTGTCTGCGTCCATTTCTCTGAAACCTAGAGCAGAGCGAGACGAAATTCTTGCCGGTCGAGCCGTAAGAATAATTTCAGAAAACAAAGGTATGCTTCCTGTCTCTTAAGGTATCGTTGTCCCTCGTATTGAGAAAATCATTGAAAAGAATCCTCTGGATTACGCAATACCCGACCGCTATGTTCCGTTACTCGCAGCATAACCGAACAGAATATTGCAGAAAGAGTCGCTTTTATTGCTGCACAGAATAGCGTGGCTCTGTCTCAGGGTGGCACTGTACCCCAACTTATCCTTTTAGCTCTTGAAGTAAGACTTTACTTATCCCTTTACATTCATTTCATCGAATCATTGGGATCTTTTCAGGCGAAATTAAAGCATTTAGTCACCCACGCAATTTCCCTAACATCTACTTCAAGAACTGTCTCGTCCATTCAAACAACATCGTCGCATGGACCCAAATCTTTATCTGTTGCTTCATTTGATGCCCTCTTTACTGTGGCACCTGCAGTATTGCCGTATCGTTCAGCTGCGGCGTTGCGCCTCTCCCTTGGCGAGAACATCTTTAGCTGGGAAGAGGAAGAGAGCAGAAGACAAGAGGGACGTACAGAAGGCCCACAGGGTCAATTAACAGCAATTTTACGGGGTAAGGCCAAAATTTGGGATGCAATTACTAACAGAGGGCGGTGAAGACAACGTTTCTTTTTTTCTTCTTCCAAAGTTACTGTATCTATAGTGCATTTTTAAATGGTTATAATGATATGTATTGCTCTTGGTAACAGAATAAATATAGTATGGGGTAACATATGAGAATTACAAACACATAGCTAAAAAGACGTTAGCGTCTTTTCCAAAAACTTCCCCGTGAAGGGGCCTGAGCTGGCGATGGCAAGTTCCTTTCCGGATACACAGTGCGGTACTGAATCACTGGACCACCAGGGGAACTGACTGCAGGTGAAACAGATGAAGACGCAGGTCTAGAAAACAGTCGTGATATGAAGTCTGAAAAATTGGGATCAAATGAATGGGACTCACGAAACTGGTAAAGGCCGTGGGGAATGTGTCCGCGTGCTTGAAGACCTTAAACCATTCAACGAAGGCGAGATTTTCAAATTAGGACGAAGTGATGATGAAGGTTCTGAAGCGACCGGTGAAAGCTTGCTGGTATAGGAATTCACGCCTAGAGTAGGCGAGCGTGATAAAGTAACGTCTGATGGGTAAACAACTTATAAGGATCTTTCGCCCGATGCTTCCAAGTAAAAAGGAAATCAGACCTTGAGATATATGGGAATGATGATGTGATCTTCCCTTTGTGTCATGCCCGCTTATCTTTAGACTCCCGACGTTCAATTCCGATAGATGATGTTTATGACCCTTGTAATGTCCATGATGTTCATGTTTTTCTTTGTCAGGTTTCCTCGTCGGAGAAGGTTCCCTTACAACAAGCCTAGGGTTCTTTCCCGTCGCCTTTGGTTCCAATTCCGGCATAGATATTTTGCTGAGATGAATGACTAGAGAATCCGGTGGTTGGTAAGGTGTGATTGACTGCGAAGGTGTGCTAGCTATTGCTGGATCATCCAAGTTAATTATTCGACGGCCTTTTCCTTTTTTGGGAGCCGATTCGAGATCGTCAAATGATGGATTGACATATTGATGCAGTTCTTCATCATAACCGCTAGTTTTATACCACGATCGCTTCGTAGCTTCTGCAACTTGGACAACTTTGGACACACTTGCGGTGGTCTGAGAACGAAGAGTAATATAGAGAAGTGATTCATCCTGTTATGCAAAATGAAGGTGCAGGAAGGACTTGAATGTATAATGTAACTCACGCTAAGCAGAGAGACGCAGTGCTTAACATAATCATCCCGCATGCCCACATCTCCTACCACAATCTCGTTGACATCTCGCTAAGAATCAAGAGGATAATGCATAACAATACCATAAGATAGTACATCAAACAAAATCATACCTGTTCTTTAGCTTGTAAAATGGCTATCTTGTCTCCAACCCATCCATCAGGCTTCGGAGGTGGTGGTGGCGGTGGTCCTGAAGGCAATGAAGGCTGCGGATGAGACAGCGGCTGTGCTATCTGTGGCTGAGGAAGAGGAGCAGCACTTCCCTGAGCTTTCGCTCTTAATTGCTCCGAATAGTCAGGGAAGGTTAATAAAGCTGTCAGAATTGCAATTTCCAACCCTGGTTAAAGGTGTTATTCACTCGGATTATATTCTGAATGACAATCATTACCTTTTCGATCCTGAATATCGAATCTGATCGAAGGATGATTTGAATACATCTAAATGTGATTTTTGGTAAGATAGATTCACCTTTGGATGTTATAATCCAAGATTTGGACTGTTGATGTCTTTATCTTGCCAGGTGGCTCCTTCGTAACGGCGACTAAGACGGGTGGATCCGGCTTTCGAATCATGTAACACTCCTCCCTCTTCCAGTCAAACTGATTCCTAAATGCTATCTGAATCGGTGGGCTTTTTACAAGAAAAAGGGGGAATATCGACGTACCCTTCCCAGGTGAAAGTCCATTTGAAAGATCTGTCGCGTCATTAGGAGCCGTCAACGGAAGAAGGACATTAAAACGGTATTTACAGTAAACCGGTATAGTTCAGATGTATTGAAACCGACGGATTGTGCAGCTCAATCAGCTTTTGCTTGCTAGTGGCTGAGGGTGCCGTTACGGTAGCCAAAACAGACCCGGAGAGAGGGTCTGATAAGAATTGAGTATGAGATTCATTAATGGACTGGGACAATTACCGCAGAGAGAGAAACAATAGGCCTCCTTGTTATTTGGGACCCATACTTTTCTGTAATGAACAACTCCAGAAGGTTCCACGAGGTCAATGCCATCAGGCGAGGTCTTGCTTGGTTCAAGCTTGAGAGTAAATAGGTTTTGGTCCAAAGCCATATTATGAAGGGAAGGGAAGGCGTTAAAAAGTACGTTGTCTTAGCAGATTAACTTGGAGACCATGGATAACCAGTACTTGAACTGCGCTTGGCACTGGCAGCAAATGCTAGCGATTCGGCGGCAATGCTTATTAGTGCTTGCTATTTTCGGCGAGGACCGTGCCGAGGCATTGATTAACATGACACTCACTTCTTCCACGGCCATTAAGTATGTGAATCCTCTTACTATCATCCTATGGAGAAAAGTATGTACAGAAGAAATTGGCATCGACAAGTGTTTTTATTATTATACACGGCTCATACCGCCATTCCTCCGTCGTTACTTGACTTATTTAATTTTTTGCTTGTGTCGCCATGTTGTCATTTTTGGAAAGCTCCACTCACCCCAAATGCTTATCGTGATCGATCAGAACCTGGAGTGAATGATTGTCAGAATGTATTCTGCTCCACAAAACGACTATTGGTCTCTGTTCAACGGGTGTACAAAGCTTATTATTACTTCGCTGGAGAGCCATGCTGCCGGGTCACTCTCCCATGATCCAATACAATTTTCGCAAGTGTCTTAATTACACCCTCCCTCTTTTTTTTCATAAATGATATTTGTTGTCATCGTCTTCTCCTCCTCCTCCTCGTCGCTGTCCGACTGCGGCTGAATGAGTAGCACAACCATGCCACACATTAGGTCTAAGACAGCTCCCGCCACCCTCCACGATGACTTTGAGACCCCACCGATAGCTCCCGAATACCATGACGAAGCACAGACCAGGTCGCCCTCCAGTGACAGCTCTACGAACTCCAGCGATGAGTTTTGGGAAGATGCTGCCAAAGAGGCCGGTGAAGTTAAAATCTTTGATGATCTACGAGCTAAACGAGGTCGTTGGCTCTATCTATCCTTCATGCGACTTTATCGACCGGTTCGAATACTCTTAATCGCAACCATAGTGTCAGGCATCTTGATTACCCCTTACATTGTTTTTAAATTATCGTTTCCCAATCTACCTACATTCCCGCATGTAAGGGCATGGTCTATCTGGTTCACTGTTTCTTGGGCATGCATGGTTGGCCTATCAATTCTGGTCGACACTTTACCCCGGTTGATTATCTATGTCTATTTGACCCTACTTGGTAAACCTCGGGACCGTCTGACAATCGAACTAGAGGCATATATCTTTTTGTTCTCACCCAAACTGCAAGTTGCTAAACAAGTTGTTACAGATTATCCTAGCAGTAGTGGGCTGGCTCAAACTCACGTTGTATTCGGCTACGCTATGGATTGCTCTGTCTCTAATGCGAGCTATTTTACACCCTCCCGGCTCTTACTGGATTATAATCAACAGAGTCGTAGCCGTGAGTTTGAAATATTCATTCACCTCTCGCTTCTAATTCACTTAAATACGATAATCTTCTTTTAGACCTTATTCATTGCGACTATGATTCTACTCATTGAGAAATGTTTCCTTCATTTCGTTGCTATACAGTTTCACAAGAAAGCACTCTCAGTAAGCTTATCTCGTAAGACAGCTACCTCCATTCTAGTCTAACAGCAACATGTCAGGATCGTATCTTGGAAAATAAATTCGCCTTAAAAGCTTTGGATAAACTTTCATCTGCGCAACCACCAGCAGGCAGAAGGATGCCAGGTTTTGGGCGTAGAAAAACTCCCAGACCCACTTCAGCTACTGTTTCTCGAGACCCGTCGTATGAAGTTCTTAATGAACTTCCGAGTCATTTTCAACAACAACAGCCGCTCTCAAGCCCTCAATCGCCCGACATTATCATAGACGTTGGAACCAAGAATGTGAAGCATTCGAAAAAGAAGCGCAGAGCAGTTGCAAGCATGCTACTTGATCAAGTCGGAGAGGCGATTAGTTCTCTGACAGTCAAGGATTTAAACTACCACAAAAGAGGGATGGGTTCCACACATTCAGCCCGTCTTTTGGCTAGGAAGGTGTTTGCAGCGCTGTCCGATGCTTATCCCCCACGAAATCTCGTTGTATCTGGTATCTGATTGTCTCCATTTATTCGACGTATATTCTATGACTCATCGCGATTTGTAGATTTTTACCCTTATTTTCCCTCTCGTGAAGAAGCTGTAAGTTATCAGCACATCAAAGTGCACGTTATGTTGATTACCATTCATTTCCGTGAAGGAAATTGCATTCCATTTAATAGACCAGGATGGAAACGGTGATATCTCTCGGCGAGAAATGCGCGAGAGCGTACAGAGAATATATCGCGAACGAAAGGCTATAGCTTCTAGTTTAAAGGTACAATGCAACTTTGTCTTCTTCAGCCGCCTTTTCTCAAGACATACCTAGGATGTCGGAAATATAGTCGCGAAGTTGGATGGGGTTCTCATCGCCATTGGACTACTCATTCTAATATTCGCTGCTTTGCTCATTTTCGACCGAACAAACACGCTATCCTCGCTGGTCCCTCTAGCGACGATCGTCTTGGGCTTCTCCTTTATCTTCGGAAACTCTGCTCAAAATTTGTTCAACTCGGTATGTAGTTCACAAATGTCTAAATCAACAAAACCGTATAACTCATTTTCTACCCAGCTTATATTTATCTTTTCAACGCATGTTTTTGATATAGGAGACTTGATTATGATCGATGACCAGGTCTGTCATTGCTGTAAGACTCGTCGAGTTGACTGATGATGCTTATTTATTGGTCAGGTTTTAACTGTCACTGAATTTGGATTGTTTTCGACGACTTTCAGACGTGTCGATGGGCAAGAGATTATAGCGCCCAATACTCTTCTAGCTAGGTAAATCAGATCATTTCTATCGTGTTTCTAGAATCCATTAATCGTTTTCAACAGCAACAAGTTAATTTATAACCTTCGACGTAGTAGTTCTATGTAAGTTTCCGTAATCTGCAACCTTGCACAAACCTAACCTATGGTCAGGTGGGAAACTACCTCAATTATGATTGACTACAAAACACCTTTGGAGGTACGTGGCCTTTATTATAGTTCCACGAGCTATATTTGAGGTTTTGATATAGGCTGTTGAAGAGCTTAGGGTGAGTGCTCCCTTTTCTTTTCTCTTGCGAAAATCTCATGGCTTGTTTTGAAAGACACGTCTTAAAGCATATATGAACACAAACAATCGAGAATGGTCAGATTTGACTATTAACATCAACAAAATGAATTATCAAAACACTATTTACCTGGATATTAACATGCAACGTACGTTGCCAAAGATCACATACTCTTGTCGTCGTCACACTTACTTATTCATCAAATGCAGACAAATCCAACTGGCAAGACTGGGGAGGGAGATGGGCACGCCGAACAGCGTTCATGCGACATCTAAAAATGATTCTCGAAGAACTCGAAATAACTTATTCAAAGCCTTTACAGCCTGTTATTTTACATCGGCAGGACAGTCCTGTGCAGTTGCGGCATACTCAGGCTCTTCGCTCTTCTCGAGAACCCAGATCTCCGGATTCTGCGGCACTGGGAAATGCAGGCCACTTTTCCAATACTACGCAGCCTGCATTTCCACCGTCGACCAGAGGATTGAGTGAAGGGCCCGATCAGTTTTCATAACCGTGAGGTCCTTTGTATTCATGGACGTGTAATAATATCATCAGCGCATCTACATGTAATCTAGAGACAATCTATCAGCTGCATTTAGAATAAACTATAATACACATTTTTTTGAAGAGAGATCTCACATCCATTATCTTCTCCATCTGCCGAGACAAGATCACTATACTCGTCAAGAGTCTCATCAGATCCGTGCAATTTCCGATACAGTTCCGACTAGAATGAGATTCCACCATGTGTCCTCTCCGACGGCGTTAGCACAGGCCCAAGATACTCCCGTTCTAATATCTCCTCCCAAGGAATCAGCTCGTTAGGCCATACCACGCATTCCCAAAGTCCGGCCATATAGAACGCGTGCTTTTGCAATGACAACAGGGCTCGATACGGGAGGTAGCATCAGCTTGAGTGGTCGGTCCAGGAACCACTGGCACGAATCTGTCACCTTAGAGGATCCACTGACTAGTGGAAAAGATAGTGTTGATGATACACGAAATGAATGAGTATTGAGAGTTCTCATTCATATAAGGTATGTGCGCAACAACGTTGACTTTTTCCGCGTCGTATAAGTTAACCCAAATAACATGAACCATGACGGTAAGTCTTTCGTTGGAACGAGTCCTTGTTCAAAACGCAACTGCCAATTTATAAGAGGAGCCTTCAAGCTTGGTTCGATCGCCTTGGCTAATTGACGCAACGCTTCCGATTTGTCTTTCGGTCGTATTTAGATGTGACGATGCTGACGAGCACGCCAATTCGTCAGGCCATGCGGCAGGTCCTTGAGTATATCAATACACAATTGATGTCGATTGTAATGAAAGAAATAAATGGCCTTTATCGGCCAAGATACATGACATAGAAGGATTCTTCTCCACTATGCCTCCCGCTATATAAGCGATACCTAAAATCGCAATCCAAAGATCAAGTGCCATACTGAGCTGCCACTGACGAACAGAACACAGACAGGCGACACAAGCGGCACCAGCAGCTCAGGCTCCGAGTTCGTTGACGCAGTGGCTTAAGCAGCATGGCATTCCCTTCACCACTGGACGCCAGAAGAAAGGAACGAGTGCAAGTTGTGGCTTAGATTTCCGTCCAAAACGTCAACTCCGATATCCTACTTCTTGTTCAAGTATGCTCCGTCTCGTAATGGTCCAGCATCACAGCTAGGCAAGTGCTTTTCCTCTGTTGTAGGCTCTGAGTTATGCTGAAGTTCCATATGATGTACATCAACAATGTAACAACAGCTGAACTTGAGAGGCATCACAACGGGTCATTCACTAAAAGCTAAAGGAGCAGCAAGTTCGATCGGGTTCTCACGGCATAAATCACTACTGTAACAGACTGTACTAGGTTTGGCACAAGACCGAGGGTCCTGACCACTGGATAAGATGCAAAAGCAACTATGACTGATTTCTTTATCATTGCATCCTAGTGCTGTTGCCTCCGCTGACACAAGAATACATAATTTTCCATTCTTAGAATCATCCCACATCATTGTCTTCGCTTGTTCTGAAATTCCGGCAGAGAAAAAACATATACAGCTCCGATAGCTTGGGAGGCACTTGTGGAATTCATAGACAAACGTTTCGCATAGACGTGGTACGCCCAAGTAAATAGGGTCTTCGGAATCTCTGCTGGTGAGATATTGATTGACAAATCCTTTGTTTTTTTTTGGTGATTAAAGTTCGCGGATAGTATAAAAGAGATCTAATTCTCCATTCACTCTGCGTTGGAAGGATGAAAACTTCATGCGTCGAATAGGAGGGATCTTCATTGACGAAGCGCACCCGTATCCACGAATGGGGACTGCAAGATTTTCGAAAGGAGTACTTACTGCTCAGAATTCAAAGAACTTGGGTTTTATTCCACTAATTGCTTGTTCAGCTAGTACAACGTCAACAGAAACGTTCAATGCCGTTTGGGAAAGCTGTAGTACAATTCGGGCACCGTCCATTTTGGTGTTTAGATGTTGGGACAATTCGACCAGTCCCTAATATAAATTCAATTGAATTGAATCGTCAGCCAATAACATGCCTCGGAAGCAATTTTTGTCTGATATGGTAGACGGAGTAATCAATGAGTATTAAATACAAAATCTGAACTGTATCCAGTCGTTTCTCTTGCAGAAACAAAAAGCTGGATTCTTCGAATATTGAAAAAACGACAGCCTGCTTGAAGAGCAGAACTCAATTTGTACCCCAAGTCCCATCAGACGGAACATTCCCCGTTCTAGGCTAAACAACTTTCCTGGGGCCATGACAGCACAGCTTGCATTTTTGGCATACCTATCGCTGGTTACAACCATCGCATCTTCAGGCTTATAATTATTGAATATTGAATGGTCTCACCTTCCTTCCACATTGGTATCGAAAGGCTGATTTCTATCTACTCTAGACGAGTCGAACGTGAATGGCATATTTACATGTAAACACTATGAGTGCATTCAGACTCATTGTTTCCGTTATCATTACTGAAACTACAAAGAAAAAAATAAATCTCCGGAACCGGGTTCGAACCAGTGACATTCAGATATAAGTTATCCATTACAGTCTGACGCTCTTCCAACTGAGCTACCCAGAGCTTAGACCATCCGGGCCCAGAAACATCACAGAGCTTACCCACAAAGGAAGTTTTAATTTAAAAACGATTGCCAGGTAGCCGAGTTAAAGAGCGATATATGCGTACATGTAAGTCTCTATCATTTTTGATTCATTGCTAATAACTTGTTTAAGATTTGGGAACTAAAGTACAATGAAACATTAATTGAATTGCCTAGCGGAGTAAGGTTGTCAACAAAGATGAGCAATGCGTCGGTAAAACAGAAGTGTAAGATTAGCAGCCTTTACTTTATTATTTTATCACTTTGACTTTACTACAACTTGATATATATATAATATAATCCTGCAGTAAAAAAGAACGGTTTCAGCGTTCACCGATTTTAAGATTCTATAAAGTGTAATTCCTTACACGAATGACTTCCAGTTAGACATAATGAACTCGGATGGTGAGGCTGAATGGTAACGATGTGGAAGTAACTGAAATTTCACCGCCTTCCGATACCAAATCAATGAGTTTCTTCTCTAAATTCGGTCGTGTTTCTAGTTCAAATTGGGGGGGTGCTTGGAAATACAACCGAGTCTTCCCAGAAATGACTGGTGTGGATGTAGAAAGTGATGGTTTTTTTATTTGGCTGGTAGACATGTTAACCCCTATGTTTTGGAAATAAACCGAATAACGTACAAATCTTGTCGCTCAGTAAGCGATTCAATGAACCGTTCCAGAGTCCATTCTTTGCTAATGTCAATATTTCGAGATTCTCCTCCGCAAACTGGACAGTCGGGACGACGTTCATATTCGAAAGTGTAAGAATAGACACCATCAGTCCCTATGAGCATGAAATAATTATCCAAGTACGGGGCTGATGTCGTTGCAATTTTAAAGGCCTCGTTGCAACATGAAGCAGCGATAATTGCGTTTGTAGAAGCAATAGCCGGAATGATGTTTTTCACCACGCCTTGAGTTAATGACCATGTGACACCTTCGATATTGAATTCTTTAGCTCTGGCAGAGGCTGTTTTGAATAGCCACCCGATGTGATCAGGATTATCGGTATCAAGCTTCTTATCTACAAAAGGGGGGATCGGTCGAGTTTTTTTTTTAATTCCTCTATAGTCCTACCTTTAAATATCCGAGGCCATTCAAGAACGGAAGCCCATTCGATGCAATGTTCTGGTAAACGAGGAGTGTTGGCAATAGTGCAAATAGGGAAAGTCGTGGGTTTGTTCAGCATGTCCAACGAACATTCGTAGCAGGATGTCACATCCGGGAGAATTACTCTTGCTTGACCTTTGAATCCTGGGAGAAAAATGAAAGGAATATTAGAACAAGAGATAATAATTATCATCATCATAGAAATCAAACCTTCTGTTCCTCCGTCAATTAGTGGTTTGATAGAGTCTGGATTTTCGGGATCAGCCATTTGATACAAGGTTGCGTTAATCCAGCGTCGAGCTTCCACGGAGTCTAGACCACAAATGATGATGTTAAACTGCATATAATAGCTTTCGTCCTTGTCTTGAATTTTGCCAAAATATCTTTTAGCGCAAATAAGGATGAGTTTTCGAAACAGCTTTAGGTTCATACGCACGGCGACACTTGAACACCCGGGACACGCTTCATGATATACTCAGCCGCTACAATAGCTTTCGGTCTTCCAACGTCCGCAGGTCTACAAATAATCCATATTATCCAGAAGTAATGCCGATTTTTGTTTTCCAATGATCTTACCTGAACAAGAATTGCCGATTCAAATTGCTAATGTCGATCGTATCCATATCAATGACATGAATATCTTTAAATCCCGTGAGAGCCAAATTGGCAAGAATCTCGCATCCCAAACCACCAGCCCCGATGCACAAAATCTTGCACTCGCTTCTCAGAAAACTTTTGACCTAATGGTGAGTATCAGTGTGGTGCGCTCGCAAGGTACACCACGGGAACCTAACTGTGTCTCCTGCCATGAACTGAGGATCCGTCCTTGGACCTGGACGATCTAAAATTTGATCGACATGATGATATCGTCCTGGCCAATCATCTGATTCTGGATGCGCCTCCCCGTTCATAATGGCGACGTTCACTTGCGCAGTGCTAGGTTGTGACAAGTAAAGTATTGTCACGCTCTTTCCGATCAGCTTCACCACCAAGTCTACTATGTCTACACGAATCCCCGATTTCATTTACACATGTTATAGATTACAGCTTTGAACTTTACAATCACATCGTCCCCGCGGTATCCGTTGGTGATACACTACTGTCTTCTGGTACACCGTTGGGGCCTTGCGAAAAAATAATAAAAGCATCGATGAGACCGGGAACAATGAACGGATGTGTCATCTCTCGTCGAATGTCCTTCTCTAGCTTTTCAGCTTGTAATCTTAAATGATGCTCCGACGCCAGCTCTTGTTTGAAATTCTCAATTTCCTTCTGATGGGCAGCCTTCAAATTTAGCATTTCGCCTTTCTTCGCGTTCCACTCCTGAACTAACGTTTTAGATCGGAATTTCTCGGCCTCCAAAGCTTTCTCAGTCGACGTTATTTTCTGCTCCCGATTCTCTAATGTAGCTCGAAGTTCAGATATTGTGTCTTGAAGTGGCTTCTGCTTTTGCTTCAAATCTGCATAATGTTGAAGGAGCACTAAATATTTGGCCAGAGGCTGAGAAAAACCGAAATCACTAAGGGAAACGCGACGGGACGGGTGAAAATAACAAAATACCACAGATTCAACGCCTTGACCGGGTTCTGCAACTTTAAGCCTTTTCACAAGTGGACCAACATCTTTCTCATCATCCGAGAGTGTACGCTTCCTTTGGGACGGAGCTGGCGACGGTAGCGTCTCACTTTCGTTTGAGGGTTGAGACGGACGAACCGTTGTATGCGTTCTTGCATTACATCAAATTAGACGTACTGATTATGCTTTGAGATTCTTCCAAGGACAAACTTACTTTGCATCGGCTCCCGGTGGGATGTGGAGGGTAGGCTGGGTTTGAGCAACCTTCATTGGAACCGAAGATGGAGTGGAAATGGATCTAGCTTGTAAGCTAGAATTGGCCTTAGGAGGGATCTGGCTGGTAGGAGGGCTGACATGGACAGGATGAGTAGCTGTCCGGGGGAAAAAGTGAGGACAGCGCACCGTGACGGGGTTACGGGAATACCAACTTGCTGTCTAACAAGACTTCAGGTCCTACATTAACGATACCCAGTAGTGTATGCCATCCAAAACTTACGGGTTCAGGGTTTGCTCTGGAGTTGAAGTGGCTCTATCTTGTAAGCTAGAATTGGCCTTAGGAGGGGCCTGGTTGATAGGAGAAACCTGGCTGGTAAGAGGGCTGACATGGGTAAGGTGATTAGCTGTCGGGTAGAAAAAGTGAGAGAATACCGTACCGTGACAGGGTTATGGGAATACCAACTTGTTGCCTAACAAGATTTCAGACCCTACATTAATGAAACCCTGTAGCGTATGCCATCAAGAACTCACGGAATCAGGGTTTGCTTTGGAGTGGAAGTAGTTCTATCTTGTAAGCTAGAACTGGCCTTGGGGGGGACCTGACTAGGAGGACTAACATGGACAAGATGATTAGCTGTCCGAGAAAAAAAGCGAGAGGACAGCGCACCGTGGCGGGGTTATGGGAATACCAGCTTGTTGTCTAACAAGATTTCAGACCCTACATCAACGATGACCAGTAGTGTATGCCATCAAGAACTCACGGGATCGGGGTTTGCTTTACAGTAGAAGTGGTTCTATCTCGTAAGTTATAATTGGCCTTAGGAGGGGCCTGACTAGTAGGAGGGCTGACATGGGCAAGATGATTAGCTGTCCGGGAGAGAAGCGAGAGGACAGCGCACCGTGGCGGGGTTATGGGAATACCAGCTTGTTGCCTAACAGGATTTCAGACCCTACATTAAGTAGTGTATGCCATCAGGAACTTACGGAATCAGGGTTTGCTTTGGAGTGGAAGTAATTCTATCTCGTAAGTTATAATTGGCCTTAGGAGGGACCTGGCCAGTAGGAGGGACCTGACTAGTAGGAGGACATGGACAAGATGATTAATGATTAGTTGTCCGGAGAAAAAAGCGAGAGGACACCGCACCATGACGGGGTTATGGGAACACCAATTTGCTGTCTAGCAAGATTTTAGACCTTTCATTAACAATACCCCGTAGCGTATGCCATCAAAAACTCACGGAATCAGAGTTTGCCTTTTGTTTTTGATAGTTAGGAATAATTGAAACACTTGGTATTATGACGCACTTCGGGTCTGCTAACTCCTTTGAAACCAGTGACATGGCATCTCTTCAGAAGAGGAAGGTAAGGTTAGCTTGGGTCTGAAAAAGTTACAAATGATGATATGTACAAATTATATGGCACGAATCGAGCTTTTTCGTCTGGACTTGGGTTTACTAGTAGCCTTTTCAGTTTTTGAAAGATCTATGTTAAACTAGTTAGCAATAGTCGAGATATTAGACATTGAATATTTTACGCTGGGTGAGCATGACATCTTTTTGATTAATATGATATTCGGGTGAAGCTGTTGAACATCAGCACGAGCTGGAGTTGCCAAGCCCAAGCCTTGGGCAACACTCCGTATCCTATCATAACAGTCCGTAGAGTCAATGTGCGATGTAAACCTAAGTTTGAGGGAGACGATGGTATTGACGTCATTTCTAATAAGTGCATAAGCCATGAGACAACTTGAACGAGCGTAGTAGTATAAAGTCAACTTGAAAGTCACCCCGAGGCAACTCGGAGGCGCCGGATTCGGAGCTGACGTGACTTATGGCGGCGTTGACGCGGTCTTCGTTTGCACAGGCTTGTCAGAAATTCATCTCAGTAAAGAACGACAACGACAATCAAAACGAGTTTCTGGCGCGTGGATCTCGAGGATGGAAGTGGGTAAATCACTCGGTTCGTCGTCCTCCTCAGACCTCATCAGTAAACGTGTTTTATTCACATTTTTTTAGACTATAGTACACGGTCACTATCTAGGATATCTTGAGCGCATCGGATACACGTCTAGACTGTCACAAGCACAGCGCGAGATTCCAGTCGATGAGGAGACGAGCAACGTTGTAGAAGACGAGGACGAAAGCACTGCAGTGCAGGACCTGAGCTCATCAGAGTTGCTGACTGTGCAGCAGCACATTGCTTTCTCCCCAACGTTTCAAACGCCTGTGTTCTATTTTCTAATCTATTCACAAGGTACGTTTGATCATCTTTCCTCTATTCTATTACTCAGCAAGACGCTTTCTCAGACGGTGCGGTATTGCCTCTGTCAGAGGTAATGCAAACCACATTCTTCAGTGGAGACGCTCTTCCCTCAGATGCGCAAATAACTCCTCATGGAATCTCATTTCACAATTCCAACTTTCCCGTACTTTCGCTCGGTGATCATCCGGTTCTAAATGAACCCTATTGGTACCTCCACCCGTGTCAGTCCTCCACTGCTGTAGATGAGCTCATGCAAGCCAGGCCTCAATGCGATAATGAAGACCCTTTGCTTTCGTGGCTTGAAACATGGTTTTTGGTACTTCGATCGATTGTGGACATCAGATGAATAAATGGATGACATTCATAACATGGTGAAACAGACAGTCTCGAGTTGAAGCGCTCCCGGAACGGATATTAGCCAGGCACGATTCGGTTATAGAAGTCGAGATCTCTCTTAAACCGGTAGCCCTCACTACTTTATGACGAGACTTCAAATGACACATTTCCAATACAGTCCGACATGCTAGGGATTACATACTAGTGTATGTATTTATAGTACAAACTTCGTATCAAAGGTCCAGGCTTGACCAAGTAGTCCGTATGAAGCGTTGACCCCAAAAACGCGGTCTTTTCTACAAAGAGATCAACTATTCCAATTATAACTATCCCTCTAAAATCACGAAGACTCTACACTATACTTATCGAGCCTTCTTACCGTGATTCGCCCATATTGCTCAAGGCCGCTGTGATATGTCCAACTGTACTACAGCCGGCACTACTTTCTGCTTTATAATCGTTCACGACATGTCAATTTACTATACACCGTCAGATTTGACATAGGAACAAACAAACAATCATGACTGACCGACGTTGAAGGTCCAATCTGAGGACCAGAACTTGACTCGAGACTCATCGGTCCAACAACGGGCTTTCCACGAAATCGTTTCCGCATATCTAACTGAATAGAATATTAGTTCCGTGCATTATTTCAGAAAAGGAGGGAACATACTTGGCTACGTTTGCAGTCAAACACCGCTCGTCGTAGCGTTTGACATTCTTGAGGAAGCTCGTTCATATGTTCTTTGAGACAGATTGAAGGCAAAATTTTATCCTTAACGACACAATCCGAGCGCAACAAGCATGCTTTCAATGCGTTCAACAGAGGTTCACAGGACATGCCGACTGCTTTGGCTCCACGAAGGGTATGGTTTTTTGTTTATCTAATCAGAATTTGTAAGCAGGACAACATGGAATATGTCATTTAACTGCTGCACTCGCATTCCTCATCGAGCATTTCTTTCAGTCCTCGGATCACATTCAACGCAATTCTTACATGGAATATTAAGTGTTGGCCCACCCATCCCGTCAAAAGGTGCTTTCTTTACTGCTTTCTTACATGCCCAGGTCAGCCGCACCTCAAAGCAACCAACCATCAACAACTAACTCTTTCTAATATATATATTTTACTCGTGATATCTAATTAGGGCAGAGTGCTCTATGATGCTTTTGTATATCGACATCCTAACACAGATGAAGGATATCTGGTCGAATTTGATTCGAGAGCTTCCGATGCACCGCCGTTATTGCCTTTACTGAAACGTTACGTTTTACGGTCCAAAGTGAAGATTACGGATGTCACTGATCAATGGGATGTTTGGGCTGCTTGGGGCGGTAATCCTGAAAACCATGGTTTTGATGATCGAACATGGAGATGGTCTCGAAGTGGCGCTGTAGAACCGGTATGGGAGACAGATGAATGGCCGTGGAATGGCGTCGAAAACCGGTTGCTCGTCCGAGATAGAAGAGCACATGCTATGGGTAAAAGAAGGGTCATTGAAAAGGGGCTAAAACGTTGGTAATTTCATCAGATATTACCGTATTTCTCATGACTTTTTTGAAATTATAATATTTTTTTTCAGCCCCAGAATTTACAAATTGTGATGTCGTATCTTCGACTGATTACGCTCTTCACAGAGTGGAACAATGTGTCCCAGAAGGAATAGACGACATTCCCCCTCTTCAAGCGTTTCCCATGGAATCCAATTTAGACATGATGGGTGGCCGTATGTTATTTCACGGATGTTCTAAACAAAGGAATTTTGTACCTAAAAATTACTGTTATTCCAGTCGACTTCCGAAAGGGGTGCTATGTCGGTCAAGAATTAACAGTCCGCGTGTATCACACCGGAACGGTTCGAAAAAGAATTTATCCAGTTGTTCTCGAACACAGCAACACAGGGTATGAATTTCCATTAAATAATAATCGCCGCTGTCCTCTCCCCTTCCCCTTTTTCTTCTTCTTCTTACATTTCCATTTAGAGGAGAAGAATTGCCACCGACAACCTTAAACCCAGGAATGGATATCACTGCTGTTCAGCCTGGAAGACCTCAAGGGGATACCGCACGACCTCGAGCGAGTGGTAAACTCCTCACTACAGTGGGTAACCGAGGACTGGCACTACTGCGAACTGAACAAGTCGAGAGTCCTAATCGACACTCTTTCGTATTGGTTGCAGATAGGTCAATACGGTTAACACCTTTTCGACCTTCATATTGGCCTGTTCCAGAAGAACGGGCTTCATGATAGACATAATATGTGTGGTCTTGTAACTTCCAGTTCAGATCTCGTGATTTTCATATCATCATACAATCGCTCACCACGCGCTCACTAAAAAATCATCATGAGAAATGCTTTGGTTTTTTAATTTTTAATTTTTAATTTTTTGCTTGTTTTGTTATTATTACATGTTTGACTGGCTGTTCCTTTTCAACCCTATCATTTCAAGCAGAAAGGTCAAACAACCCGCCACGGACATTATGAACCACAAAATATAAATAAAAGCTTTACCCTTCCAGGTGGAAACATCCATCTCGGCAGAACGGTTGCTAGCATTCACCCACCCGAAAGCTCTTGGTAACATTTCTGACTCAAATTTTTCACTAGTGAGCTGTACTAGTTGCGAAATCTCTTCTGGGCCTGCGTTTTGAAAAGAACGGGCGAGGTTGGCGATATAAGGAAGTAAGCCTGCGGCATCACGAAGAGCCTAAAAGAAGGTTATTTTCCAACGCGTTTTATAGACATGTAGAAATTAAAACAATGGCAAACCTGGTTTGCGCCCATCCCTCGACCAGCTGAGTTCGCGAGTCAGCTCCAAAGAAAGAATATTACATAGACAAACTCGTGAAATCTCACGTGTCATTGGATGCATGCTATCACCAATGAGAAAGACGCGGGGGTGTCCGCCGTTTTTTCCGATCCATCGCTGTGCGAGTTCTCGCCAATTATGCGGTGGCTGAACGCTCGTTTCCATTTCCGCCGTCAACCGTATTGTGTCGACAGGACCAATGTCGAGAACATCAATAATTGATTGGTGGATACCTTTCGAGCGCATCAGTTCTTTCGCATGATTCCGCTGGGCCATTTTTAGATCGACGTCACTGGCATTATTAAATCGAGGTGATATATGACCAGGGAATGATATGGCCCAGTAGATGTGTGGCTGTGAAGGTGATATAGAAACTATCAGAGAATAATAAATGAATGTATTCTCTTACATCTTGATAGTATGGTTTATCTGAAGCTGTTGTTAAATCTCCTGGGTCTTCTGTGCGATACGTGGATATAAAACCGAAAATTCCTGACCCGAAAAAACTCTAAAAATTAAAATATAATGTGAAGATAAACCCGCTCTAACCGAAAGTAAAAGAACGAAATAAAAAGATTATGTTTACTTACGATAGCACCGTCATTTTGCAAGACTCGTGGTAATTTGGCTAGGACAACGTCGTTTACAGGGCCACGAGACGCGATATGGTAACCACCATGTACATGCGTCCGATTATTCAAGCCAATTTGATCGGCAATCTAAAAATGCACGTAAGAAATGAGTATATAGATGGTAAACCGGAATCCTTTATAAGAAGAAATTTCTCACATTACTTTTCGACCCATCAGCAGCAACCAAAACATCCCCCAATTCGAATGTACCATCATCAAAAAATATCTTTACATGTTCACCTTCTTGGTCATAAACAATGTCGTAAGCAACGACCCGTCTTGAGAATCGCATAACGTTAGAGGCGATGACTTTGCGCAAAAGGAATGCGCGCAAGACTCCACGAGACATGGCTCTTGCTTTTGCGTATATTCTGAACGATGAAAAACGAAGTAGAGGTTCCGCAGTTTTTGGGTCTATCAGTGTCGGTGCCTCAGGCACGCCTGTTGTCATTATCATAGCTTTGAGTTATATTTGTGAGTGGATCTAGCGAAAAGGAAACCATGCCTGCTCCGTATCTGCATTTGAGCTCGGCGTATGTGACATCGTCCAGACACTCTTTGAGACTCGAGATGCCATCTTGAGCGAGCTGTGATAGGGTCAACAGTCGATATTAACAAGATTAATTGAGCGGCGGTCGAGTTTGATTAGACTGACACGAATTTGATAACCCCCACGCTCTTTCAAATACTCGACTTGATCTTTTTCGAAAACTGTGATGTCGAGAGGTACGAAAGGAGCAGCATTGAGCAGCCCATTCGCAAGAGTTAGACCGCCTGACATGAAACAAAATATGAGTTTTGCTTTTCTCGATCTGCCATAGTAACGACGACTCGTACTGAGACCACCGCCAACGATGAGCACTCGCAAACGTCTTTGAAGCGTTGAACTTGATGTCGACGACGAGGCAGACTGCATGTCGAACTAAGAAGGAAAAGGGACAAAGGAAAGATAAAGAAGGGAAGGTAGTTTCGTGTTAAAAATGCTAAGATTTCTCATTGCCTTTATCGGGAAGCGCTGGACTTCCAACAAGCGTCATGAGTTTTTTCAAAAATCGGTGACGGGATTTCCGACGTGTCGGAAATGGCACGAATAATAAATTAGCTAATATACAAGTCATATACAAGTCACACATCTGTTGCGTGTCACACGACCGACCTGGACCCCTTGTCAGGTGCCTTCCCATCTTGTGACATGTGTGACCTTTTCAATTTCTTTTTTCCTTCGCTCTCGACTCCCGCTGAACGTTGTGAAACATTTCTTGACGTGCAGGGCAGCAGAGAGATAACTTTTTCGACGTTTGCTTTTGCTCAATAATGGCATCGCGTGTCACTCGTAGTAATAACAATAGTGGCCGCAGGCTGTCTTCTGCATCTTCTGCTACAACGCGCTCAAAAACCGCCACCTCCAAGTCACAGGCACTTAGTTCTCGACAGGATCCCCCTGCCTCCAGCGGCAAAAGGAAGGTTTCTTTAGGTAAGGCTCAGGATGTGTGGTGTACCTGCAAACAACCAGACGACGGGACGCCAATGATAAGGTGTGAATCGTGTGCGGACTGGTGAATAAAATTTCCATTTTAGAATGAATTCTCTTACCGTCTGTGTCTTTTCAGGTTCCATTTTTCTTGCATTCAACTATCCGAACGTGATGCGGAGGATATTCGTAAGTTTACTACTCCTTTTACGGAGTTGGGTATGTGATTCTAATCTCCTTTCCCCCAGAAGTGTACATATGTGATGCATGTCACGACAAAACTAAACTATCAACAGTCCGTGAGTTTACGCTTCCTTCCTATGTTTTCTTTGATATACAACAATACTCCATCGTACGATTGTTTATCTACTCTCTTCTACGAGCGGATGACTCATTTATCCATCGCCAATGAATCGACTCTCAGTGAGATTGGTGATCAAATGCTATGCCCTACCCGGTGCACTTTCATCTCTTCCGTCATATCGGCTTAACAGCTGCGTGGTGTACTTAAGAAGTCCCCATTCTATGATTGTCTTTTGAGAGCAGTGCATTGAGTATGCAGAAGAGTAAACAACGATGACGATCGATACTGATGGATAATACTATGTCTCTATCGTTTTTTTCTTGAGTTCTTTGCATGAGTTACCGTCGTAGTAGTGCTATTATTTCATAGAATTTGATACCATTGCTTGTTCCTTTTTTTCGTGTGAACTCTCATATACTAACAAGCCTTTTTCTAACATCTAGATGAATGGGAAGGACCTGAGACCATCGAGAAAGTACGGCAAGCACTCGACCACGGTAAGAACCGCGACACGAAATCTGTTACTCCTTATCGAAGGGCTCGAAGCGCCAGCGAAATTCCGCCGGACTCGCCAATAATAGACGACGATGACGATGACGACGACGGTGTTGCAAGTGGGGATGATTATCGGGAAGAGGCAGACGAGGAAATAAAAAGTTGGAGAAAAGGAGGGAATCGGGTGCGTCATTACTTCCGTGAGAACGGTACTTTTTTTTCTAACACTCTTTCACTTAGATCGCATCATCGGATGAGGACGACAAAGATAGCGACGACGACGGGTCCTCTCACCGTAATTCCCGTTTAAAACGGAAACGCAGCAGGAAGGAGGCGCAACAGCGCAAACGGACACGTAAATCAACGACACCCGCCGAAGTATCAGATGATGAAACCGCTGAAGACTCAGGACTTCGCCGACTAAAGAAAAGGTCTCCTCAGGCCAAGGACCACTCTGACTCTGCGCTGGATGCAACTCGTAAATACTGTTTGTCGAAATTGCAAGAAGTCTTAACACCCATGTTTTTGGAATTCGCCAAACATACGACAGACGACGTTTCCGATACCACCAAGGAAGTTCCAGAGCTCACTGAAGACGAAAAACAAGCCGTTGAAGAGAGAGCGCTCAAGTATTCTCATGAGCTAGAAAAATGTCTATATGACATTTACGGCGAGATAGATAAGAATGGTCAAAAAGCTGCTGTTGGAAAGTACAAGTAAGTGTGTTTCTTTTTACAAGAAAACGTTTGCGGCAGCGTTGACGTTACCCTTGACAGAGATCGATTCCGTATGCTTACGTTTAACTTATCTCAAAAAGACCGATATCATCTACGTAAATCTATTGGAACAAATTCACTTCCGGAGATTGAATTATCAAAAATGTCCAGCGTCGATCTCGCGAATGAGACAATTAAACAAAGGGTTGAAGCCGCCAACCGAGAGTCGCTACATCATTCCATCTTGACGGAACGACCTACCCTGCCTCGAGCAAAGATAACCCACAAAGGGGAAGAGATAATTGAAGATATTGAAGGCTTCGATATTGGCAAACGATTTCGAGAAGAGGAAATGCTGGAACGGGAAAGAGAGCGAGAAAAGGCGTCTAGAGAGAAGGTCAAAGCCCCATCTATCTCACCTGTTTCCCCTGTCCGACCATCGTTCGGTCCGCAAGATATTCTGGCTCAACAGCATACTGTTGCTTCTCAGATGGCTGCTCAAGCTTTGGCTGTACAAACCGCTAACCTTGCGCAAGCACATACGAAAGTTGATACACCCACAGAGCCAAGCTTCAGATTGGATGATCTTATTGCGATTGACCTCCCTGACTCTCCGAATCAAGGTCCTACTGAATTACCCGCTACTAGCGAAGCCCCTTCCGTCGATGAAAAAGTTCATAAAGGATCTTCTTCCGAATCTCAGACTGAGCAGCAGGAATCCATGTCACCAACTACGGCGTTTGATCTAAAAAATGTCTGGTCTGGTAATGAAAGTACGCCACAGGAGTCGTCTGGATCGCCTATCGTTTCAGCAAGGCCTGATGACGGAAATGATCTTCCACACGTAGATATTGACTTGGGTACTGCAACCCACGATGAAGATTTTGATATGTTTTTGGCTGAAACCGAACCACCACACGCGACCGCACCCGTGCTTAGCGGGCCAGAGCGTGAGCAAGCAGCCTTTGAAAGTATACCAATTGTTTGGAACGGAAACGTAAGCATCATTTCGCTTATAGGAATATGTCATCGTGCTGATTCATTATTACTGGATTTTAGATTCTCATGCCAGACTCAGAGCAATGTCCCAAAGTGCAGGCTCGACAAGTTGGAGGAAGACCAATTGATTCACTCTCATCTCAATGGAGCATATTATTTCCAACTCCTTCTCATCAGTTAAGAATTGAAGGAAGAGTACCTGTTAATGATTCCGCCAAATATATAACGCAGAATAGATTGAATGTTTCGCGTGAATTAGTTGTGGTTGCTTTCACACCTGCGGATGAACGTAAAGAGTACGATGAACTGCTGTCTATTCTCATTAGTAGAGGGTAAGTTAATATCATTGCAAGTTTACTATGCACTCGTTCATTCACTTCTTCAGGCGTCATGCGGTAATTCATCCATGGGGTTCGCGTCCAACTCCAGATGCACCAGGAAAGGAACTATATCTCGTCCCAGTTGTCTCAAAGCAACCTCTTCCGGACTACGTGGAATTACTGGATCTCACTCAGTTTCCAAAACAATCAGATGAAAATAGACTACTGGGAGTTTTTATTCTGAATAAAGGCAAATTTGCCGCTCCAGCAGCATACACCCAACCGCTCGCGCCACTACCGCCATCTGGACTACCACTCCCACATACAGTCCCTAATCTATTAACGAATTTGTCCGCTACGTTACCCCCTCCTATTCCATCAATTCCATCGGTAATTTCGAATGTAAATCAAAACCCGCCCCTCAACCCAGATCTAGTATCCAAACTCTCAGCAGAACAAATTGAATCACTTCTCCAAAGCGTTCTCGCCAACAATGGCGGTCTTCCAACTTCTTTACCAATCTCTACTCCAGCTGTTCCAACACCGTTCGCACCTCTACCTACCTCGATTGCTAATTTACTACAACCTCTCGCTCATCCTTCTGCACCATACCCTTATTCTCCAACGCAGCAAGGACCGCCTAATACACATCCCAATTCATTTACCTTTAGTCCGCGTGGGGATTCTGGCTCAGAAAGAGATAGATCCGCCCCTCCGTATGAAAGGCATAATGATCGAAGTGAAAGGGGGCGTGGACGTGGAAGAGGGTTTGAAAAGACACGAGATGGCGGCTGGGCCGGCAGAGCAAGAGCTAGAGGACGAGGTAACAAAGGCGGTGGTGGAGGACCACACGCGTGGTCATGAAGTTGTCCACCTTCGTGCCTTCGTTTTCTTTTTTTTGATCCACCCCATTTATCGTCTTTTTACTTGTATCCCGACTCTTCTCATTCTTATTTTGTATTCATGTGTATCATAACAACAGCAGGAAATCTTACAATAAAACATAATGTTGCGCGATTGAATTAGCTGATATTAACTAAGTCGAAAGATTTGTGTCAGAAAGTAATAAAGTTATTAATGAAGTCATAACATATTGAATGCGGAAACAAGGATGGTCATTAATCTCATGGCATTCTGTCTACCGATAAGAACTCCTTCGTTAATCAGTCTTTTCTGGATGCAAGATTTGCAAGGAGGGCTTCTATCCTCATTTGACTTTCCTCCAATCTTGCCAACCGTCTTTCAATTTCCAACGAAACGTGCGATTCGGACCCGTCCATATTCAATTCGTTCTCGCTTTCGAGTTGTGTGACCTTTTTTGGCCCATAAACAGTTTTTGGGGGGGCATGGTCGCCCGCAAAGGAAGATGCCTTCGCAACACTAGAAGTGGCACGGGTCGAGACGGACGGCTTCTTTGGGAGAAGTTTTCGCGAAGTAATAGGGGTTTGCTGTAAAAGCGAGTTCGATAATGCAGCTTCATCTTCGACGGGATTTTCTCCCACAGATTGAACCCCACCGTTATAAGACTGCGCCAAAGGGCTGAGGCTGATATCCGGAATGCCCATCGTTCTATGAGACACGGCCCTTTGTCGTAGCGGAGACTCCGTGTCAGGCGGCGCACGACCAGCGGACGGTCGGCGTGCTACAGGCGTCGAGAAGTGGCGTAAAGGGCGCAAACGGGGAGAAGGAGAAGCAGTGACAGGCCCGATCGTCTGACCACTGTCAATTTGGATAGATGAAGTACGAGACTCTAGAGCATATTCATTTTGCTCGTAAGCAATTTCATCTTCTATATCGAAAACCTATACACATGATCAGTAAGGTTTTCCAAACATGGATATATGGTTTTGGTTTTACTGCATCGATTTCAGCCCCAGATCTCGAGAATCCTTCGAAAATGGCTATGATCCCTTGTTGATATGAGAGATTAAATAGGAAGACACTTTTATACAACGATACCTAGTTTCCTCAGTCCCTTGGGCAGTGAATCCAGAATTTCTTCCAGCGCGGACGTAATATATTCGTAGAAGGTGGTGGCACCGGAAATATCCTTACGCCTTTCATAGAAGGAAATGCACAAAAGGACCGGAAAGCTCGTTACTCTACAAATCTTCCTCTTAGTTGGAATACAGATAAAAAAGGACGGAACCAACCGTATCATAAAGACGTTTACTTTATGAAACCACCGAGGGCTGAGTATATAAGACGCCGGAAACATGACGACAAGGGCGACGAGATTTAAAGGTGGTTGATATGAGAATAAGACATCGGCCTTGACACCTTCAATAGTTGAGACTGCGCGACGGTACATAGCCTAATACAAAAATTGGGTTAACATTAAGTCCTGAGAAATATACCTTGCGGCTTACTTCTGCTGCAGCATCAGAACTTATGGTTGAAAAGGTATATGACAGTATCTTTGTGACATTCATATTAAATGAAAGTCTCTAATCAACATTGAGATACACACCGAAACAAGAACTTAGATAATATTTATCAGCGGGCGAAGTTCAATGGAGGCCATGACATACCTGTGAGGAGTAATGTGTTACTGAGACACGCATAGGTTATCATTAGGACTGGTCCATAAATCGGATGAAAGGTTGCAGCTTGGTTAAAACCACTGCTATCTAAACCGAAGACTTGAAGCTACATTTAGTATAAACAGCAGTCACTCAGTACGAAATATCGTACATAAATCAAGCATCCACCATGCAATTTCACTGTGAGTAATCAGCTAAACGAAAAAACCGACGATATGTCCACTATAACTTACCCAGGCGGATATTCAGGACCACTGCGACTTAGTCTAATGGAAAAACATACTAATGAGAGATGAGTTACTCGAACGGGATGAATTGCTTACGTCCATAGCGCATAAAGAAAACTTTGTTGATAAGATGAAACAAAGAAGGTAAGTACCATCTAGAGGTGGTGATAACGAAAGAATTTACCCAGCGAAACAGAAAGCGGCAATTGTCATAAGAACGGCAAATTCCGCGAACATAGAGCGAAGGGATCTTAAGACGGTTAAAGCTCGAAGAGACTAGCTATCAAAGGATTAAAAATTACAAGATCATGAGATTATTTGACAGTGTGACAAAGGCGAGTCTATAACAAGGGGTAAGCGAGATATTGGGAATCATACAATAATATTTTCAAACCTTGGAAAGATCAAACAAGCAGCTAAAGCTAAACAGTCCATTCCAGCGGCAAGGGCCCACGGATTGGAATACATGATGCCCCATAGTCGTAAAACTAAATAAGCCGCATATACAGATATGAACAAAACGTCAAAACCATTCCAAGTCCCGGTCACGTATACTTTTGAAAAAAAAACCTGAATATGCGAAAGAATTGTATAACGACTCAAACCAACTGACCTCGCAGACCATGTTCCTGCATGCTGGCAATTTTATCCAAGGAAAATCCCAGAGCAAAAACCATGAATAAACCCTCAGGAAAATTGATACGATCAATGGTACCGAATTCGAGTACGATGACGAATAATACGAAAAGGACCACGAAGCTACACATAAAGAATATAAGGGAAAACCATACAGAAATCTGATTAAAAACCCAACTTGATATATTCAAGGATCGAACGGATAGCCGGAACTTTGAGACGGTAGTGATCCAACAAAGGAGCAGCATGGGGGTTGTAGATATGAACCGGTGTGCGCTTGTAAGTCTAGTAATACGACTGGTAAGAAAAGCAAGCCTAAAGTATAATGCTCATACATCAGAAAGAATAGAATGAGAGCTATCCGCCTGGTATACACATTTACCACTATATTCATCCCATAAGCAGGCATCCAGTTGTGTTATTTTACTCAAAGCTTACCTCCAGATCGCGTCGATAACCTTTTGACAAGGGGAGCTCTTGATGAATCTCTTCGCTTTCCCCAGGATGGCCATTTCTATAGCGTTGCCAGCACTTTCGTCTGGGTCCATGTTTTCTTCTTCGTCGGCACGTTTCAAAACTTCTGGTCTTGCACCAGCAAAAAGTGGCCAACTTGTGGTTAGAACGGTCGTCAGCTCAAGCATATTATCTGCATGTATACGCATTGCCCTAATAGCTAAAATTTCACAAAGTGCAGCCCGTGACCGTGATAGAGCTGCTATGGAAAACGAGTCGTCCCGAAGAAAGTGCACTCGGTTGATTAGATAGCAAAATACGATTGATAGATTTCCTTCGCGCTGTAATTTGATATATTTATCCTCCAAGGGTTTCACAAGACGATATGTAAGTTCCGGACTTAAAAGCTGAAAGCAGCAGAATGAGTACTAATTTTGACTTTTCGAGACGGGTCAAAAAAATTACCGCTTCATAAGTCAGTGGATTGTCTGAACTCAGAACTATTAGAAACAGGGGTGATATAGACTAGTGTTAAATGATCGTACCAACGTATAACTATGCACGAATTAGTTTGCTGGTACGACAAAGGGTGAAGACACTTACTATGACGTCCTGCCGAATCCAATGAATTACCGGATAAACTTGGGTGCTTTCTATCTCCTCAATGCCCAGCAACGGAGTAGTTTCCTCTCTTGTCACTCCATGTCGCGTTCCCATGAAGAGCCTCAGTTGAAAGAGTTGCAACAGTGCAACGGTTCAATCGGAGATTGCACTGGCCGTTTAAATGAAAGAAGTGGGGTACCGAGGCCCGGAACAAAGAAATATCAGTATAAATGATTGCTAAACATGCGGCATTTTCGTATCAAATAAAAAAATAAGAAAGTTTTAAACGAGAATCAACGAGATCAACTGGGCATGTGTATTTTCGAAATTCGCGACATTCAGAGACTTGGAAGGTCCCTCGAAGGCGTGCTGAGGTAAGCAATGTGGATTCATGCCTGATCTTACTTTAGAAACACTCGTTGATGATGGCCAATATGCCTCGGAGCGTGCTCGAATCGAGAATCAGCTTGTTCTAGATGAATTAGAGAGGAAGAAAAAGGCGCGAACAACAGCTGTTCCTACCGATGATAACCGCGTCAAAGCCAGGCTTCGAGAGATTGGTGAACCTATCACATTGTTTGGTGAAAGAGTACGTCTTCTGTGCCAATACTTTTTTCGAAAATTATGTGGCCTAATCTTTCATTCAGGCTGCGGACCGTCGGGATCGTCTTATATATGTCCTGTCGCAGATCAATGCAGCTCGTGGTGAGGATGCCGGGGTAATGGAAAGCGAATCGTCTGAGAGTGAAGAAGAGGAGGTAAACTTAATTATTATCCAAAATTTACGTCGACCTTATTATATTCAACTTTGTACAGAAACAAGAAGAATTCTATACTCCCGGTTCTCTAGAGCTTCTTGAGGCTCGCCGACGTATAGCAGAATATTCTCTCCCGAGGTCCGCTTTTTTACGATGCCTATACGTTGATTAGAAGGTGCCTATGTGCTCATTTTTTTCTTGTATTTGGACAGAGCTCAAAAACGTATCGCCCAACAGCGACAAGAACATTTAATGCCATTAAGTCAGATATTAGACATACGCAAACAAGTATTTGCGCACATCAAGGTATATAATTATAATGCAATTTACTTGCATCACCAAAGTTTTACATATTATCACAGAAATTTGCAAACATTGGTTCTCAAATAGGTGATGAACGGCCCATCTCTCAAGTCCGCTTTTCGCCCAATAGTCAATATCTTGCAACTGGCAGTTGGTCGGGTAATGTGAGAGTATGGAATATACCAGCTTGTACACCCGTGACGACATTGAAAGGTACGTATAAAAGCTATTTCATAGTCGAAAAATCGAAGAACCAGAATAGGCCACAGCGATCGTGTGGGTGGCGTGGCATGGCATCCTCAAGCTACATTGACGCAATCTGAAGAAGCTGTGAACCTTGCAAGTGGTGGAGGTGACTCCACTGTTATTTTATGGTCTCTAAAAAGGTATGAGTTTTGCTGTTTCTCAGTTCTCACGTTTCAACATTCCCCCCTCACAGTCAAGCCCCGCTGTCCATCTTGAAAGGTCATCAAGACAGAGTATGTCGAATAGCCTTTCATCCTTCAGGGAATTACGTAGCAAGCGCCAGTTTTGACACTACATGGCGATTATGGGACGTTGAAACCTCAACTGAACTTCTTTTACAAGAAGGTCACTCAAGGGAAGTATATGTTGTGGAGTGTCAAGATGACGGCGCACTCGTTGCTTCGGGGTAAGTCGTTTTTCTCCAGGATACCTGAATCAATTGATCTCTGCGATAGTGGTCTTGACGGTATCGGTCGTGTTTGGGACTTACGGACTGGGCGAACTGCAATGGTTCTCGACGGACATGTGAATACGATTTTTTCCATCAGTTTCTCACCCAATGGGTACGCTCTGTTGTTATTTCGGAAGCGGGTCCATCGCTTACTATATTAAAATACAGATATCAAATAGCTACTGGAGCGGGAGACGATACCATCCGTGTTTGGGATATGCGTTCCTTGAAGGCCCTGTATACTATTCCAGCACACAAATCCAATGTTTCAGATGTACGCTTCGTTCGGCTGACATCGAATGAGATATCGATGCAAAATGGGCTTATGGAAGTGGATAGCACAGAAGGCATAAGAGCCAAAACAAATCATATTGCAGAGTTATACAAGTCCGGTTTATATCTCGCTAGTGCAGGATATGACGGATATATTAAGCTCTGGAGTGCAGATGATTGGCAGCTGCAGCGTTCAATAGCTGTCGATGCAGGAAAGGTTATGTCGGTGGACCTGTCTTCGGATGGCAAGTACATTGCCTCAGGATCGTGGAACCGTAGTTATCAGCTGTTTTCGCCCGAGGATTCGATCTAGCCAAAATACAGACCCAAAAACGCAAAGAAACAAAGGGATGGGAGATTTGGGGCCGTAACTGATATCAGTATCATTAAATATTTCCTTCTCGAACCTATCATAACAAAGACTATGAAAAACACAATAAAGATCGAAATTAAGTTCCTGATACCTTCTGCATGAAACCTGCCACACGTCCTAGGTCTATAATCTGTGGTTCACTCTCGACCGCAATAACTAAGTTCTCTAACATCTAAAAATTGCTCAACAACCAACCCTTTTCATGACTTATAGGACATACCTGTTCAACTTGATTGAGAGGTACCCCCGTGCAAAGCGATACAATTCTTTTGCACTGAAATTCTTTTTCGGCACTCGCTCCTTGTAATTCCTTTAACCTCAGTTCCATCATCTCTCCCGTTCTTGATAACCATAACTTCATTCTTCGCATTTTGATGAGCGCGTCATGAGTGTTTTCTTCGGGAACGGGAGGCTCGAAGTCCAGAGAATTAGTGGCCATATCGTCAAAGCCAACACCGACAAGTGTTGACTCTGGACCACGGTACACAAAAGGTCCTGCGGTGTTGGGCCTACCGTCGATGACAGTACGACCCGTCCAATCTACACGGTCCTCGAGTGCCAATGCACGTTCAATATTCCGAATCCGCTGCTGCACTTGATCCAATTCGCCACATTTGGACTGCCATGATTGTATTTGCCTTCGCTGCTCGGCCAAACTGCGTGTTGAGAGGCGTAATCTGTTTTGAACAGATGCTAAAACATCCTGTTTCGCTTTAAGCTCTGTCTGGAATTCCGTACTTAAGTCATTGATCATAGCTGTCATATCTAGACGGAACATTAAGAAAACCTCTAAGAAGGAAAAAAAGATTTTTTTGGACTTACCAGCAATGATGGCCTTGCTTTTTTGTATCGGAACAGCCGGGACGGCTCGCAATTGAGCGAGGAAATCATCGGCTTTGGGAGGCAACTGAAGAGGATCCTAGAAAAATAAGTATAAGTTGGATCCAAGCCGTGCCCGATTGCCACCTACATCGCCGTCTAAACCAAAATCACTAGGCCTGAGACCTAGCTTGTTGGACATCATGCGGTTTGCTCCACAATCGAGCAGCGTTTTGACCAAACTACGATTACCGACACGGGCAGCAATATTTAGTGCAGTGTCGCCATGAATGTCTTGAATATCCACCAAACTCTTAAAGTCACCACCCTCATGTTCCGCTATCCACATTAAGACGCCCTCCAGGTAATACCGGGCAGCGGCCGCGCGACCACGTATGCCAGCAATATGCGCAATATGGTGCAAGACACTAGAATGAGAGCCATCCAAAGTTCGTATAGATGGATGTAAGGTTGAAACCAAGACAGGAAAGTTTTGGGCCTGAAAACTTCCAAGAGAAAGAATCGTACGCATCAAAGGCGTCTCCCCAGCATAATTGCCCGTACAAGGATTGGCGCCATGCTGAACCAGCAATTGTGCCAGTGTATCGTTTCCTAACGAGGCTGCAAGATGCAAAGATGCGTGTCCTTGATCATCCAGCACCACATCCATGTCAGCAGGCACACCACTGGCAGAATCATGGTTATCCAGTATAAGATTGATCACTTGATGCGGATCGGCTTGTGGAATGATAGCACTAAGAATGGCGTTACGTTTCGCGTTATGCAATGGGGCGAGCTTATCTCCGGGCATCGCTCCCGGCGTTGGCTTGTTTGCCATACGAACCGTATGGGCTGTTGCAGGAGCAGCTTCCTCTGAAGCTTGCAAGCTGGGTTGAATACGATTGGCCTCATATCCAGGCACACCTGGTTGCGTCCCATTAGCCTTAGAGGGTGACATAGGTTCGAGGCGCTGGCGTTTGGCTGGCGAGGGCTGCCCTTCCGTTTCGAAACTTGTTGAGGGAACACTTGTAGCAAATACATTCTCCCCATCTAGACGTATGTTCTGTGAACTAGGTGGGCGGGGAACGTCGGTTGATCGGGGTCGTTTAAGACTGGGAGAGAAAGTACAAGTAGGACTTGGAACAGGTGCTGGCGGTTGCAACGGAGTAGCTGGCATTGAGACAGGTTGAACAGGAGTCGGGGCTGCCGGACGCGAGGGATAAGAAACGAAATTTGGACTATAAAAAATACACGAGTAATTCATTATTAAGTCCATCCCCTATGTCGTAGGCTGGAGAGTGTCTTACCTAGGCAGCATGGGTGGAGCCAATTGGTTCGGTTGTTGAGCATGCTGCGGATTTGCGAAATACCCAACATATGGAGAAGGAAACCCTGGAGGTCCGGAGGGTGGCCTGGCAGGTGCGAGAGCAGGTAGTGTTGGAAAGGAGGTTAGAGTCGAGGCAGTGGGCATGTAGTCAAAGAGAGGTGTAAGAAGGTGGGCGACACCATACTGCGCGGCAACATCCCGACCACGTTGTAGAGGTATCCTACGAGGATAAGAGTTTGAATTACATTGTAGATAATTGGAGCCAGTAGGACGCACCAGGTGCCCTGATACTTTCCGTATCCGCCTTGAACGATCTCGTGTTTTCCCGGAAGAATCTCTTTCTCCAAAATTTTCGTTCTTCTACCTTTGTCTATACCGGCCACTTTCAAGATCTGAGTGGCATTTACATATGAATCTACGCGTCGACGCATAACGGCTATACCACGTATCATGCACTCGTATACCTGTCCATTGGCGTGTGAAACCCTTTAACGTCAGAATCAGTGCATAATAATCTACGTTACCTGAACAGAGGAATATACAGCATTGTATATCCTGATTCCGGTAGATGGTCGTGTTTGGTTTGTTGCCATCGCAGCCGCTCTGTAGTCGAAAAGGAGAGGAGGGGGAGGGGAGGGGAAGAGTGGGGCGAATAGTGAAGAAAGGAACGCGCCGCACCCACGGGCGAAACGCGTCGTACTCATTAAGCGCTTGTGCCGGTACTCGGCAATGCAATACATAACATTTAAAAAAAAACAAAGCTGAATATTTATCGTAGTAAACTAACTATTTCTCAAATGTCGCGATGCTCCAAAGTGCGGGATAAATTAAATGCAGCAGATATCAGGGTAACATGCGTAAACCCCTGTACCGCGTTTCCCAGACCTTCTCCCGCTAATCCAATCTCTTCAGTGCACAATCCGAGGTGATTGGTGTATTGCAGGAACTCCTAAAATCAAATGAAAACCTATAGTGGAGCGTGTGTATGAACAGCCTAACCTCGAACATCTTTCTGGCTTTGAGCAATAAATCAGCGTCGTATTTTCCTGCGCGAGTCAACGCTTCTACCGCCCTAATACGCCAATCAAACTAATTCTTGTCTGAACAAAATAATCTCGAACACACCACAGAGTGCCTTGAAAGTCGAGATTATGAATGTTTGTCTTGAAATTATAAAAATGCGCTTACATAGGCAGAATGTACCCTCTTCGCCTCCGACTCCGTCACTGGCCTTGGTAACATCATAACGATAAACCAGACTCTATAAAATGTTTGCAATAAGCTTTCATTTCAAAGAGGCACCGTGAGCGTTACGTTAGCTGTGAGCCCTCCTCTTTCTGGTGATCTTAAAATGCGATGAAGAGTACTCAGGAACCTCTCGTCCGTCTACGGAACTAGTCAAAACCATGAAGGAGTGAGCCGGAGAAGCTACGTACAGCAGAAGAGAAAAACACCAGAGGCATAATGAGAACAGCTGAATCGAGAGTATCGATGGCTTCATAACTCTGGGCGAAAAATTTCTCTTCTTTGTTCCAAGCACGACTCATGATATCTTCGTAAATTTGATCCCTCACCCTATACCACTCGAGGCGATTAGGACAAGGGAAGGAGCGTTTATCGGCCAAACGGATAGCTCTGTCGATGGCAACCCACATCATTATCTTGAAACAATGTTAGTTTATGAAATACATGGTTTTATTGGTCATGCCTTTGAGTACTAAATAGATAGGTTAACGACAATACAAAAGATAATCGGCATGATTCACATACAGTGAAATTGCGTTTGGTATCCCTCACTTCCCTGGAAAAACTGAGGGTTTGATTGAATACATAAAAAGGATACAATACCATATAGATCTAAAAATTTTAATTAGGACTAAAATAGAGAAACAGAGAGAAACACGTACAGATCGGGATCATTATAGTGTTTTACAACATCTACACGAGAAAGTGTCATATTATAGACAATGACTAGCTTCTTTTTTTAACTTACACTCCGTTCTATAGCAATAATTAGATTAAAAGACAGCCAAATACAATTATACGCACAAATCTCGTACAGCAACCCTTTTGTCTCGCATGAGGGAGAAAAATATTGATGAAGACTGTTTACTTACCATATATCATAGGACAATGGTTTTCCAAACTAGAGATGATCTTTAATTGAGTTATAAAAACCAGAACAGTCAGGAAGAAGTTACCTTTTGACTCAGATAGATACAGTCCAATCTATAAACCGTAAATGGCAATCTCGAAATTAGCAACGGATTACGCGCTATGAACTTCGTGACATCAATATTTAGTTTGAAAAGTGTAACATAGTGACTCACCGAAAATCAACGCACAATTCTCCGTAAATATCCTATGTTGGCATAGGAATTAGTAAGCGAATAGACATAGCTCCATTAATCTAACCAGTTGCAAATGATCCGCCGCGCCATTCCCAATTCTGCAATTTCGTGAGTGGTAACTCCCAAATAAAAGATTTATTTTACCTCACTGGCTTGGAGCTAAAATAGAGCGTTAGGCAGATTTCAATTTGTTTTTTTTTTGTAAAAAAATCACCCTTTATGACCATCAAGATGCGTCAGTTCTATCTCCTCCAAATCCTTTCCGCCTAGAAACAAGTTTTAGACTCTCATTTTGCCTTGTAAAATAACTATCCAACCATGTATAGTATACCTATGAAACTATAAATTCCATCGAAAGTGAGGTAGTGAGGTATAAATCTACTTACATTATCTGCAACGACCCGTCTTCATTGCGGTGTTGCAATCGTGAAAATATAAACTCCATATATGCTAATGAGCGTTGTGAGCGACCAGAGAAAAACTATGCTGCGAAGTTTCACGATTTACCATTAGCTTCATCAGTAAATCCCAATCGAATTAGAGCGTAGAGCGTGAAGGAAGAATCACGGATCCAGGATGCCCTATAATCCCAGTTCCGAGTACCGCCTATCATTTCAGGAAGAGAAAAGGTAGGACTTGCGACAATAGCGCCAGTAGGTTCGAAAATGAGTAATTTCAAAGCAAGAGCACTACGGTGTACCGCCTCTCTCCATAGACCTTGATATGTGGATTTTCTAATCCAGTTGTTCCAGAAGTCATTCGTATTCTATTTATTAATTAGTGCAAATCATTACAGCACAATTTGCAATTCTGACCTCGAAAAGCACACTCAATAGACGCTAATGGAATGCATATTTACTTCATCAAAAAAATAGAAGCGAAACACGTACTCTAGTCAGGATAGGATCGTCTGTGGCGCGTAGTTTAGATTCACCCAAAACAAGAGCTAGATTTCTCGGTTAGTACTTCATGAAAAAATGAAACATTCCAAAAGTAATTGTCACCTTCTAGGCTGACACCTAATTCTTTAGCTCGTTCTACAGTAGGAAAGTGATATTTAGATATATCAGCTTTTTTAGGGGGGACCCGCAGAATAAACCTATGCAGATTTTGAGGACCACGACAAGGACTTGTGACGAAACATTTACCAGACAGCTTGACCCTCTTCTAGGAGAATATCGGAGCAAACAGAAATCCCTAGATGACCTTGCTTGCGGAGGTCTAATGGTTTCAAATTCACTTCAGGAAGCGGGGCAAAATCCCCTAAAATGTCGGGTACAAAGCGTAGATCAAGCTCTGTTTGAGCTTCAAGAGAAGAGAAGTAGGCCCTGTTATGTGGCTGGGGCGCTTTTATCGTCGGGTCAGCGCTATAATCTGGCAAAAGCTCAAGAGTATGGGACGAGCGAGCATAATTGAAGGCGGGAGCACATTCCATGCGAATGGGGACTTTCCCTCGTATGACCTAAGTGATCCAGATGAAAATTCGAGCTGAAAATCCTGTTGTATTGACACCTACTTCTACTTTTCTAACAAGCCAGAATAATAAAGGCTTTTCTTTAGACTCGTTCAACGGTAAGAAGTCTACGCATAATACTGCAGCTGAAACAAGATCAAGAAATTGCAAATACAAACCGATGACTTGCGCAACGCCTGAGGCATGAAGGAACCTACAATATTAGTTGCAGAAGATTTGAGTTGAATATATTTGAATGAGCGCTCACTTTGTAGTTAAAATCTTTTGCACTTTTAGTGAAGCCAATGCAAATAAGTTTATATAAAATCAACACACGTTTGAACTAGGCAAGTAAGCCTGCTTGATGCTGTAGCCTTCACAAGCCGGGGAAATAGAGAAGTGACCACCCTATCAGAGACATATTATGACGAGTTCGGTAAGTAAACGGTATGGTTGGACCTTATCCTTGTCCAAAATTCGTGCGAAAATGGAAGGCGAGTCGAAGTGTGGCACGCAGTAACTTTCCACTGAAAAGCGATCATGAGGGAACGTGAGACCAATGACGACATGGCAAGGCTATTTACCGGATCCGTCAATGCTGATCTTCAAGGTAAATACGTCAACTCTTACGGAGGAACATACCGAAGTGAGGAAGAAAGATATTTACTCACCATTGCCGCGGTTCTCATGTTACCGACCCTGTTTCGGGAAACAATCAGTCAGCTTCTGATTGAATGAGCACATGGAGCTTCAGCATATACAAGCCATGATCTTGAATTTCAAGGTATCCAGTCTGGGACCTAACGGATGGGTTCGTCATCGAGCAAGTAAGAGATGATATCTGACTCAGAGCAGAAGATGTGCTTGTATTAACGAGGCATCTGATGATGGTTTACGTTTCGCGCCCAACTACCGTACCGTGTAACCGGCGCTTGTCAGGGTGTCATCACGTGCATCAATGTCGCGTTACAGATTGATCATCTTTCCATCTTCTTAATCTTGCAAATTGAATTGACCCATGCAAGCCCATGCAGTCAGTTCCAAAAACAAATAAATACTCAGCGCGGTATTGTACAAACATGCCCGTCACCGCGACCGCCACTGTTGCGGACTTCCCTGCTTTCTCCAGGTTTGTTTCACTCGCGGATTAACAAGTCGAAGTGGCATTCCCTTACTTTGCGAAAGCAATTTTCAAGACATCATGAGTCAGAACGTCGCCAAGGCAGCTCAGTTCGAACAAAGACTAGGAGCCTTGCAGGTAGATACTCCTTGGAGATGTATTGTTTCAGCAGCCGAGACCTAACTATCAAAGGATGCTCTGACCGCCAACTTGAAAGAAGCCGGGGATGTCCTTGCGTTATACAATAGGAAGAAGACATTGATGGTGGTGAAGTAGCTTCATGTCGCTCTTTCAAGTTGACCTCATTGCTAGACAGGAGTACACCGTCAATGCCAAACAGCGAGATAGTCTCGACGTTCCCATGATACGTCGGGCTGCTGACAAGACCCTTGATGTTGTCCACAATGTCGAATGGAAATTACCCGACATTCTGTCTCAGCTGATTGATATAAAGAGAGTCTACGACCTAGGACGTAGAAGGGTAAGAACATGTGATTTAGCTGCTAGATCATTTTGATTTACGAGTTGATTTCGCATATTGTTATTGTAGGCGCAAGTGCTACAAGCAGAGCTTGAATGGATGGCCAAGTCAGATTTTGAACGATGGCGATCAACTCTTCTGGGAAAAAGTCCCTTGTCCGCACAGCAAGTGAAACGAGAATGGAAATGGCTGTTCAAGAGGCTGACGCTCTTCGTTTTATTCATCTGCACGTTACTTCTCTATTTTTTGCGAAGAGTTTTAAACCGGACTACTTGACTAATAATGTAAAGCTGCATCCTGTACCATACTACCATACACATCGAGATCCATTACTAAGATTCCTACATTTCATAGGCATAGTTACACAATATATACATACCAGTTAAATTCCAGTTAAATTAAGTAAAGTAGTCGAGGTCACGCTTGCAGCAGGCACCGGGTTGCGAAACTTTTGAGTATTACGATACTACGAGAACAAACAGACAAACTGCTACACAAATTCAACCATCCGATGAAGGAAGCCAAAAGACAAAAATGCGCGCATATAACATATAAACTAGCGGTCACAAAGGGGGAAGCATACAGTTATAACATCACTGTTCGTGAAGTCTACAGAAGACGGGCATAAACGAAGGTAACACTCGGTAGAAAGGAACCCATGAAGATGAACTATAAACAAAAAAGCAAAATATGGGTATATCAGGTAGAATCTTTCGACCGAATCCCACTTTTTAGGACGTCAACGGTTCCGGAGCCGGAACAATACGAATGTCACCACGTCGGGAAGCAGGAGGATCGACGACGGGGCGCATTCCAGCGTAGGTTCTTCTCCTGGGGGAAAAGAAGCCGGAGATACGAGCAGGAGTGTTAGGAACGGGGGAGACATTGCGGGTGGAAGAAAGTACGGGTATATCAGGTTGGGAATGCTCTTCGGATAATAGATTTGCTAGTGCTAGACTACGTGATGTAACTGATGTCCCTGCACGCACGTTCGTTGCTACCGGAGTACTATTATTGGTTGAAGTTGTGGGCTGACGTTCAGAAGATGCTTCTGAGCCATCGAGGACGTATGACATGGGTCGCGGACTGGCAACAAGTTGGACATCGGTATCGGACCATACTCCCGCGTTTGGTTGTCCATCGTTCGAAATGTCGGCATGACCCAACACATCCATGATGCGACGCGCTGTGAGTCTCTCGTATCGCTGAGCTTCGTCGCGAGCCGTAATTTCTTCTTCTGTCAAAAATGCTTCGTAGACGGCATCTTCAGCTTGAAAAAATTCATCAGAGTCAGGATCGAAAGCATTCCACCGACTCCATTTTTCGATTACTGGGCACTCAGTCTGCGCCGTGGCGTTCTCTGTCGGCGGCGAGGGCCGAGTCGCGGCCTGTTCGGTCACCCGACGCGTCGTCAATAATGTAGAATACAGTGGTCGGCCCATTTTGTTTTGAAAGATTAGAGAAAATGAGTACTGTTGTACAAGTGATTTTGCGGGGAAGGGGTAAAAGAGGTTGAGAGAATTGCTGTGATGGCGCGGCCAGGTTCCTTTTTGCAAGAAAAAAAAGTTACACAGGGTCACAAGATCACGTTACACAGCCTTCGGCAATTCCGCGGCGTGTGACAAGACAGTCACGCATCAAGAATCGAGCTCGCTTAATTCTGAAGACGCTGCGGCTATTTGCCAAAGTAAGCAAGTAAGCCAGTCCTGTTCAAATTGAGCAAATCAATAAAACGACGTGCCTGCTGTGTTATCGTCGTACACCGAAAGCTAACAACATCAACATTCACTTATGGGTTTATAAAGGTTGCAGATTAACAAACCTGCTGATCGGGGGTTATACTAGTAGTAGTAGACTCAACCTCCTTGCCTTTATCTTCAGGATCTTCCATCTCTGCTATAGCATCCCTAAGAAAGCTGCTCACTAGGTCCGCACAGCATCTGTATTTTAATACGAACCTATACGCCTTCCGACAGGTCTGCCGCATCCGAGCTGTGCGGAAATTTTGCATTTTCCCTCGTCCAGCCAGGAGCATTTCATCAAGGTCTATACAACATCAGTGGCACGAAACAAACCTGCCATATGACCGAGCACCTTTGTCTTCACCAAGTAGCCTTAAATTAACTGTTTCCAACCATTGCCTGAAAAAATTATCGATCATCTCAGAAGGCATGGAAACACAGTAAATGTACCATGATCTTGATTTGTCGAAAAACTGGACTAGAACCAAAGGCCCTCCTTCTGTTCGAATTGCATTTCCCTTACTTTGCAACACGTCGATCGGTACGCCCTTGGTATCTTCTTCCCAAACGACTGCAGCCCACCAAGGGTATGACTCTATATCTCTGGTCGGTATATCCTGCCAAATTAAAGTGTTGACGGAGAATTTGCGTACCCATTTTAGCCCAGACTGAAATAGAAGAGAACATCAGAGCGTCATCAAATATTTATATTCGGTAATGAGATGCACACCTAGTGTACCACCAGGTAAACTTCCTCCTTCCTGCAACGTAATAACACCCGCCGATGATTTTGGAGCCTTAGGACGCGGGGGTGCCGGTTTCTTCGCTTTGCTATGGGATTTAGACGCAGCCCGTCGACTTGGTCGGCCTAGTTTGTCGCTCGTGATGATGCTTGTACTCCGTTTGCTTATTAGCTCATCTATCGAATTTCGGTTAGTTTCTGTATCCATGCCGTTGGGTTTCGTCTCCTCTTCGGCCTGCTCATCAAGAGCGACTGTCAATACAAAATCTTTGTCGGCAGAAACTTTCTCTCTATCCCGGTCTATAAACCATGAGTGATGAGTTGGTCCTAATCAGAAATAAAAACCTACCCAATCGCTGACGCTTTTTGGGTGGTTGAGTATCCCGGCTGACAGATTCCTGTCCAACACGCCCATGCCTCCTGGATCCCGAAGTCAGTATCCACCCGCGATCGAAGTTTTTAAAGGAATCGATATCATCCATTGATTCAACCATATTAGGTACACCCTGACCTGGCAACACCAAGTGCTCCCTTCTCCAGCTACGTGGTTTCACAGAGGGAGTGACAGGTTCTTCTCCTTCTACAGCCGCAGTTGGGGGCATCTGCGATGCTTCAGCTTGAATCTCGCTCCTTTCATCAACGAGATTCGTTGATGTCGACCATCGGGCCGGCTGCGTTAGTAGACTGATGTCCATGTTTACAAGAGGAACATTGCTACTGCGTGTTGATCTTGGTGCACGGAAGCCTGGAGTCGTATTAAGAAGCGCCGCAGTATCGGCAGCCAATGCAGCATGGGCCTCCTTCCGTCTTTGCCTTTCAAGTTTATAGTCTCGCTTAGGCTTCTCCCCTCTCGGCTGTTTCTCTTTCTTTGGCTTGGGCACCTTAAGAGGTATTGTCGGCGGCGGGGTCGGCGGCGAGGGTTTGTAAACTGGTTGTTCAATTCGAAGTAACGACGTAATGGGATCTGCGTTGAGTACGAGTCTCGTCTCATCCTTGAAATCATCATCAGAAATCAGTAACTTCAATGTATCTAGCTCGGCTTCTAAGTTTCCAACAGCGTGTTCTTCGGAAAATCCGGATTCGTCGCCAGTATCTCGGCGTATGGTGGGTAATTGGTAGAGAGAATCAATGATATTGGCAGTAGCAATTTTGAGCCTCGCCGCTGTTTTATAGAAAAGGGTGTCACGCTTGTTGTAAAGCATTGCATTGTCAAAGATCAATTCTATATCAGCCTGTCCAAAAGTATGTTGAGCGAGGATTTTTGAAAGAGAAGTTAGCCGTCAAACCTTGAACGAATCGAGATGAGTGTATTCTCCTGCGTTTAATTTATCCTCGATCGTCATGAAACACATAGGATTTTTGATGATATCAAAATAATCCGGAGCCTCCGACCTTGTTACCGGCCGATAAAACAGCTCATTTCTGTCTAGGCTGAAAGAAACATGTAACTAGAAATATGAATTCAGTGTTTTGGAGTTATGATACCTTTGAATTTGTTCAAGAGCCTGTCGGATATGTTTGTCATGAGGGAAAAGAACATCGGTTATTAATTGGCGGATCAATTGAGCTTGTGAAAGCTTGATCGTCTCTCGTTGCTGAACTAAACTCGTCAACTTCTCAACATGATCAAGATCTCTTCGCAATTTTTTCAAATACTACGGATTGAATAGTTAGCCAAAGAATTGAGAAGCAACAACAAAAACTCACATGATACTTCCAGGCCTTCTGTTCGTCCGAAATCTGTTTATTGAGAGTTGATGCCGTCCAGGGCTAGAAACTATATAACATACTGTTTAATCCTGAGAGAGTTGGCATGCTTACCTCCAAGTGTAACCGCTTCAACAAGGGGGCACCTCGTCGAGCTTCACGTTTGAGACTCCAATACTTACAGACCAATCGGACGAAGGGTTGTTTTTGTCGAAACACTTTCTTGTAGTAGTTCTCCAATTTATCTATGATATATTGCGGAACAAGAGGAGGGCCGAGCGAGTATTTCTTCGAGTACGCCCGAGCGGTCTTAGAGGACTTTGGCGTACGCGCTTGTATGGTCAAAGGTCCTTCGAAAGTGTCGATTATATCACCTCTAGCTACCTTGGCTTCATCCTGACACTGTCGTTTGAGCATAAATAATAACTAGAAGAAAAAAAAACAATATCTGACTGGAAGATGTTTTTCACAAAAACCTTTGAAAGAAGCCTCCTCTCCAACTAGTCCTTTCATTCCCATCAGCAGCTTTGCTCGCCTCGCGCAGGTAACATGGAAAGCAGCGAAACAGGTCTGTTTATCGCATTGTATACAAGCCCCATATCGAATTTTACACAGCGAGCACGTCTATGTAAAGGTAGTGGGTAAAATGACAAAGGAAAAGGAGCAGCCTTACTAATTTCCAGCGACTTTTGGGAACATGATCTATATTTTCTATCGGCTCCATGAACATGGTATTACCGACAGTAACCTCAGGAATGAACATGGCGCAGAGCAAATGAGCCCATAAACCGGTGCTTGTTTGTTTGAAAGCGCCGCCTTCATTGGGACAAAATACACAAGCCTGCACACGCTTCAGTAGGGAAAAGCTGGACTGTAGAAGATGCATACCACTGGAACTTCTGGTGATACTGTACATTTCCTACATAGCCATTGTCCTTCAGGGATGTAGGGTACACCATAGCAGTCTACAAACCTAATGAACAAAATGCATGCGCACACATCGGGTTTGCCCACCTTGATGAACAGCCAAATTACACCCGTCGCAAAAAACAATAGCATTGATGTTCTCTCCTTCTCCATCATCACAGATAACACAAGTTGAATCTTCAGATGGAAGACCTATATCTGACTTAGGTACTCGTTTCATCTAATGAATCTTTTGTCAAAAAAAGGGCTTCACCATAGGTACGCGAAGCTACATACGAGCTCAAACCATTCCTTTTCCAGCCTATCCATTAAAATCTCAAAGATTTCAGATGAAACTGGCCCGACTTGGGATTTTTTTCGTTCTTCATTGACCAAGTCTAACCATTCTTGATCTTGTTCATCCATATCGTACTCTACTTGCACCGACAATTCACTCTCAAGTGGCTCTAATCATTCCGTGTGTCTGTAGGTACGATAGTCTCTAGATGGAAATTCATAGCTCACCGATGTAGCGAATATAGTGATCCGGGCGAGTGAAGAGTGAAAAGTCATTGTCTTTTCAAACCATGGTTCAAAATTGTCACGTAGACTTGACAAAACGAATTTACTTACATCCATATGACCTCGCGGTAGGATCCGTTACCCCAGCAGGCTCGTTCACATCTTCGTCCTCTACTTTTCGGAAAGAAACCCTGGGTAGCGGAGGTGGAGCTGGACTTGCAACATGACTGCTCCTTCCAGGAGCCATGGATTCTGGAAATTTACGGTTGGTCTGAAATAATTAGGGAGAGGTTTCCTAGCACGTGATTGTGACGTCCCAATTATGTAATATGACCAACAATCAATCGTTGTTGACGGAATCAAAAGTTCTACATACGTTGTGCGATCAACGCGAGCGCTGAAATCAACGTGCTGTTCGTTTCTTCAAGAATGTCTTCGGTATCAATCTTTGTCGTTTCCTCAGAAACGCGTTCAGAAAGGCGCTACGATCTCAGCTTGACTGTTGGACAGCTGAAAGTACTTTGTTTCTCACCAGATCCATATCGATCTCTCTTGACAAAAGATCACGGTTTCGTTTTTGCAGAGAAAGTTGGAATCAGTCACTGGAATCCCCCCTGATCTGCAGCAAATCACGTTACGCGAACAAGGAACAGAGGCAGATCCGAACGCAAAAGTACTATCCGTTCTGGACGATGAAGCTAAACCTTTGGGATATTATCGCATCCGGGACTGGCAAGTGTTACGGGTATGTATCTCTCCTATTATACAAGTCATTATAGACAGACCTCCATGCTTTTAGGTGAATAACACCGACCCATCTGCGCGTGTCACGGAGGGTCAATACACTGATGTTTCCCAAGTGCCAAAGTTTGAAATCTCAGAAGAAGACTATTCGTCTCGACAAGGTAAACTTGTGGCTATATCATTGATTGTCTATAATGTCGTTGATTTCGTAAATATAGATACCGTATTGGCCTATAAGAAAGCCCATCGTATTGGCCGATTCGCACCGTCTGTCGCTAGTCAGGAGGAAGAAGAGTTCATTCCAGAAAATATAACCTTAAACGCACGTTGTGAAGTGGACACGGGTGACAGTGGACTAAAAAAGCGTGGAGTCGTACGGTTTGTTGGGAAAACTAAGTTTGCGAAGGGAATTTGGGTTGGGATAGAATACGACGAACCACTTGGAAAAAATGATGGGTCGTAAGTCCCTACTCAAAACAATTACAGCTTTTGGTATAATAATTTTGATCGTTGCAGTGTTCAAGGAGAGACATATTTTACGACGAGACCTTTGTATGGCGGTTTTGTTAAGCCGGATCGTGTTGCTACCGGTAACTTCCCACCAGTGGAGCTTGATATGGAAGACGAAGAAATGTGAAGAATCTGTTGATTTGTCGTCTAATTTAGTGTGTGTTTCTATTTAAACAGCCTTATCCATCATCTTAAAAATAATAATGTGATGCCCATCTTAACTGCACGATCCGAGACGAGCGATCTTTCCCTTGTTATTGATTCCTTGATCTCACTAAACCTTATGGACTAACCTGCAGATTACGTTACCTAAAGCTGATAACAGCGTCAACGTGCACACCGCCGTCTCTAGGTTCTTTCTTTTAGAAACCCTTTGAGGAACACAAGCATTCCGCATTCCGTATATACTTACGTATTAGGAGGCGAGTTTTCAATTGAATACTTGGAATGATGGGAACGCGAACGAGTTCTCAGCCCCCCTTCATCACTGGATTCGGCTGCTGATGGCAACGTTGCACCATTGCATGTCAGTCAGTCAATATAATACAATTCGCTCTGGTGTTTCACGTGCCCACTCTCGACGGTGGCTTATGGGTGCACATGGCAGTGTTCATTTTTCAGCTTGGGGCTATCGCACGTGCGCTTGCTTTGTTAGTTGAGGCTGTCATGTTCTCAACGGGGAATGATTCCAAAACGTCTCACTTGGCTTGCTCGCGCTGCAACCAATGGCTATATCAGTTTATTTCTGAACGCACTTCTCATAACGGGAAATTGGTTATTTAATAGGAAGGCTTGCTTCCGGGAATCTTCATTACCTCTTCTGCGAAGGGGCCCCTTTGTCTTCTTTATTGGTTTTAAACGATGTCGATGAATCCCCTCACCTTTATCGGTCTCATCCTTCTTTGTACCGTGTCCGCTACGGTTATACCACGTCAAGGCGCTGTCACGGACCTGACAACGTCGCAGATTGATGCCTTTACGACGTACGCATTCTTCGCAAGTGCTGCATACTGCCAGCCTAGCACCACGATCGACTGGTCATGTGGAGGTTTGTGATGATTGGTGTCTTTTTACGACGACGACGTACTCAAAACTGATTTCGGACTTCTTTCAAACTAGCAAATTGCGAGGGCAATCCAGGCTTTCAGCCCGTTGCATCGGGAGGTGACGGCGACGACGTGCAATTTTGTGAGCTTTTTGAATGGCGTCGTTCTGATTTTGTCAATCATTCATAATGAAATTTAGGGTATGTTGGCTTCGACCCATCTCTCAATAGCGTAATTGTAGCCCATCAAGGAACGGATCCTTCGGAGATGTTTGTGCATTTTACCATTGATATATATTTATTTAGGAGACTGATAAATCAACGTTTACACTCGCAGTGAGGCCGACTTGACAGATGTTGACTTTTTCTTGGAATCTCTTCCTCAGACTGCATTCCCTGGAATTTCAGGCCTTGAAGCACACAATGGATTTCTGTCCGAGCAACAGGAGTGTGTTATATTTTCCTGTTTACGTATATACAAGGATTGATTAATTTACGACACTAGTACGGCTGCTGATATTGCATCCGCCATTCAGACAACGCTTTCTAAATTCGATACAAACCAAATTACTATTGTTGGACATTCTTTGGGAGCCGCTATAGGATTAATCGACGCCGTATTCCTTCCACTCAATCTTCCTAAAGGATTAAACTTCAAATTCGTCGGCTTTGGACTGCCCCGCGTGGGTAACCCGGCATTTGCTGAATTCTTGGATGGTAGGGATGGTTTTTCTTCTATACAATCGTTTCCCTAGACTAAACAATAACTCCAAGCGAATTTCCCCGACCTGACGCACATCAATAACAAAGAGGACGTAGTGCCGATTCTCCCAGGTATGTATTTCAGGATTCCCCACGCAGAAGTTTACTTGAGAATTATTGTGTCAGGCATTTTTCTGGGTTTCCAACATCCTCACGGTGAAATTCATATCGACGATAATGGAATATGGAATGCTTGTGCCGGTAGATCGCTTATTTGGTTTGCAATATCCGTAATTTACTAAGGGACATTGATTTTAGGGAATGACAACGATTCGGACTTGTGCTCTACAGGAGATGTCCCAACCATTTTCGAAGGCGATATTAGTGATCATGATGGCCCTTACAATGGCGTCACGATGGGATGCTGACACAAATTATCGTTCGACGAAACAGTAATATTATTTGTATTATTATGTATACCTCTGTGTACCGCTTGGGGAGTTTCTGTTGGCAATAAGAGATGAAATTAGCTTGTCATGAACTGGAAGCCTACATCGTCTCCGATCATATTTAGATTTCTTACATTTCCAGTCATGCAGGTCTTCAAAGCCGAACTGACATACAAACTGTGAACATCATATTTTTGAAATGGGAAAGCAGTTAGTAGACTAGTCGCCAGCTCAACTGAAGGCGCTCGGATGCTTCAAGTTGCCAGTGTTGTACCGGCTTGAATAAGGCTACTAATTTCGAAATTTTTGGACATTTTCAATCAAATGTCAGATTCCTTGTCAGTTTGTAGCCTCTCACTTAAAGCTCAAAACTCGTCTCAAGCCCTCGCTGTCAATTAGATAATTGTGCGTTCATGTTATTGTTTTTCAAGAGTCTCAGTTGAGTCTCAGACTTAGCTTCATGAATCACGACGCATGTCGCTGAAGCGCTGGTAATGCATTCCGATTTTGTCCCGAAGAGGGTTTCACACAAGCTCCGGTTATCTTATACCCGTGCCGATAGACGAACCGTGACATACATATATAGCGGACACGAAAGCACCGGAGCCTCCTTACAATTTCACAGCTCAGTCGACACGTTTCTCCTTTACTTTCGAACTACAAGATGACATCGTCGCCTGCTTTATTGAAAACACCTCTTACCGATTTATTCGGAAGTAAGATTTCGTCGCGTTCATTGACCACCACTCCATGTATTAATATCCAAATCACTCAGTTAGACACCCAATTCTCCTGGCTGGTACGGGCAATTCATTTTTTAACAAACGCAGACGCTGATTTATTCTAGGTATGAACGTCGCTGCTGGTCCGGAACTGGTACATACACCGCCCTCGTTTTGGCTTTAGTTGCTGACTTACCACGTATAGGCGGCGGCGGTTACGAACGCGGGAGGTCTAGGTGTCATTGGCGGTAAAACAAGACAATACTTCGAGTTTATTTTATGGCTCATTTGATACACCACAGGTGTTGGATATACACCGAATATTCTCCGTCAACAGGTATGACGCCACCCATCCAAAACACTTCTGGTTTGAGTAGACTACTTATGACAACGCAGATTCAAGCCATTAAAGCAGACTTAGAGGACAAGAATGCGCCATTCGGTGTTGATCTCCTTATACCAAAGGTTGGAGGAAATGCCAGGAAAACGAATGTAGTCTATTTTATTGAATGGCTTGGGGGCTTCCCTTTCTCATGCAGCTAATTTTTTTAGTCCGACTATACAAGAGGTCAGCTTCCTGAATTGATCGATGTGATAATCGAGGAGAAAGCCAAATTATTCGTTTGTGCCGTGGGCGTTCCACCGAAAGATGTGGTAGAGAAACTTCATAAACACGGAATTTTGGTGATGAACGTATGTCTTCTGAATGGTATCCCAATCTACAGTCGCTTACCTACTCTATGAAGATGGTGGGACATCCCAAGGCAAGCTAGCTCGCTACTATATTCCTGCAATTCTGCCCTAAATTTTATCATGGTAGCATGTCGCAAAGGCTTTGGCTCAGGGAGTCGACATCATTTGTGCACAGGCCGGCGAAGGAGGTGGTCACACCGGCGATATACCCGGGACCATGCTTATCTCTGCTTGCGTCGATGCTGTTCGAGGCCATAAAAGTCCTTTGACAGGTGGACCTGTGTATGTAGTAGGCGCGGGGGCCGTGTATAATGGACGTAGTTTGGCCGCATACTTGATGTATGGTGCCCAGGCTGTTTGGGTCGGAACACGCTTCGTAGCCTCGCAGGAAGCGGGCGCTCCAAAGAAACATAAAGAACTGTATGTGCTTGTGTGTACTGCTTCCGTAGTTGGGTGCTAACGAATATCAGTCTTGTACAGGCTGGTTATGATGTAATTGAATTGATTTTAAAGTCAAGGCGTCACCAAGCTCACTTTCCCCCCCTTTGATAGGATATCACACGAACGGTTATTTATACCGGTCGCCCCATGAGTGTGCTTAAAACCCCGTATGTCGCTGACTGGTGAGTTGTTTCAATTTCAGGGGAGGTCATAAAACACAGGATTGAAACGGTCTGTCCAGGGAAGAGAATCGACAGAGTGAGATTAAGGAACTCACATCGAAGGGTAAAATTCCCAATTACGAGGAGCTTGAAAAGCACCCCGAGAAGAGCCTGGAAAGTCGACCATGGTTATTGGGGCGTGTCTCCGCTTTGATTAATGTCAGTGTGCTATCGTATACTTGTCACTCATTTGACATTCATCTGTCAATATTCAGGACATTCTTCCAGCTAAAGAGATTGTTGATAGCATGGTGAAAGAGGCTGCCGAACAGTTGCAAAGAGGGAGCAGCTTGTTAATTACCAAAGCGAAACTTTGAACAAGGGTTGCTTATAATTTTCATACTGGTCTACAATCTCTTGCACTATTGCTCTTAATTTATATGTATAAAACACATTATTCCTTTCAATTATGCTATTTAATCTCCAATTCCAATAAACTAAATGGATTAAATACTATTTGAGTGAGCGAAGTGACCGTCAATTATTGAAAAGCACAGGAAAACATCGCTTCTAGTAGATGTTGACCAAGTAAGTTTGTACCGACCAATAAATGTATATTTATTGAAAAGTAATTCTTTGATAGTGTTGGCTGAGCCTTCGCCAAGTCACCGGTTCCATCAGTTGTTGAGCGCTAGTGCGGCACATTGCCGCTTAGTAATAACACTCTTTGTTCGTACCTGTTCTTACTTGCCCGAACTTGTTAAAGCAGAAGCCGGTTTAATTTTTTAATTGTTTGTGTACATCCTACATAATACGGTATGGAGCATGTAGATTTAATGTAAAATTTCCAGTAGATCATACACTGCGATCGACCTGTTTTTGTAAAATCGGAGTCCCAAGCAAGTGACAATACGATTTGAATCTGAATTTGTTCCGCTCCCCAGTGTCCAAAGCAGCTCCGTGCCCTTCTTCCCGTTTTGCGGCTATTCTATTGACTGTGGGAATAATTTATTCCCCTTTCTGCATCAATCATACCAAAGACAAGGCCAGTGTCATCGTAGCGTAGTAACATCGGTGGTCCTGTACTTCCAGGGCCATAGGATTCGAAGAAACCAGTATGGAATATACACTTCCAAACGGTGAAAAAGTCAAAGTCAACGGTATTTAATTCAATCTTATTGCTTATCGTTCTCTCGTTATTCTTTCAGACCATGTTTATTGCTCCCCGAGTTGGGTAATTAGAGAGGGCACACCTTATTCTATCGCCAGAATAATGGAATTTTTACCTGCAGAAGAGACGATACCTAAAGAAAATACCAAGACCAGATCTTCCACCAAGGAGCCTTTAGCTCGTGTCCGAGTTGCTTGGTATTATAGGCCAAGTGATGTTAGCGACCGCCCCATCAACGACTCTCGCCTTTTACTTTGCGCAACCTATTCCGAAGTAATTCCAATCACGCAACTCAAGGGAAAATGTTATGTAAAGCACAAGGACAAAATAGCTGATATGATTGCTTGGAGGAAACGTCCGGACAGCTTCTACTACAATCGACTCTTTGCCCCGTTTCTCAAAAGGGAATTCGAAGTGATTTTGGTTTCTGAAGTACATAATCGTCAGTGCTACACTTTACTTTCAAAGAAGAAAGAATTAATAATCCTGACCTTACATATAGTTCCTCGACATATAAAAGACGTCCTGGCTTCCAGATACGATATGATTGTGACAGAGAAGGAGTGTGTGGCAGAGCTAACAGATTCCTTGAGGCTTTGTGACACATGTGGTGAATGGTGTCCAAGGTAATTCCAATTTCTCAAACAGCGATCTCTATTTTCTCCATCATCCGAGCTAATGTTCGTTCAAAGTGCCGATTCCGTCCAATGTGACACATGCAAGTGTCATTTTCATATGTCCTGTGTGCAGCCACCCTTGCTCGCAAAACCAGCTCGTGGCTACGGCTGGTCTTGTGCGCGGTGTTCCCACAAGGACGACGAAGACGAAAATGGGCAGCTTGGTGCTGCTGGCAAGGCAAAGCTGGCTACAGCACCTAATTATCGTACCCGTGGTCGGCCAAAGGGCTCAAAGAATCATGCACTTGTCCCCTTGAAACAGCAAGATGATACAGAAGAGAAGTACTTTAAGATGTGGCCGTTTCGATACTTTGGGTAAGTATGATCATTGAGATAATTGTTTTGGGAGTATTAAAAGAAAATGCAAGTCAATATACAATCGCAGAAGACACCTTGGGTACGTTAATTATTAACGAGCCTGTTCATAACACTTGAATCATTATTAAGATCCCGAGGATATCATTTTCCCGCGAGCAAATACTCGCGTTGGCATCAAGTTCCAAACCCCAGTACCTGCCAGTGGTTCATCTTTCCCCCCGCCAGGTACGACTCTTCAAAAAAAATATGGATATGCAACAAAAGTCTGACACAGTCTATTACTAGGACCAGATATTCCTGAGCGAGGAACAGATGAAACCGTGGAAATCCTGAGCTGTGTGTCTCGAATGATGGAATCTGACTGTAAGTCCTTTCTCTCTGGGTTTAGATCCCCGTTATTGATTTGGACCAGTGTCTACTTGTGAGAAAGAATTTACTTTCCAAAGAAAGATGCCTTTATTTGACCTCACTTAGTGGAACAATGCAAGACCGAGTTGGCTGCACAATCGGACCTTCTTTTCGACATGGATTGGCTAGTTGAGGTCATTCGTCGTTTCTCTGTGGCTTATCTTCAGAAAGAATCGTTGTCTAGTGTGAGCATGAAGAACCCTTTCCGAACACCAAAAGTGAGTCAGAACAATGACGTTTATGATGTATTCGTGTTGGACATAAACGCACTTTTCAGTGGAAAAAAGATGAAGTTCGATATACCGACAGAGAATGGACTGAAGATGAAATCCAACTTTTCTCTAATGCCATTCTGGAACATGGTCCTGAACTGCGCTTGGTCCGTGATCAGTTGGGAAGCAGAACTGTTCCGGAGGTTGTTCGGTTTTTTGCTAAGTGGAAAGCGTGAGTCTCTTTATTACTGGTTATGTGCTGAAAGCTTATTCCTTTCCTCCAGTACTCATTTACGAGAAGAAAACCATCGCATCTTGGAAGCTCGTCGTTTAGGCAAATCCACTGCTTCTCAACTACTTGCTGCTACAGCATCAGATGAAGAGAAATCTATCGTCAATGTAACAACTGATGGTCGTACCTCGACGTGTGCTGCTTGTAGAACACGACAGTCAAGTGCATGGTGGAAAGGTCCCAAAGGCTTATCCACTCCAGTCCTGTGTAATGAATGTGGAATGCAATGGCGAAAATACGGTGACCTCAGTCTGAAAACACCGTCCGAATCTCTTTCGGGGAAGCACCGTATAAGTGTGATCGAAAAGAGGGAGGGCACCCCATTAGGTGGATCGGCACCGAAAATGAAGGTAAGTACTATATGGTAGACAGAGAATCATCATACTGATTTAATAATTAGCTTCCGACTATGCCCTTGCCCCCCCAACCTCCTTTGATCAAACATATAATGTGTCAATGTTGTAGAAAGTTAGGTTCACTAGGGAAGGTTATTCGGTGTATACAGTGTTGCATGGCTATCCATGCAGGTAAGGAATTTGTTGCTCAGGGTGATTATTGTTCGCTCATTATCTCTTAAGCGTCTTATGGGGCAGGTAGTTCATTTTTAGACCTGACTGAAGCCGAAGGTTGGCTATGCGATGTTTGCCAGAACGAAACCACATTAGAGGCGTCATTGGTATGATAAAAGCGGAAAATCCTGTGTACACTGACAATTCACTGTATAGGTATCTGATTGCGTGTTGTGCCCGGGCAAACGAAAGAATGATAAGAAGCGCGCGGCAGAGACACAAGGTTCAAGAGATGAAAATGATATAGGATTCCTTCGAGCCAAGAAGCCTACCGAAGGTCAGAATTGGGCCCATATACTCTGTTCTCTCTATGCTCCGGAAGTGGTATATACCGAAGTGTCTCGTTTCCGTTTAGTAGAAGGAATTAGTTCTATCCCTCAATCTCGTTGGGAAACGGTACGACGCCCGATTGCATTTCATACGTACACATATGTAACTGACTGATATTATAGATTTGTTCAATATGCAATCAACCGGGAGTGCTTGCTAAATGTTCATCCTGTCACGTTGCATACCACCCCTCGTGCGCTTGGAAGGCTGGGCATAGGTTTATGCTCGAAATACAAACGGTATGATTTGTATCTTGTTCCTGAAATTGTATGGTTCTTTAAGCATTCAACATCCAACAGCCGAAACAGCTTAGTAAACGAGATACGACGGTAGAATTCAAAGGAGAAACTGGAGTTATGCGGCCCGTTGTATTTTGCATCGAGCACGACGTTGGAACACGTAAACTGTTCGACTTTTGTGATACAAATGAGCGAGGAGAGGTATGTTATCGAATTGAAGTGCTTCAAAATGAGTAAAAAGTAAACTTATTTTGATAGACTGCTCTTGAAAACTTCGTTCGGGCTTCAAAACAAGTTTCGGCTGATAATTCTTATGGATTGCTCCGTAAAGCCCGCAAGCTAGACACTATTATGCAAATCAGCGACAAGGCTTTAGGAAAAGCCACTAATCTGTCTATTTCTTCTCAACGATGTCACAAGTGCAGGACGGAATATTCGCCTTTCTTTCACACTGTCGAGTCGGGAGATTTACCGGGGGGATCCGATCAGCAGAAGGCATTGTACGAGTGCCATGCATGTCATTTCGAACGCGTGGCATCCCATAAAACAAAAGAAACACTTCACGAAGCATCTGTACCCATTCTCGTAGGTTAAACGCATTTCTTTGTTCATTTCTTTGTTCATCACAATGTTGTCTCTATGTAATCTTATGTAATCAAATAAATTCACAAGCAATGAACTCTTGCAAATTTTTTTGCCGTGGCATAATACATCTGAATAAAATAACAAACCAGGAATAAAAAATTCCCACAAAAGATTATCTTGTACGTTTATAATATAAAACATAAGCTGGGCGGCCCTAAAACATCGAAATTAGAGCGTTACACGATTCAGACCACCCAGACAAAAAAACCTACCACAATATCTCGATTATCAGCATTTGTTACACGACTGTCATCACAGTATAGCCAGCCTCCTCGGGAGGCTATAAAGGCTGTGTCTATGGAAGTTCAATGTCAGTACGTATGATATCTCATTATCATTAAAAAACACGAACAATGCCCGCTAGTTAAATTGCCATAATGGTTTGTCACTGCATATAAGTCGTATTTATACGGGGGAAGAGGTGTACGGGGATCGTCATTTGGCGATGCTGGACTTGGTCGGTGGTCTGCATTCGGAGGCATTGGCATAGGAACATAGTTTGTCAGGTCGAGATCTTTCAAAGGAAAATCGACTAATGTCTCAAGTTTGTCCGTAAACGGACCTTTGAACGAAAATCGTTTGAGATGAATGAGTAGAACAGGAGGTAGCCGCGAAATAGTCAATTGTTTCGTGGCCTTCCGAAGTGTTTTACATCTCGGACAATTCCAAGCCTCACTCTTCTCCAGAACCTCTTCTTTCACAAATGCATCTAAGCATTGGTATAAAGTCGTTTTGGTAGAACGTCCACTCGGCAGCGGCAAAGATAGATACATAAACGGATTGTATGTCGTTGACGTCTGAGGATATTTATGATTAAAATATATAAGCAATGAAATTTCCTGTCTTACCTTTGAGCAGGTCAAGCATTGTAACTTATTACGAAACTGACCTTGGAAATAGTCGACAACAATACTATCGTTTCGCATCCGGTATATTTTCCATTCCTGGTCGCTTGCAATCTGAGTTGGCAACCTTTCCAGTTCTGCTTCCCGATCGGGAGTAGATTCTATAAATGGCTTCTGCAGAACACGATTCAGATCCTCGTGTAATCCGTCCAACAAGAAAGAGAGGAATTCTTGTGAATCGTGTTGATCGGTACCGCCAAACTGGGGAGCATAAATACAGATCGATTTCTATTAAAAAATTGAGCGCGGGGACTTCTCTGACAGATTCGAAGTCACACTAACACGAAATGAGAATGGCACCAGATATGGTAAATCACCGTGCCAGAGTTCATGAAGTATAGCGGCAAATGCCTTGGCCATATTGCCTTTCGAGCCTAATGGGTTCAACATGTTTACCGCATTTTTCCACAGACCCTCTTAAGCGATTTCAGTAATTCAACTTGTACGAGCTTCAAGTAGAAAACATACCCGTAAAGAACCGCGCAAAAGGTACAGTTGCGCTAAGACATTGTATGGTCGAATTCATATAACATGTATTTCCCATATTCTTCAGACCAGAAACGCCGATTTGAACGTCTGTCCAGTAAGTCACAGGATATTCCGATTGAATCGTTGGAGGTGCTGGAGCAGGCATTGTATAGGGATATGACGACCGCGATCGATGATCTTGACGTTCCAAGTTTGGTTGCACTGCCGCTGGGGGGGGCCGAAGGACAGGCTTAGTAGATAAATCAGGATAATCGATAGGTGCTCTTGGGAAAGAAGGATAAATTTGATGACTTTGGTCAACATAGTCGTTTCGTCGACGAGATACGGGAGAGGGGTTAATAGATGCGACAGGAGGAGGCGAAACGAAACCATCGGTTTGGGATCGAAACCCGTTGATTACGGTGGAAGGGTACGTTAAAGGCATTGAAGGGTATTGAATTGAGGAAAGCCCCATAGGTGGAGGTGAATACTAACGGGTTCAGTCAGACCTCAAGTCTACACTACTTTACAATACATACCGGCTCTCTTGAAAATGCGATTGCGCCCTGACTTTGGCTAGAGGCATGTGGTCGTACAAAGGCCGGCCTTCGAATGAGTCTGGTATCCGCACTTTGAGGTTCAGGGGATGTAACACTAGTGAACAATTAGTAACACGCGTCAAATTCATATTCAAATATAGTATATTACTTTTTTGGAGTTTGAGTAGAATATGCGGGGGGGCGTTCTAAATCGGTTTGCGATTGAGGCCGAGGAGGAACCCATCGCTCATGACCATCCGACGACATTGAAACATTACTTGAAGGGGGGGTATTTGCATGGTTTGCTATAAGGGGAATAGAGACACTGTTTGGTGGCATTGAACCATGAATTGCATTTGGATGGGAATTGATGGGCATATGATTGGATACGGGAGAGGATTCCTTAGTTACATTGTCTTGCGGAGGAAAGGAACGATGAACTCCCTCTTCCCCAATGTCCCTTTTCCAAGCCTCTAGTCCCCCGAGTAAAAGGATAGGTGGTCGTTTCAGAGATTGCGTAAAATCATTCTCAAATATCGCCCGGGTTAAGTTCGACATAGCTGGGGTAAAATGTGCTGACGAGGCATCATACATCACGACTAGCTCGAATTTCGCACGATTACTAAAGAGTGCTCGTTCGGAAGACGGGGAGACAACTAAGGCCGATTCAATTGTAGGGGATGTTATCCTAAAAGTAACGTCAGGATCAGGTAATAGAGCAGATAAAAACAAATCCATACTTGTCTCGTGTTAGGATACTCGGTTCCAGGCAAACAATTTCATCACCCTTAATGCGCTCCATATCAAACTCGGCCCGCGTTCGTATGTCCAACAACAAAATCTTCCTCCCCGCAGAACAATAGTCTTTCAATAATTTAGGATATATAGTGCTTGTAACAGGTAGGTCAGTTTTAGATTTTGAGCCTCCGGAAGAAGCATGTTTAATGGGAGTTTTTGTGGAATAATTATAATTCTGATGTGAAGACGTAGATGCAACTGGCGGCGATGGAAGCTCACGCCGCTGACTTGTTATAGGGGACCGTTCCGGAGGGGAGTCCAAATGGCCAATGCCATTTGCAAGAGGCGGTATAGGTGTACTAGAAGGACGATGATGTGGAGGATTTCTATCAATAGTAGATAATCTCGTCGGAGATGTAATAGACGATGAACTTGCGCCCGTGTTATGGGGGCTAAAGTTGTTGGTAACGAACGATCTCAAATCCCGAGCAGAAGATGGCGGCGGTGGCAAACTTTCTCCTGGCTTGCTCAACGGGACGTTTGGTAAGGTATTCCGTGGTTCCTCAGTGGGAACGGCCGGAAATGAAATTTGCTCATCCAGTTCGTCGATAGTCGGAAAGGCAGTCATGAATTCAGATTCTGTACGGGTCGAATATATCACATGTCGAGAGGATTTTGGCGAAGATGGGAGGGAGGCTGCCGAAGTAACGGTTGTAGGAATGGCGTTGTTGACATCAACCGACGGCGGAGACGACGCAACTGAAGACGTTGGTGAAGGAGGACCAAGTGACGCTGTTGAGACGAATGTGAGAGGTGATGAAACCGAAGAAGGGACTTGAGGCGGAGAGGATGGAAATTGCCGTGGTTGATGATTAGAATTGAGAGATTGAATGGCGGAGGGTAAGGAAACAGGAGATTTGGGTACTAGCGAAGAGGGGTAGGATCGGGGTGAGGAAGTAGTGACCGAGAATCGCTTCGGTTTGGCAGATAATGATAGTCCTTGACCTTGAAGTGCTTGTATTCGATCAGCGATTGAAAGTCTATCAGAAGCACCTCCACTTCCATCGCTAACTTTGGTATCATCGACTTTTGTATCACTAGTTTCACTGAAAAAGATGCCGGTTAGCCGTTCAAAGTCGGTTAGGGATAATAAAGTGGCATTACCTGTGCGCCTGTTCGACATCTCTCAATCTTGTCTCCAGATTATGTGCTCGTGGCATGGCATTATGAATGAAATGCTAAACCAGATTAGATCAGAGTAAACAACATGACGATGATGTCCCAGAACATAGACTCACGGTACTGAAATCTTTGAAATCCTTCCAAAATGCAGTCCTCTTGGTCACATCTTTAGATTCGGACTTATATTCGGAGGAATCATATATAGCCTGGATCAGACTGTGAAAAGTAATGAATGACTGTGGCGGATCTCAGTTCCCGTTCGCCTACCTGGAAGCCATTATATAGGCACGGAGTGCACTCTTCATATCTCCACTCTTCTCCTCAAGACTCGCAGTGGTCGACTGATCCTTCGCGACCTTCAGCAAATTCAGAGCGCTAGCATTCTTTATCTTTTGCACACTGCTCTTCGCTTGCTCCTTGATTTCGGAAACAGACATGGTATCCATTGGACTGGAGGAAGGACCATTACTGGCTGGTAATCTGGGTGAGGTTTTTGTGGTAGAAGTCATGGTTAGAGCAACCATGCTCTACTACAAAAATAATAAAATAAGGATACAAGAGAGAAAGGAAAGGAAGCAATGAAGTACGTAGAAGGCTGAGGTTGCGTCGAGCGCTAAAGATGTTGCTTGGGATATGCTGACTCAGCGGATCTCTTGTGCTGCGTCTGCGCGGTGCCACAGGAATCTTTGAGATCTGAGCCGTGGTATATACGGACAAACGAACTTGACAACTATTCTCAGAATCACTTCGTATTTTTTCTCCATGTGACTCACTGTGACGAGTAAAGTGGTCGTTGGGTTTCTCAAACATTGCACGCCAGACGTTACAAAAATCCCTCCAGAGGCAGTGATACCAGGTGATACTCTGGTTAACTGTGATTGTACCTGATGTAACTGTGGTAACTGACTAAACAGCGTTCATATATTACTCTTTGAGCCCGACGTTATTGCCAGAGGTGTTCTGCAAAACCACCGGCCCATGCACACCCTCCGTATTGAATTGGTGGAATTATAAGATCTGCTTATTCATTAGATCTATCATTTAATTTTCAGCGGGCACGTTGGACCTTTTGCATTGTCATAGCAAGGAAATATAGATATGGGATCTGCAAAACGGTATTATTACGCTGACTCGGGGCCGCTTTTTTTTGTGATGACTACAGACTTCAATCTTGCCGAATCAACCAATGAAAGAACCGCTGCCTAATACTATCGCACTCGAGAAAGGAGAGGTTTGGCAGATACCAGAATTGCTAACATTTGCTAATGAAGCTGAAATACAGTTATAAATGATATCTGAACCCACTCCAACTATCGCCTTTAGCTCTCCTAGCGTCATCAACGGTTTCAAAAACGTCGTTTAATATCTGCCTCTTAGTCAAATCCTGTAGGTTCAATCCCTTCAATTCTGAGAGAATGACTTCGTCCCGTTCTCCTCGCGCCCGTCTCTGATTCTCTCGGCGTAAAATTAGAAGGTAAAGCAACGTTGCAATAAACGAGATGGCGATATAGCCTAGCTGAATTGCATGGCCAAGAATGTACCTGGGCGCATCACGAGCCCGGTACTATTCAATGTTCATATAGAATTACGTCAGTAGTCCCACAAACCTCTGATGCTGTTGAAATAGGACGTACGACATTTGAACTGACTGCCCCTTGTAAATTCCCGCTGGGCGAAATCAGTTGAGACGGTTTCAAATTCAAAGAACCGGATTAGTCTCACAAGCCAAATGCCATTGCTAGTGTAACCCCTCTCTTATAGCTCCCTTCTACATTATTTGCAAACCAAGTCCTTGAAAGCATCCGTAAACCAATGACAAAATAAATAAAAGACAGACCTACGAGGAATTTGCAATGACCGGATAAATACCAGAGGCGGCCAAATAAATTGCGAAATAGGAAAGTGCTGCGTTCCGAGATGTAATTAAAACTATATACCCAACCATGCCTATTCCCAACATGACCAAGTTGAAATAACCCCGATTCCCAACCCGGTCCGCAGCATAACCAACGACGCAGGTCAGAACACCAGCCCACACGTAGATAGGCACGCTGAGCAGATTGGCTGGCGTAGCATCGAACCCTTCAGAAAACATTAAGCCAGGAATCCTCGAGTAACAGCCCAAGTTCGACACGAACCTAGCTATTTAAGAAAACTCATTTTTAAGTTAATCCTTTTGAAATTTATGAAAAAAATACCTGATTAATGATGCTTGGGGTAAACAAGGAGAATGCGTAAAGAGGTCCATTACTGCGAGTTTGTAGGTCGTTGATCCTCTACATATATATGATAAAATTTTAGCAGAGATGCTTACTAGCCAGCGGCCATCACCACTAAATAAAATACTTAGTTTTTGAAATATCTAAATGAAAATAAACACTCACTACAAATCCAGGTTTTGTAATCGCGAAAACTGTCCCATATGTATTGAGCGCGAAACTTTTCTCCTTTTATACTAAACTGGCCATCTAGCTCCATTTTCCGTTTAATATACTGCCGTTCAGCCTCCGTGACGAACCGTGCAGTATCGGAGAAGTCTATTATGAGCCAAAACGATAAAAATCCGGCTACGACAGTTGCCATTCCTTCCAGTAGAAAAATCCAAGCCTAAGTTATGAACCAGTTACGCGTTATAACTAATGTTCATGTAGAAATAGGATAATACTGAACCCATGCGGGTTTGCCTCCAACACCCTGCATGTTGGAGATAGCAGCAGCGAGAAGACCCCCAAATGCACCGGAAACAGTTGCCATCGTGACAAAAATCGCTATACGAACACCAAATTCCGACCGTTTATACCAACTGTGAATTATCATTTGATTTCAAAATAATTCCAATGAAGGAGACAAAAATTAAACTAACCTACTGGCTATGTATACACCTCCTTGAAGATGTTAATACCCAGCCCTCAGATTTTTCGATCAACTCAGGCTGAACAGCCTCTTACCAGGAAACAAGCCTGCTTCAAAGACTCCCAAGAGAAGCCGAACGACTGGCGAAAGATGCTGTCAGTACTCTACAGCTATAGTTCGACAAGGAAAAGATATAAGATACCTATTAAACCGGCATAGTTGTGTATAAGACCTTGGACGGTCTGCGGCGTAAGTTTAGTGCCACTTACGCGGATGTTATAAAACGAAGTTACTATACCATACAGACCCCCCAACATATCACGCATATGGGAAGCCAAACAGTGGGTCGAAATCTTTTCAAGACGATATTACTGGGTACCTGTATCATAAAAATGACAGGAGCTATTAGATAGGCAGTAAAGGCTCGAGTAAATAACAGCACCTCAAATACTGAATATGCTGCAGCAAAAAAAGTAGTTTCTGATATTAGCCTGGAATGACGTTTGTAAAATGAAATGCACTTACTAACGAAGAAAATCGTCAAAGCCGTGAGATATTGATGATCTGTGATGTGAATGTCTTGCTCTAATCCATACAGCTACGAAATCCAAATTATGAAGTCATCACGGTACTCTACAGGATCTCATACTTTGGCGTTTCCAATTGAGGACCTATCAAGAAAGCTAAGGAAGAATAGAAAACCAATCCAGGGAAAGAAACGTAGATCTATTTTTCGTGTTAAGGCTTTGGAATTGATATCAGCAAGAGACAAATCAGCAGTTTCTTTGCTCTGAACTTGAACGAGGACATTTTCTGTCCCTGTCGAGCTTTCAAAATCTTTGGAAATGCTGGGCTTTGTGTCCATACGATTGAAAGAATGAGGGGGAGAAAAATGCGGGAATGAATCCAAAAAGAGAGTGACATCGTTGATAAATATTATCCTAACGAGATTTGACCGCTCCTTCACAGGTACTTAGCTGAGGTGGGAATATATCGTGCACACTTTTACGTGACTAGAATGCCAAACCGCGTGAACATTGTCCCCTGCACTTCGATTTCGAGTTTTGTGTGCATTCCGCAAGCCGTAAATGTCTAAATCGATGTGTGAACTCTCACACCAGCCCGTTTTGGCGTCGCACAAGCTTTCGTTGAGTCATGTGTCCCAACGCGGGGGTGCGATAAAGTTTTTTTTGAAATACCCTCATTGTCCGCTCCTGACGCGTTTAGATTTGTTAGGTTGGTTTAATACGCTAGTAGCAGCTGTAGATGATGATCAATGAACACCAAAACCTATGAGAGAAGTTTGAGAAAGTAGTAAAACTATGTCAATTTTTTTTTCCAGGTTAGCACATACAAATCATGAACTCCAACAATGTTTTTGACGTTAGCATTTAAAATTATTTTCATACTGCCAAAAGGGAAGCGTCGTTCGACAGTAATGCATTGCTACAAGTCAGCTGATAAGGAAAAAAGGCGCCGCTACCCTTTCACCTTCTTCCCTATCACCTTCGAATTCGCCGATAACGCCATTTGTTTTCTGACGTAACGTTTGTGCGCTTTAGTTTGCAAACGGAGAACAAGTAATCTTTGAGGTAAACGATAATAAGAATTTGTGAATGTGTGCCGAAATAGCAGGTCCAGCAAAACATTGCTCCAGATCTAGGTTTTACTCCTATGCCAGTATTCATAATTCAACTCAACAAAAAAATCGGCAATTAAATAGCCAGACGTTCGAATGGAAGATCGTTAAAAACATAACACGAGTTCAGCTTTGTCGATGAAGACAACCAAGCGAACGTTTTCGCGACGAAGACCTTACGGAACTCCAATTAGTTTATTTCCTTTAGTTTCCTACCTATTGATTTCAGTTTGTTTCAACTATGCACTTTGGCAATAGCCTACAAGAGACGGAAGTCATGAAGGACTCTGTTATCGTCTATTTTATTAAGGACAAGGTATTTAGATGTATTTATGATAACGCGAATAAATATATGTTTGCTACAACCCATATCGTGGTATTGCTTGGGTAACTTGCGTAAACAAAGCTAGAAATACAAGGTGGTATGATCTACAGCGGAGGTAGCGGACGTCGACATTGAGGACAAACATTCTGCAAAATGAAATGACCAGTTAGGCAGTGATTGTAAGCGTAAAAATTATTGATTGAGCAATACCTTGATGGCTAGCCATTGCTCTAGACAGCTCGAATGCTATTAACGGAGTCAGTTTGCATCCTCTGGCAGCTTGGCAAAAGCACCCTACGAAAACATGGTTACAAGGAGCCCAGGCGTATTCCTTACGAGTTCGGACGTTATTGCCTCGAAGTAAATTAGATGGAACGGAAGCGAGTGGATCGTGCTGAATAATGATGGGCTCCATGCAAATCGCGCAGTCGTTAAGAGCTTGTTTGGGAGCTTCCGTGTCAGGGATGGCAATATTCGGATGATAGTCGTATGGTTGAGCGACAATCAACTGCAGGGAAGAATGAAACAAAGAAATTGCATCAGCAGAGAACTAGTACGAGTAGGTATAAAAAAGCCCTATACTTTCTGCGGAAGAAAGAAAGAAGGACCAAAGGTGTCTTGACAGAGAATTATAGCGACTTGAAGAAGTAGCAAGAAGACACTGAAGTAAACCCAGCCTAGACAAACAGTAAGAAGTAACTAGTATAATAATACACGACACGCACGAGAAGCCTGCACTCCTAGAACATTTTCTGGACAACCAAAAATATCTAATGAACAGTATGTAAATACAACCGTTTGTGATTTTTGTGCAAAAAAAAAACTCACATAAAGCGAAAAATAATCGGCCTAGGCTTCCGCCGATTATATATTCCATGCTTAATCCGGGCCTTGATCCTCTAACGGCAGACCGGTAAATCTGGGGTATCCACAGGGAAGAGTATACGCATCCAACAAATACAAGCATTACAATGGACGTCAATAAGATATCAAAAAAAAGTATTATGCAGATGAAGATAAAAAACCCTGATAATAGTATAAATTCGATTCTAATGAGCTGATGATCGTAGAAGGCCGACTTACAAGAACGAGTTATAAGTCGAAAATAGACCTTGAACATCTCAAAAAAGGACATCCGTTGTGAACCATTTCCATTGTCAACCACGGGCGGGGTTTGCGAATCGTTTCCGGGCCTGTTAGTGTTCTGTTGAGTATTCTCCCTTTCCCTCAAAGCAAGGTCTTCAGGGCCTTGAACATGTTTAATCAAGACGGCATATCTCTGATGAAGTTTGTACCAACATGTAAGGTTTGACATTGAGTCATAAATGACATACCATTTCATAGACAAACAGCAAGCATGCTAGAAATCCTGGGGCAAGTAGAGAAAGGGATGAGCGATGTTCGGAAAATAATATTCCAAACGTCAGATGCTACCAGTCAAATGAATCACAAAGAATACTCTATAAAGAAAGTTCGACGCACGCCAATAAAAGAGATGGCATCTGCAATTGCTTGAATTATCATGGTCCACCGAGAAATTCGGGATATGCCTGATGATGTTCTTCCGATAGGCGATTCCATTTGACGCATCAATAACACGAGAAGTCCAAGGTAAAGAACAAATGCATATCCTGCATCTATACATGACAATGAGTTCATCACCGCAACATGTACTCGAAAGAATCAACCCACAGGTTGTAGCCTTTTGCCAAAATTTTTGTAATCTAAGACAGAATTAGAACAAGCAGTTTGTCCCGTCGTACAGACGTACTTCAACCCCTTCATCCCTTTATTCTCAACAAGTATCCCACATGGTTTGCTGATGAACGCGCTGTCTAAAAAAAGCGGAGGTGAAGGAATCGTGGATAACCCAGTGGGGTTCTCGAGTTCTGTCTCAAGCTCCTCGAGCAAACCGGGAACCACGTGGGCAGGCATTAACTGAAAGTGAAACGAAAATTGACAATGTATTGATTCGGATTCGTCTGATGGCAGAATGAGACTGGCAACAGATTGTAGGTAGCATTCTCCAACCTTTCAGACGTTCTTCGTCCGGTGACCCGTTATCAATCATCAGTTTCGTCTTTTGGATACGTTTCTCCAGTTCAGATCTTACTATTACTTCTGTTTCATTCTTGATGTTGTGAGATACGAGAGAGGGTAGGATCCTGATGTCTGACATTTGTCTGTCTAGGGATGAGCCTCAATTTGACTGAAACAAGTGTAACTAGTCACCCAAATGGGGTTGCAAGTCCAACGAATGCACCGTTTTCCGTCATATGAATACCATCAAGACGCATTCTTATTTCGGCGTCATCACTAGTTGTGAAATCCGCTTTACCCTAATTTGACAGATTATGAAAAGTGTAATGCTTCCATGTAATAAATTGACAAACCTGCATGAATACTAAATCTTGGAAAAACTCGTTTTGAGAGTCGCGCAATTCAACAATAGTTATTGCAACCTTGGACAATCTTGTCCATTCAAATTGTTTTGATCGTTCCGTGGCGTCGGACACATTGACATCCCCGAAAAACGATTTTGCAGAGGGTATCCATTCAGAATATGTACTGGAATTCGTTGAGGTGGTGGTATCGCTTAAAGACGACACGTTGTAAAAGATGGAGGGGCCACTGAAAAACCCTGAAATATTACGATAGTAGGATATAGGTCCCGCAGAGTCAATGGTCGGGCTAAGAATTTTTTCAACAAACGGATCTAGAGTGATATCATGTACAGGCTTTATAATTGAAAATGAGCGACGTCCTTTGAAACTACTACTTATTGTAAGAGTAACACAGACCATGGTGAAGTTGGAACTAGTGCCATTCAACCAGGCAGCGTATTCCTCTCTTTGTAACCTCAATGTTTCCAATGCCTGTCCTGTGAAAGGCTTCACAGCGATGATCAGTCTAGAAAAGGTATAGGCTCACTGTAATAATTCTTTGTCGCGGCAACATTATCGTCCGAGCCGCCTCCGGTCATCAAAAAGAACATAAACAGGACAAATAACAAAGAGGACAACGAGCTATGAACAATTGAAAACATATCCGACTTTCCAAAGAACAACATTTACCTCCTGTTTTGTCTTGGCCCATCATTTCTTGTTCCGGAATCGTTAGTCGCAGTGGGGGCATTTGGAACATCCATGTCGGATGGGTGGGCGGTAAAGAATGTTGCTTAGTCATCGTCCCAACGAGAAACCATTTCGCAAGTGCGTGGACAACAGATGGAGACGGTGACTGAAACAGGTTCTAGCAAGAGATACAGAAATTTCTACTCAGCCCTACAGCTTGCAATGCGCAGCGTAGCGTCAAAGTGGACGTTGGTATAGTTCCAGGTGCTTCAAACGATGTCGACCTAACACCTAGCATTTCTCAAGATATGACGATTTCAAGGACTGTTTCCCTGCTTACTGCGAAGAATTCCCCGCCAAATCTCAAGATTTACACACTCAATTGTCTGCGAAACTTTTCGAAAGCACTAAAGTCAGTTATTTTTTTGGAACATCACGCGTTTTTCTCCTGACGCGAACGCGCTCTAAAGCAAAAAACCGACGCGCTGATCACCGAAAACAATGTTCCAGAAGCTACCGATATCTTACATGGTGTTGTCTTGGGTGCACAACAAGCCGGTTCCAGCTCAAACAGATCCGATATATGGACTGGGAACTTGGACCCACGCGCTGCCGTCTATGCGCGTACCGTTCCCGTTCTAGAAAGGGAGCGCGACCGACTTCGTGCCGAAATAGTAAAGGTACCCGATGTCTTGAAAACAAACGAATGATGCCCCATTTACCATGAGATTAGAATACAAATGAAAACGAGCAATTGATAGCGCAATTAGAGCTGAACGAGCACCAAAAACGCGAATTGGAGGCGCTCACGATTAGTCGATTAGACAATTTGGATGAGGCAGGTCCTATCCTCTCTCTCACGATATCCTTGCTTATCTATTTTCAAAGATGGTCGCTAAATTCGAGAGCCTACCTTTAGAGCAAATGGAACAATGGGCGATGGAAGCAGAAGAGGCTCTGGGCCCCCGATCCTGAATTTCTTATTTTATTTTTTATTTTTTATTAATTGCGCAATGAACAAATGAAGATTGTATTAGTATGTATGTCTGCGTTGATGTGTTTGCACCGTATATCCTACATATTGTACTGGGGGTATTGACTATTAAGATGCATTATGTTGTCCACTAATCTCTAGTAAGGCTTCAATGCTTCGACCCAAATCTCCATTGTTAGCTTCCAAAATCATATCTGCCACTTCAATCTCAACGGATGGGAAAATTTGTTTTAATGTTTCACGAGCAGCGGCCTGAGCAGCTGCATGCGCACGATCGATCTCATCCTGAAGCGCACCCAAGTCCAAAGTAGGGGTCGGCATTCTGGATGAATGGGGGGGAGTGCCGGCGTATACAAAGCCAGGAGAAGGACTTGAAGTCCGAGAAGGCAAGGGAGACGGCGTCGACCGTCTCGATTGAAGTAATGATGGTTGATTTGGAGGCATTAACCCCCGCGCTGTTGGCGTGCTATCGATAGAGGCGGTGGACAAACGGTTATATGAGTTGAGATGAGCCGGTCTCACTCGAGGTTTATATGGGGTTTGGATAGGAGCTTGATAAGTGGTATCACCTACAGGTGTATGTACAACCTGATCAGGAGCTGCTGTAGTAGAACTATGTGACGACGAATCGACCGGGAAGGGTGGGGGAGGCGTGCGCGGTATACGATCCGTGCTCATAGCATCGTTACTATTTCGGGATAACCGTTGATCGTCAAGTATGTCACTAAATATACGGCCAATGGTTGTTAGTGGCTTTGAAATCGTATCGGATGTTTTTTGAAAGAATCGCCGAGTATCTTCACCTAATGATAGCGGGGATGGTTCTGTAGCACCACTCGGGTGGTCTGGCATTGGGAGAGAGAGGGGCTTGGCGGCTTCTTCTCCTACCAATGAAGGCGTGGCTTTGATGGGGGTGGCTGAAGGCAATTTCATTTGGGTGGTAGAAGGCACGGCGCTGGGTGGTGTTGGTATGCGATCAATCGACAAACCTTCAATGGCTGTCTCAACATTTCTGATATCCAGTATATGAACGTGAGCAATTTATGAGCTGTAAAACCTAAACATACTCTTCAAACTCTTCTTGAGTTATGTTTGAAAGGGATGTGTGGTCCATCGTTTCAATGAACGAGACTGCACCCATCTAAGAAAATTCATGAACAAGTCGGGTCAAAGCAATAACTCGACATACCAAACTCGATAAATAGTAACCTGCCTCACTTTGAAGTTTATCTTGGCGCCGAAATCGATTAATGTACCTGTTGTCGTCCTTAGAATTTGCCGTGAAATATTCGAGCTGACTTACTCAACGTTACTTAAAAGGTGATCTGGATTGGCTTTAAGGACAACGTAAATGAGAACGGGGAGGAAGGAATCGGCTCCTTCCGATAATTTGAGGTGTCTAATGAGACCTGAGACGTAATGTTAGATCGCAGCTATTTCTAACGATAACAAAGTGTCCTAACCAAAAATAACTTTACAGCAGTTCAATATACAGATCAATTTATCACGGGGCGCTTTGTAATGGTTGACCTTTAATAACTCTAAAAGTAAGATAGTTAGTAGACATCTAATGTGCAAGAACGGTAAATGAACCTTGTTGAGCGAACTCTAAGAACCCTTTTATTTCCTCCGATTTGTTGGGGTCTTTAAACGGTATATCAAGGTGTTCCGGCATTAACCAACCAAACAGCATAATTCGCTGTCGTAAAACATGATCTCGTTCAATGTCATCAGTCGTGCGTGACGTCGGGGGTAGCAGCGGTTGAAAAGTACTGTTTTAAACTCATGACTCCAGAAAAGAAATACGGAGATTGAACCGTCCATACAATTCATAGAGTCGATTCATGACCAACTTTTCCATAGCGTCCAAGGCATGCTCGAATTCCTGCTGTGTAGCATGCTGCCACGGCGATCCCTCCAAAGTAAGCATTTTATCGGCGATGAACTGGAAAATGAATCAATAATCTTGAACTAGGAAATAAATGGTGACTATTGGTACTTTCAAAAAATCGTTGATGACTTTGATTTGCTCTTTGACTGTGTAGGCTTTCTTGGCAAAATTTGAAAGAAAACTTCATGAGAAAGAAAAACATTTGTAAATTACAACTCAACATGTGATAATGAAATTATACCTTCGTAGGTATTTAGCAATGGGATCCGCACCTCGAGACTTCATCTGGTCCAAGAACTTTTGAAAATCGAACGTTGCATCTGGTTTGGGTTGATTATTGTCCTGTTCATTTAAGGTTTGGACGGGCTGAGTTGCTTCCTGAAGAGGTTTTCGTAGAAGGCCAGTCTTGGAATCAGCTGACGAAAGCATGTTAACGGGAAGAGAACTATGATGGCTGTGGCGTAGGGACGAGGACCTCGGAGGTGGCGGTAATGGAGGCGTAATAGAACGCTTAGGAGATATCGCAAGGTTCTTAGCAAAGGTAGCGAGAGACGAGGGAATGGAGGCTATGAAAGTAGGAGTTTGCACCGGGGGAAGTGAGGCTTGAGAGGGTTTGGCAGATTCAGACGGTGGAGTTGTTTGCCGAATTTGATTATTTTCGGTAGTCTTTGTGGAAACTTGTGGAGTAGGGCGACTTTCCACGGCTGCCCACTCTTCCTGCACTTCGTTGAAAGAAGAATAACTAACCAATGGATCGAATTCTTTCAACACCGAAGGGTCAGGAGATGTTCCGGAGAGCTCAATGTTTTTAGTATCGGTTTGTACGTTATGTTCATTAGATTCGTCAGGTGGAACATAGGACGGTAAAAGCGACGTGTCTGGAGCTTCCAAATCGTCGTCGCCGTCGGTGGGTATAGACGACCATGGGTTAGGTTCGGGGGCTAGAACAGGCAGCGAAATTTCGGGCTTCGCTTCGTCTTCCATCAGAGTTCTGTTCTAAAACATATATGACGTATAATTCAAGATAAGAGATATGTAGAGGCAGAGCAATCACTACGGTGTTCGCCCAGTGTTCCGCGCCAATGTCACAATCGCTCCCTCGCTAGTCACGCGGTAGCTCATTGACCTTGACCAGCCATGTCCGTACATATCAGGTTTATTCAACATAATATTAGCTATGTTACAGCTTTAACAATGTGGAGGGTTGAATTTCATTTTCAAATGCCCTGCGTCGTCGATCATACCCAGCCCTGGCTCCTGTGAGTCGTCATACGTATGGACGAACCAGCCAATCAAATGTTCCTTGAAGTATTCGCATTTACTTTGAATTATATTCCAATATAACGTGAAATTCCCAATATTCTCTCCAGGATTATCGTATCCGCGATCGTGGCTTCCGCCTTCAAAGCTTGCCCAAAGGGTCTTAAATTGGACGTGTTAGAACTATACGAGGACGGCCGAATGAATTTTACGCGCACCTGTGAAATAAGGATAGGCTTTCCAGGTATGTATTTCTGTAAAAAAGGTATATAAGTCTCAAAATACGGCCAGATGGTAGCAGCAGTGGGAAATATATTCGCGTGGTAATAAGGCATAACTGGAGGTGGTCAGAGTCCCAAACGTCCTTAAGTATGCATGTTTACGTACTGTGTACATGCAAAAGGTCGATAACAGGGGCAATTTCCATCCCAACAGGCCCAAGGCCAGTCCAATTTTGGCCACTCATTATGCCTGGGCGATCCCAGTCTTCCGAGATAGTCACCGGGATCTGAAATGGTTCTATACGCTGCTTGAACGTTATCAGGTCCGCCGTAAACTGAGTCGGCCCTCCGTCTACATCATCTCCGATGGGTTCCGATCCAAACGCAATAGAATGGAAAACATATGGAGCAACCGGCCCAAGCACAGGGTCCGACAAAAGAGTAACAATAGAGTCCGCGGTCAACTTCCAAAGGCTTTGATTAGCTTCGAATCCCCACCAGACTTGAGGCAAGACCGCCCTAATTAAAAGCTCTATATCGTTCTCCGCAAATATAAGTTCAATCAACCTACATGTTGTTGGCAATCCCAGCGTGAAGAAGGTTTTCCCATATGGATACTTCTCGGCACTGTGGTGCATAAATTCGAACCATGGTCGCTCCAAATTCGAACTTCATCCGTTGAAAATCGGCATTTATCTTAGGGAACAAGTTGCTAGGATCACTGCAATTATCCATTTCCAAAGGGTAGCTAAAGCTGAGAAGAGTATTAGAAAACCATCTCTGGATGAAAGCACCCAGGGTTTCACCCCATGAAGCCGTATTGCAGCTCTTCGGGACACCACCACTCTTCTCTACTTAAAGTTGGTTTCTTTAGGCCATTCAAGGTGGCGCCCCTGAACGGAAAGCAAGTCGTCTCTCTTCCTTCTGACTGATCTCGAGCAATACTGACAGCAAATCCACTCTTTAACAGGAGGGAAAACAATAGCAAGAAGGTAAATGGAACCATGAGTAGAATGTCCAACAGAATTATCTGATCCTTATGGTTTAAATGAGAATCCAAATAGAAGGAGAAGACCAGACATTTTAATCAGGTATGCTATCGCTTGCCACAAAAATCGGCGCCTCTCTCGCGAAGGGCTCCAGATAGCCGGAATTCATGAATTGTAGCTCATGTGCATTGATTGAGTATGATATAACATCTGCCCAAAATTCTGAATACGACGAGAACCCAGCACATGTGCATGGTAGACAGGGTAGCGCTGCCCGAGTTCTAGCGGTTCATGTGGCATTTTGCTTTGAGTCAAGGAAATTAGCCACAATCGTGAACATAGAGTCAGAAAACATCCGACGAATAAAGGGCTGCCACATGAACACTTCTAATACGTTCCTCTCCTCCGGCTGTCATTTTCTGCCACGCGTACGCGTCGGGGGGTTCGAAGTATGCACACATGAGGTCAAACAAGTCATCTGATATCATTGAGTGCATGACCCCTTTCAATTGTAGTCCAGATGGAAGAGTTAAAAATAGTAATATTATAGAATTCGGGGTTTAACCTAGTTCAACAAAGGCGACGAAGAAGGTTTTAATCAAAAGGCTTGCCAACTTTTGCGGAAATTGAACAATTATGACGTCAATTTCAAATCCTACTCGACCTTAACGGTACTGTTGGCGTTACCACTTCTACAGGCTTGTATGTATACGTTTGTATAGTCAATTCAAACTGGCGATGATTGAGTATATCCGAAGATCCCGTTAAGTCGATAGCTGCCCGTTCAAAAACCTCCACATCGAGTCGACTAATGCGTAGTACCGGGCCCCGGCCTGTTCGAGGTAAGCTACCACTGGCATGCATGCTCCAGCTCTCTTCTGAAAAAAGAAACTGAACACTTCTGCCCGAAGCTCGAGTTTAATATCATTTACCACCGCATCATTTGGAAAGCATGGGTTGACATCGTGTCATGATTGGGCTTTAAACCTGTGGACGCCGAAGTCTGGACTCTGGATGCCTGTTAGATCCAATTCATGCCAAGTGCTTGGTGTGGATGTAAAGGAAAGCTAGCCCTCCAGATTCTTTTTTTAGGTGCTCCGAAGGTTTTTGACAATCGATTGAAGTTGATTGACGGTATTTTGGTACATATGTGACGCGATCTGACATGACATCCAAGTTGGCTGGAGCCTAAGGTCCGAGTACTTGAGTTAGCAATGACGACTCTGATACAGCAAGTGTCAGGATTCCTAAATTTGGGCATTTTTTACCACACCCTGAATCCTGAAAAGTAAGCACTCAATGGTAAAAAAAGTAAAAATCACGAAATGCTCAGAAATGCTGGAGTGGCATCCTTAAATCCCTAAGCCCTAACTTTCGTGCTTCAGAATATCAGTCTCCACAATCCAAATTCATCATCATCATCAAAGTGGCGTTCATACATTTGTATTTACATGTATTCATCTCACGTACAATTTCTGACTTTCGTTTTCAAAACCGCCCTATAAAGTGTAAATGTATCCCGACCATAAATCACCTCTGTCTTTCTTCACCTCTTCCAGGCTCTCGTAAATTTTCACCGAGCCATCTTGAGGTACACCTTTGTCATTAATGCCTCTGATAATCTCGTCGCGTTGTCCACTGAGCTTCTTGGCATTTTCTCTACGCAAGTAGAAAATCGCAACCCAGGTCATAATATATCCAATACCGATATACATTACTTTTAAGACAGAAATTGAGTATGCGGGGGCGAAATCTCTGAAGGGAGAAGAACTTTTACTTACAGACAAGTCCATGTCCGAGTCGGAAAAATGGTTTGTCCTGACTGCGGTACTGGTATTTGGTTGTCATTAATAAAGGAAGATAGTTTATAGCCTCCTCTCCAAATACTTACCACATTAGAGCTCACGGCGCCGTTAATATTTCCGCTGCAGGGGAAAAAATTGAACATCATATTGACATGCACACTCAAAAAAATACGGACAAACTGATAATCATGGCCAAAGTGACTGAGCGCTTATAACTTCCTTCTACATTGTTGGAGAACCAGGCACTGTGGGAGTAAAATCAGCTTCTCATTATCGTATACACATCCAAAAAAAAAAAAAAAGAACTTGCATTGTATTTGCTGGAAATCAATAGATAGATTTCATTCAGTTTAACAATTGAGTTATACGCCCAATACACTCACGGATTAACGGATAGATGCCACTAGCAGCAAGCTTGAAAAAATAAAAATGAGCATGTTATATATACTCGGAAAAAACTTCGCGTTATTTGCTTACGAATACAGCAAAGTAAGAAAGGGCGGCGTTTGTCGAAGCAATAAGAATAATATAACCAGCAGCGCCGATCATCAAAAATACGCTAGAAGTTGTGCATGAGAATATAGACAACATTAAGGAAAGAAGTTACTCACACGCCGAAGGTTCCTCGATGACCGTATTTATCAGCGAAATATCCTACACCGCATGTCAATATACACGCCCAGACGTAGATTGGGACAGTTAGAAGGTTCGCAGGTGTAGCCTCAAATCCTAGAATAAAATAAATGGATGGCTCTTTCCGCAGCATTTATTCACACACCAAGCTAAAATTTTAATTTAGTAAGATTAGTGAAAATCTGAGGTAAACTAACCTCATTAATGATAGTTGGTAAGAAGAGTGAGAATGCATAGAGCGGCATGTCGCTAATAATAATAAATGAATTAATTGAAGTTGAGTAGCACACTCAAATTTCTTACGATCCAGTGTAAACAATCACTATCACATCGTTAACATATAATAATTCCAAAACATATACGGATCCGAAGAAACATACTGCCAATCCAAGTCTTCCAATCCAAAAGACTGTCCCGGATGTATTTCCAGCGGAGGTTTTCACCACCAGCCGAAAATTGATCATCGTCCTGAAGACGTTTAATGACAAAAGCACGTTCTGTTTCATTCAAAAATTTGGCAGTTTCGGGGAAATCTTGAATGATGAAGAAGGACAGCGCTCCGGCGATGACAGTGACCAGACCCTCCAAAATGAAAATCCATGCCTGTAAGTGGTGGTTAGGATGTCGAAAAACGTTTTTTCCATTACAAAAAAAGGAACGAACCCAAGCAGGCTTACCGCCCACACCTTCCATATTGGAAATAGCCGCAGCCAACAAACCTAAAAAAAAGTTATAAATACGTATATAATATGCAATATCAAACGGTACCCACCACCAAAGGCACCGGAGACAGTTGCTGCCGAAAAGAACAGAGCGGCACGAATACCGAATTCGGAACGCTTATACCAGCTGGCAAAAAGGAATAATTTTAACAAAGCCACCCGAAAGCATTGACAGAGAACCAACCAGCTATAAACGGAACCTATAAGTAAATTTCGGAAAGTTTTATTAAGAAACGAACTACGGACCTTAGATAGAAGTTGACCTAGCCAACGATGGTTCGACATGAGAAATTTGGGAAGATAAGAAATAGAAGTTAATTGTGCGTACCCCTGGGAATAAACCGGCTTCGAACATTCCTAATGATCCGAATTAACAAACGGAGGAACTGGGAAAATACGGCAAGAAAACGAACGGAAAAAAGAACGTACCGAGCATCCATCGCATTCCCAGCAGACCACCGTAGTTATGTACCAGACCTTGAACAGTCTACAGAAACGATTCGTTTTATAACATCGTTATGAAACAAAATATTCACCATCATAATACCCCAACAAAGCATCAGAAGAGAAAGCCAAATAGATGGACGTAGGCGTTTTAGGAACACATTACTCGGAACCTGTCGGATTCGTCATTGTCAATAAACAATGTTTACATATAAAAAAAAAAACGGACCTCGAAGACGGCATAACTGAATAAAGTAAGGACAGGTGGATTATTTCGCAAGGTGGAGCACTCACGAAAAGAAAAAGATGGTTAATGCGATGTTATACTGTGGATCAGTCATATGAAGGTCCTTTTCCAGGCCATACAACTACGTGCGGAGAGAGTAGCATTAATGGAATTTTCCAATGAGGAACATCAAATGGAGGTATACCTTGGCATTTCCCTTTGAATGCATATAATTAGTGGACGAGTAATATAGGCTGAGACAGATGTGAAACACACTATGGATGTCCGGTCGAGGAAAGATAACAGATACAACAAGGATACTACAAACAGATGAGGCAAGAAGTATACTAAAGGCAAACTCTGCACTTACACTAAGAACAAAAAAAAAGTGAGTACACATACATACATGTGACACACTGTCAGAGGGCTGCAAGACATACCCAGGGAACAAGAGCCCAGTCAAGCTTTCTCAAGAGCTTTTTCTCATCGATTGACGAAAAATCGTGCTCTACGTCTACTTTGACATTCTCGCTATTGTAGTACGAAGCCTTTTCTCCTTCAAGTTGGTCTTCTTCGTGATGCGAGGACGTTTGTGAATCGGGGGCCATTTTTTCGTGGACGTCCAGCAATTTGCACCGAGGCTGCGGAAGAAAGCTGACGGGTCGCAGAGTGAAGTTTTTATATATAAACGGTGGAAGAGTACGCATGACTGTTTTTGTGCCGAATTAGATCATTTTACCCCAGGGCACTAATCTAAATCCTCCACCGGCTAACTTGGCCGCCGTCAAGAGATTTAGATCTGGTGTCTTTGATCTTGTTTGGCGGGGCGATTTACCCATTGCATAACGGAATCGACCAATAATCTTCAACGTTTCATCCCCTCATAAGGGACAAGAAATCAGAAATTGGCAAAACTGTCCTCGGTGACGAAAAACCTTACTCGAGGCCTTACATGTCACAGACTCCGCTTTGCAGATCCTTATCGTCCTAGTCGGCAAATCCGAAGCCGAAGCTCCCTTCCTGGCCCTTCTGAATGTTAACGTTTAAAAACGTCATATTCCAGCTCCAAAAAAAGCAACAGCGAAGAGTACCCTTTTTGGACGTGTCTTTTGTGGTATGTTCGAATGCCAATTAGTGTGCGTTTTCTCCTTGTGTACCTTTGTTCTCACACCCGGCACTCACATGATACTTCTCAATTAGAGCTGGCGACCGTACCAGTGTCCTTTTGCCCGAGAAGGGAGGTCAGGCAGAACAACGCGTGCCTAACAAGAACACGTAAAATAATAATTCAAGTCAGTGGTCCTACTTTGCGGTGCACCTACACGGTTTGCGGTCGGTCTGTTCCCGTGAAATTAGTTTCGTGAGAGTTTAGCTCCATCTTTTCCGACTCGGTGTTTTCATTCACGTTCAGCTTTCACCCAGAACTTTTTTCTTTTTTAAAAAAATCGCCGTGGAATTTTACAAAGTAACCTGCTCCTTTTAACTGGCATTAGTCGGGGTTGTAGATATCGAGAATCTACAAAAATAACTGGGGTACGATATTTTCACAACGTCCTTCTTTCTTCTTTGATTCAGAATGTTCCGACATTGTGGTGTGCCTGTTTTCTCCAATCAGGGATATTCCCAAATTAACATCCAACGCCAAGCAACAGCTCCGGGAACACGTGATTCTTTATCTTATCGAGATTTACTCATGTTTGCTCCTGCGCATTCTAAGTAGCTTTCGAGGCCGCTCCCATCCGCCGAATATTTCAATATAATGGGCAAGTTTTGGGCTTGGCGTCGTAGCGACTAGTATTTCTCTCCGGTCGTCTTCAAGACAACCACACAGCTATGTCTTTCGTTGACGTCCTTCGGAACTTGTCCGGCAAGCTAAGTCATCGCCCACGATTCATTTCCAAACTGCCAACCTTATGGGCGCCAACATGGATAAACAATTAGTTTTTTCTTACTTACCAAAGACCAATCGTTGGTCCATTGGTCCTGTCTTTCACGAGCGCCGAGACTCCAAGGAACCACTCGCACCCACATTATAATCGAAGTTTATCCATATTGGGAAACTTTCATTTTTGGACGTCCTATTTTTGTCGAAGCATCATTTAACTGTCCTTGGTCAAAATGAACGTTTCGCTGTAGTCTTCAACGGTTCCACTAGCTGTCTTACGATGTTTCAAATGACTAGTGTTTCGTCAAGTATTTACACGGTGACTGGACGATTTTTCAAGGACTTGAATGTTCAAGAATCACGCCGGACGGCGTCCGCTGCATATATTTACTCGCAGTGGATGGACAGACGACCAATTTCCTCGTTACCTCAAATTGTCCTCGAAGCTTGTCCATGAAACAACGACTGGTATATAACTCCTCCAACTCGAACACCCAATTTGTTAACAGACACAACTTGTCCCCGTATCACTTTGAACGTTGAACGCTCTCCCAATCTCTTCCCAAGTTTCTCCCTCATTTCTAAACTCATCACTTTCAACTTGCCAGGATGCATATTATTGTGATGATTCGTTATGTTTTCTTTGGTTAGAATTTTCATATTATTTCCATGTGGAGTGAGCTCAAATATTTCTTTCATTTAGCAATCGCCATACCCTCATTAATCGGTTTATTTGTTATATCAATTGTGGGCATGCACAACTCCGGTACGTACTTATTACATTCCATCCGAATTTTCTAGTTTCTCATAGCAGCTCAGTTACACTGTCCTCCAGTACTCTAATCTGGTCTCTTCTCATGTCCATTTATTTCATCTTACTGTAAGCCATCATTTATAGTATTTCTTTCTGCTAAACTAAATTTATCCTTAGTCTGATAATCGATTTCATTCGTACTAAATCTGGATTTGCTTATCGCTGCTTCATCTTCAAAATTTGGTGGGAGCTCATCTCTCTCACCATCTTCACGATAGTCACTATCAGTACGTAATATGTGCTGGCACTGCGCAATTTCTACATTGTTACAATTCTCACCTCTTGTTTTACAGTCCTACTCGTCGCGGATGTTGTCAAACCTCAAGGAATAGCGTGTCTTCAACACAAAGCGACATCCGAGGAGTCAGGTGAGATTATTTCAGGGCTCACCACTTTTTCTTGGACTCACAATCTTTTATAGTTCAACCGACTCAACTCGTATGTTCAATCAGCACTGCTGTATGGACATTCGAAATAATCATAGTCGTTGTTTGTAAGTTTCATTTCTCCCCGTCTTCATCTCTCCCACCTCAATAACGCTACTATCAAGCCTTCTGCTACATTTTTTTCCTCGGTGTCGTGACTGTCGAACAATTCGAACGCACCCCTTCCGTCGTCAAATCGGGTGTGCGGGATTTCAACTGGAGGGCGGACACCACTCCCCGTCCATACTATGTCGACCACGATCCTTACACCGGCTCCTCTTATGCCGCGGAATCGCTGGACCGTTCTTTGAACAGATACAAAGCTCGTCTTGCGAACTCCCGAGCTAATCAGCCGCAGATGACTTCTCGTGCTCCTCGTTACGTCGGCTCTTTGAATGCGAGTCGTTCGACCTTTACTACCGCACCATCATCCTCGAGCGTAGCTTTTACCGCCCCTTCATCCTCAAACGTTGCCTTCGCCGACCCTAGAAGGATGGAAGAAGCTCATATTCGGCCTATACCTGGGGGCACCCGTTTTATTGAACAACTTGATAATGATTAATGGAGGTCGATTACGTTTCAGTGTAAAGTATTAGTGAAACATTAGTAGCCTCAGTAGACGACATGTTCTCTCCTTCATAGTATTCACTGGTGTCAATAAAGTTTTTTTCTCTCTTCCCAATATGTCATCGTGTATTGATTTTAACTCAATCTCGATAATATCTACAGAGGAATCGAAGAACGACTGTCTTCACCACTACACGTACACCGATACCTAATTAGTCCAACGAAACAGCTACAAATGAAGGATCCTTAATGGGATCGTGACAAAAATAAAAGAGGGGAATAATTCAGTGGGATTTTCTGTGAGATAATTAATCATGGTGGGTGAAACGGAGGTTATATTACACCGGGGAGTAATATTGTATCCATAATAAATAATTGAGGAGGGTATACGTAGAAAATCACAATGCGCAACCGATCTAAAAAGGAGAAAGAAAGAGGGAAAGAATTAGGATCAACAATCCTCGCAAGAAAACCAAGCAAAAAAAGCGACACTTACGGTTCCCTCTTCAGAAGGTTCATATGTCATTGCAGTCATCGTACTTCCTGCGCTCAACCGACTCATCATCTTTCTCACTGTATCAGGTGACTCTTGTCTCGGAGTGCTGTCTCTGTCTTGAAATACATCGTCAAATGGATCGTTGACTATCTCAGCTGAGGAGGCTTCTACTGGAATCGGATGGTCAATTAAAGAAGCACCGGAAGTTTCATCAGAGAATGGATCATTCTCGTGCGACGCGGATGACGTCAAATTTCTGTAGGTCCGCTTGACACGAATTGTGGAGGCGGTACTACGGGTACTGCGAACGCTAGGGGAACTACGAATGCTAGCTGCCGAACTGTGTCCAACGCTCGAGCCATCTCTAAATCCGCTGAGAGTAGACCGATCGTCTTCTGAATCGTCCGCCTGTAAATGATCTCCAAATGGATCTCCAATAAGCAGCTGGGGAATAGGCGATAATCTAGGAATATTCGACAACGGCTCTCTTGGAATTTCCACGCTGGGTGTGGGTGAGTGAGCCAGCACGCTCCGATATTCACCTTCGGCAGCGTGGGATTGACTTTCTGTCGTTCCTCTTTCTTCGTCAGCGTGCTCCTCACTTGGTGAAACAGGGGTATAAGGAGTCTCAGAACTGGTAAAGAGGCCGCCAATGGGTTCAGGGGGAGGAATGGAAATTCCCATTCCACCACTTTCACCATCAATATATGCCATGTCCTCTTGTAAGCGAATGGGTCTTCTAGCTCTATATCTTCGACGGATAAGGAGAAACGTTACCGCTGCCAGAATAAGTGCAGCTACAACGGCGCCGACAAAAGCCCCAACGATAGCTTTTGTATGATTACTCTTACTTGCAGTTGCGTTGGATATCGGTACTTGCGTAACACTACAAATAATAGTTCATCGGATAGAAAATAAAGAGAAGGGACCACTACTCACATCACGGATGACGATGGTGGTTGGGTAACTGTAGTGTGAGTTGGGACAAACGAAGTGAAGGTAGTGAGCCCTGCTGGATTATTTGTGGTAAACGTCATTGGAACAGAGGTGAGTTCAATAATGGGTGACGGAGTGAACATCCTAAGAGAGGGATTAGGTGTTGTTTGTTTGGGGATTGCAATATTCAGCTTACGAGGTGGATGTAACCAGTCGGAACGACGATGGTGATATATGGGAAGCGAGGGCTGCAACGCTGTAAGGAAAAGGTAAAAGGCATGAGCTAATAGCTTGAAGGTGAAGAATGACAATACATACCCTGAACTCGGACTTAACACTAGCGACGCGGGTGTAGGACTAGAACTTTTCAGTCAAAGGCTGATAGCCTGAAGGCGAAGAATAACGATACATACCGAGGCTTTGAACTTGTAGCTGGCGACGCGGATGCCGAACTAGAGCTTCTCAGTCAAGAGGATGACAATTAACGCATAAAAAGTACGCACGTAGGAAAAAGGTTACTCGACGTGGGCAGACCAATAAAGGCGGCAGAATTACCACCACTACTCCTGTTTTCGTCTGTGCTCATTTTTTGACCTGGTTCGCTACTCCCTGCGGGGCTATTGTCAGTCTGTGACTTGACCTCGCTCTCAGTTGCAGTCGGGGCAGGATTAGGTGTTGGCTTTGGCTTCGAAGAGGGTTGCATAGGGTCGGGATTGGCCAAACTTGGTCGTGAGTTGTTAGGAGGTTGACTTTGGCCCGGACTCGGTTCAGGAGGAGAGGGGTTCTGAGCTGGACGGGAGGCTTCGGGAGCCGAGGACATCGGGGGGGCTGGCGTTGGCTCATGGGACGGTGTGTTCATACCGCCATTATTAGAACCATTGCCGCTATTACCAGCACGTGTAGGAACCGCGGAAGCTGCAGGAGCATTGCCGTCTCCGCTATTTTGAGAACTTTTTGCAGGAGCTTGAGGCGGCGGATCCTGTGAAGAACCAGGCTGGTTTGGGGGATGGTCCGGGGTGAAACTTGGCAAAGAAACGGACGTTAGTATCGCTGGGGGCTTAGTAGCCGACGGCTGTGAAAAAACTGGGCTGTTCTGCGTAGGATTTGGTTTTTGATCAGTCGGTTTGTCCGACGAGCCAATGGATACAGATATGGCTGCCAGCGAAGTCGTAGCAGGACCTCCATTTTTGAACGACGTTGGATTAACCGTCGGAAATGATTCGGAAGGTCCATCCGTGGGCGATGACTTCCCATCTGGAGAACTCGGGAGGGGTTTTGGTGTGCTGCTTTGGGATGGCGGGAGCTGGGACTGGGGACCGAACGATCCTGATGGACTTGGCGGTTGCGGTTGCTGTTTCTGAGAGCCTTGGGAAGGGTCTGGTCCGGGATCAGACGGGTTATTTGGTCGTCCAGTGGGCACAGGTATAACTACTGCTGTCGAAGTCGCACCGGGGTCACCGTTTTTTGACGTCTGAGAATCAAATGGGTTATTCTTGCCTTGAGACGCACCACCTAATTCAATTGTAAAATGTTTCTGCAGGGCCACTTGTCGGGTTATGAAGGCTTACCAACTGGAGAACTTGAGGCCGGTTTATCTGCACTCTGAGACGGCGGGAATGTTGAAGTGAAGGGAAAATTCGCCGATGATTCTGCTGAAGATAAGGATGCGAGTGTAGGCTCGTTCGACGGCTGTGGTCCCTGCTTAAACGGATTGGACGGAGTTGGGGTGCTCTCAAACGGGCCTTGTCGCGAGCTACTCGATTCCGTTGGAAAACTTCCGGGAAATTTACCTGACGACGATGACTGCCCAGGCGGTGGAAAATCCTGTTGAGACGCGGACTTGGATGGTGAGCTATCGGAGGGATTTTTTGTTGGGTCACCCGGAAAATTGCCGGAACCTGAGTCGGGCCCGTGAGGTGTGGATGTCGGTGACGCAGGGTTGTCTGTTTTCGCTGGGGATCCAAATTTGGATATGCTAGACGATGATAGACCAGTTTCTTTCGCGGATGAGCTTTGAGACGGATTAGATGGAAGACCTGTCCCTTTGGGATTACCAAAAGGTGGTGGTGCGCTCGGCTGAGACGATACAGAACTTGCGCCATCGCCATCAGGAGGCTTGTTGGTAGATGTTATGCCGGATTGGCCATTTTGACGACCGGTTGATCCAGATGGTGTTGGAGAAGAAAAACTACGAGTAGATTCCGGAACTCCTCCGGATTTTTCAGCTCCGGCTGGACCTCCATTACCCGAAGGTTGTTGGGGAGGGATGGAAGCTGATTCCGCAGGTGGACTCTTACTTAGGGGTGAGGCAGGAGAAGGCGGGGGAGTTGGTTTCGTAGAGGGCGGAGAAGCCGAAGGTTTATCTGGGGATGGATTTGGCGAGTTTCCAGAATTCTCTGGTGAGCTGCTTGGTAATGAAGGTTTGTCTCCTGAGGGCGAAGCTGGCGGTGGGGAAGTCGCTGAACCACCGTCACTGGGGGGTCCCGAGTTACTGGTGGAACTATTGGGGGATCCAGCCTGTTCTGCTCCAGCTTTTGGCTCGTCAGGCGAACTCGCTGTTGCTAAAAACATGTCAACCAACAAAATAACACGTAACGCTCGAAACGACTTACGCTTATCCTCTACTTGAACCATGAGTTGTGGAGGCTAATCAAGAAATGCCAGGAATGATGACCGAGTGGGTGTCTTAAAAGAACTACAAACAGGAATTAAAAGTAAAGGGGGGTGCCTTAGAGGCTGAGATAAGTTAGAAGATGAAGGAAATGACAAAAAAAGAAAGAGGAAGCGGTTGCACGTATGCACTAAAAGATGAGCTGAGGTGAACTGAGTTGCGATTCGGATCACTAAAGGAGCATGGAAAAATTAGGTGGAGCAGAACTAAATATCATTTAACGAATCGCAGCGTTGGATCAAAGGTACTCGACTTCTGCGCTTCGGCATGGCCGCAAGGGGATTGGCCGTTATATGCCCGGCTTGTCCTGGCTATGTTAAGCAGTTTACGCCGGTTTCCCAGCAGTTTGGGAGAATTGGGCATGACACCGGCAGGATCAAAAAAGTTGTGTATAGCGTATCGGCGTGCTCAAACCGGGAAAACAACTCGATGTGGCAAGCACGTTTATGTTTATGCTTTGAGCTGATTTGATGATATTGACGTCAGCTTTGATCGATTGTCATCTTTATTCGTGCTGATGATAATTGTTAGGAAACATGTCACCAAGGGGAAATGAAACGCCACTTGCTGCCATAAACTGTCTGGGTTTAGCCCTGTAATGGGGAAGAATAGCGTTCAGGCTCATCAAAGTGCTTTTCTCTCTGGAGCCCGTGAGCTGTGCGTTCTCCGTTCACATGGTTTGAAATGAAGCGGTGTTTAAGCTCGGTGGCTCTTTAGCGCGAGTTTCAGTCGATTGTTATTCGGACGGTCATCGAGGTCATCTCAGATCCTTCGGGTAATGGGCGCTTATATGACGCGGACCCCGCGTACTGTATATTTTGTTGATAAGCCAGTAAGGGAAAAGAAGCTCCTTTTTCAGGATGTTGCTATCATGTCCTTCAAATTAGGTTGACTAATAAAATCACTACGTTTGTAAACCATATATAACCCATTCATATACACCCAGAAAAACAGCACCGCCAGCTGAAATCCACAACGTCCGAGGCAATACCCCAGAAAAAAGAGCATTGACTCCTTCCGTTCGGTATATTTCCCCCAAGTATGCCGTAAAAGATCTTCGAGCGGCGCCAGCCTGAAGTAATCGTGCTCAGTTTGGCCTTTCAATAAAAACAAATGCAAGACATACCCGCATGTCTAACATTATTCGTGTTTTGAGAACGTCTAGTGGTGTAGTTGCCGCGGCAGCGATTCCACCAGCAATACTACCGCATGTAGCGGCTTCATGTGCGTATAACGACTTACGCCCTAATCGACTAGCAAGTTGCTTTTTGAATAATTCATATAACGGAAATTGTATTGATGTAAATGGGATCTGTTAGTTGGACATGGCGATGCTTAACAAGAGTATATACTGACAACAATTCTTGGAACGTACTTCACGCATTACAGTGATGCCAAATCCTCTGTAAAACCCTCGAAGGCCTTCCGCATGAAATGTTTCTTTCACGGATATCAAAGACGATATAGCAGCAGTTTTGCCGAATGTCGATGTTTGTGAGCGGGTTTTTATGACCTCTGTAGGAACACGGACGACGCACGCTGCCTTATGAGAACTGTAGTTGAGGTAACGAGGTATAAAAAAGAAACGAGACATACAACTTCTGCCACAGAGGCGGAAATGATATGCGTAACAGAGGCCAAATTTTGCGGAATAGGTAGATTATGCTTTAGATTATCGTAAACGGCGAAAAATATAGCAGCTTTGAGAATGCTGTCAATCAATTGACTTCCGAAAACGAATGTGTGATAAACTACCTCCCGGAGAGCTTCCTACCATAACACTGCCAATCCCCTGGTATATACGCCGAAAGCCGCCAGCGCGAATGAATCCTTGAGGAGACTGTAGTCGGGTCTTTATGGTATCAACGGGGAAAAATAATAGATCCGTGGCAGAACCAGCTGCAGCCCCAGCCTAAGTTGATTAACATTATTCTTTTTGAGCGAGAGTTTTTCTTTCTTTCAGAAAGGAAATGATCTACCAAGAGGGATTGTGCAAACGTCGGCTGTGGAGAGTTCATCGAGAGAGCTTGAGCTCGGCCCGGACGCGCCACACGGTTACAGAAGACTTATTGTGCACCGAGGTGGCCGGGGGTCAGGAGAACGTCTGACTGCTTCTGAGAATCGTGCGCAGATCTGCATCATGGTCCTTAGGAGTGGAAGACATTATAAAAATACATGTTGTTCTATCTAGTGTTTGTGAATAATTGAAGTAGTATGCAAATATTAATTACTTTTCATGTGAGTCTTGGAATCTGAGCCTCTATGTTCTTCCTTCTCTTTATTATTCCCCGATGTGGTATATAAAATTGTTCCGAAAAATACCATACTCCCTCCGATACTCAGCCTGCTATCCCAGCGATTATTAAACCACCAGACGCTGATGCACAGACTAAGCGCTTTTCGAGCTGTAAGGACCAAGTTAGTTGACACGGATGAAACCATCTGAGGTCATAGTGGGTCAAGATTAATGGATAGATCACGATCAATGAGCGTTACCACATACCGTAGATAGCTTGTTGACGGATGATGTGCATAGGAATTGAGTAATTAAGTTCAATGCAAGATAGATAAATGAATGAGTTGCTCCTCCAAAGGTATTCCGATCTGATGTCGATAATGATGAAAATCCATGCTCAATATCTGATTTGAGAAAGAAAAACATGGGTAATGAAAACAAGTGCTGCGTGATGAGATGAGTTTACAGCTCAACGACGTGCCCGAGACCACCGAGTGACATACGGTATAAAATACACCTTCCCTCCAATGAGGCCCGTATCGTTTATAGGTTCGTTCTTGAAGTATGCCATAATATCCAGTAAGGATAGAAGCCAAAATTAGCATCGATATTCCGATTGAATATTGCCTGACATCGCTCGACTTCTGTGAATTCGACCCAGACGACGATGATGGACCCGACATCGTGGCCAAAATCACGCCGGCAGTAACTACTACAACCGCAATCTACATAATTGAATTGCCCATGAGAAAGCAAAGCATTTTGCGGACAACCTAAACATACTATTTGAGAAAAATTATATTTTTTATCCATCGCAAAATAACCGAAAAACATAGATACCGCCAGGCCTGACATCGACATTCAGCATTCAACGGGAGAAATGAGAATACAAGGGGCCTACATACCCGAAGAACGAACGATAATTTGTACCGTAAGGGGAACTTTGTAGGAGAACGACCAGTTATTAAGTAAAGACATGCAGAACATTAATATTACTTGAACAAGCCAGGTCGATCGGGGGATGGCAGCAGGTTTTAAGTGGGGAATCCAGGTCAAATGTCCATCTTTCCGAAATGTAACAAAAGAAAAAAGACCTTGAGTAGCTATAAAGGTCATCTGCGTGAACGTTAATGCGGAGCCTAATTAATTTTTGCTAATTGTTAATTTTGAAAAATTGAAAGCGAAAACCTACGAACCAAAATCAGCACCCCGCTTGAGAAGCATTTCCAAAGACCAAGCATTTCTATAAGTCTCGAGAATTAGTTTATGAATGGGAAAAAAAGAAGGTATTAAGTCTTACGTGCAGCAACCGCCGAAGACCAAGGCGATGATGAAAACATAATCGAAGACTGCCAATAGGCCAGTTTGAACCACTGCAGCACTAGAAGGGGTGTTATCCACGACTTCTGCGGATTTATTGGACCGCTGGGGCCTCTTTCTAAGCTTAGAGGTCATAACCAAAAACGTAAGAACGTGTACGTTCCGGTGCAAGTCTTAACTCTAAGAAAAACTCTAAGAAGGCTTGCAGTGGGAATTGAAGTTTTCATGGCTTTGCTGAGTAAGCGATGTGACGTCACGCTTGACATAGGCTAATAGCATTCACTAGCATTGGAATATATACAATACAAAGCATAGAAATTATAATAATACAAGGTTTAAGATATTGGACGAGGCTCCGAATTTGGATGAGAGCCAGCAGAAAATCCCCGCATTTCCTGTCTACCCGCTTCAGCAATCGCAGCATTCTTCGCAGCACCGTCCTTATTTCCCAATGCTCGGTCGAGAGCAGACATTACATTTCCTCTAACCACTTCCCCGGCTCCCTGTGAATTCAACGCTAAGATACACTCATCTACTCAGTAATCCAAGAGAATAGTAACGTACGTGTATTCCTTTGAAAACGCCATGAACATTCTTGCCAGCAGTATCACCACACGTTGCCGTACCATCATCTGTAGTCGATTGTGCAGGTCCAGTGTAAGCATGTCCGCCTCCTGCGGGTTCTGTAGCACTTTGATTATAAGGATGTCCTGTTGACATATTGACATTGTTTTGATTTGTCGAGTCTAACGTGTGCCCCTCCGGAGCAGCTTGAACCGGACTTTGCGGTGCTCCTGCTGTTACGTTAGTTTGTTTGAACTGGGAGTGATTCACGTCCGGATTCGTGGTGTATGCCTCGTTCATGACATTTCGTGGTCCCATACTCGGGTATGAACCTGCTGGTGCGCTCATCTTTGCTAGGGTGGGCAAATTACGAGGAGAAATTGATGAGTAAAAACAATAAGCTTGCCGAAGCTAAATACTAGTTGAGACACATTGAAAGGTTCCACTATGACGTTTATTCGTCTCAAAGGTGCTGGTGGGTCTCAGACAAACCCATCACGTGAAATCCAGTTGATGTCATATTATTAGCCATGATTCATAACATAACATAAAAAAAAACATATTGCATGATCTCTACCATCCGAAAATCATATCTGATATCTTAGACAATGCAGATCCCTGAGATAGTTCATTTGCTTGAACTCGAGTGGGTGTAGTCGTTACTACTGGCTGAGTTTTGGGTTTATTTGACGGAGTCTTGAATGCTGCTGATGACGGCGCCAGTGTCAGCGGTGTACCGAAACTTGTGGAACGATTGAACGCGGGAATAAGACTGTCTTTAGAAGTCTCTGCAGTAGGAGGCGAACCTGGAGCTCGTGGTCCGGATGTGTCCATAGGAAAGTCCACAGAAGATGATCCGTTCTATTCAAAGGATTGATGGATATTTTACGACACAGAACAATGAAATAACAAACTCACCGTTTTAGCAACTCCAATCATGTACATTTCATCCATTATCTTCCCGTTCCTTCTCAAAGCACGTTCAGCTTCCCATGAGTTACGGAATCCAATAGTAAACCACATCCCATTTTCACTAGGCTCAGGCTCAGTCGTATCACCAAGGCTCTGGAACAATTTCACAACAGGTTCGTAGAGATCAAGTGGGTATCCGAAAACGTTCAGGTATACAATTTGGGGGGTATTGGTTTGTAATTGAACTTGTTGGACTGGTCGAAATCGTGGAGAGCCAGTTTGAATGTCCTATGGGCAGTGATAATGAATGGAGGAGACTAAGAAGTATCTCAAAGTTATGTAAACTTACCCTCCGCTGAAAAAGACTTACATGTGCCTCTCCCATCGTATCCGTGAGAGATGCGGTCGGAGGCGCGTCATCGTCACCAGAAGTAGACGGACGTTGACGGCGAGATCTTAGTCACACATGTCAACAATTGAGTTCACAACCATTTGAGGCATGCTTACTTGCTACGCTCAAACATGGACTCCAAACCAAACTCGGACGGTGACGTTCTTGAAGCCGTAGGATTGAACTTTGTAGGAATGATTGGAGGCTCTTCCATTAACTGTCCGCTAGTGGGCGTTGTCTGTATGAAGTATTTGATGAGTCTATACACAAAGGCAAGAATTTATGAAGCAATAATACACGTACGTTATTCTGCGTCATACTCTTGGAGAAGAAAGTTCAGAATTAACAAAGAGTAAGTGAGGACTCAAAATGATCGACAAACCATTAGAAATCCAGGTTGATAATGCGACCTAGACGATGTAAACGGGTCATTAAGCCCACTGGCAGTAGCACCAGTGGCACTCCATCCAATAGACGAAGACGAGCTAGCAGAAAATGGCATGGTGGGTTGGGAATGAGAATGTGGAAAACTGAGCCGGTTAGACCTGTCCGCTGGGGCTAAGGGCGAAGATGTGGATTGTGAAGGAAACATTGTATTATTAGGCAGAAATGTGATGAAAATGTGGATCGTCGGTTTCGCGTATCTTCTTTTTGGTTTCAGGTTTGAAGGTTGTATTCGAAAAGTTATTACGCGAGATCGCAAAACGTTGTCGTTCTTTTTTCTGTTTTTGTGTTGAAGTTGGTTCTATAACGGATCGAGATTGAAAACTGCACGAGCCAAAAACATCCAATTGGCTCGTAACCAGGGGTCTACATGGATCCACAGATGTACATAACGCGTCTTGTACTCAATTAGGTAAGCTCATGGTCGGAGAACGCCATTTCCTCGGAAAACTGCAACGGTCTCCCGTGCAGCCAGCGGCGCTAAACAAACCGTATAAAAATTTCCTCCCTCGCTCGCGAGGTTAAAATGTCTTCGTTCATTCTTCCTTGTCGACGGGTCGGGCAGCGACTGTTGACTCCGAAAAAAAATTCATGTTGTCCTGGCCACGTCTCTAACATACCCTCCCATATTCGATGTATATCCTCATCTCTTCCAATAAGTGCACAAAGTGGTTCTGTCGAACATGACCCTCTGAAACCGAAAGTAGAAGAGGACGAAGATTTGGAGGATGTGGAAGAAAAGAATCCGATAACTCAAGCAGCTTACCAGAGTTGGCTTGCGGGTCAGGGCCGACATTATAAACATCCAAGTTTCACGGGTCCAAAATGGCTGGGAGGAAATGTTGTATGTCGTCTATGTTTCCTCATATGCTTAGCGCCATTTAATGATTCTAGTCTTTCATGTGTTGTTACCATAGCCGTTCCCACTGAATCCAACGTTCAAACCTCCGCCTCCATTATCAGATAGAGTGCGGGAGACGATATATAGAGCTTACATCTCTAACCCTGCTGACAACGATTTGCGGTCGCTGTCTATGCGATATGGAGTTTCCATTCCCCGCGTTGAGGCCATCCTGAAACTAAAAGCCTTAGAAGCTCGTTGGAAACACTCGGTTAGTATTTGTAGTATCTTTGCATCCATATTCCTACGGACAGCTTGTCTTTCTTGTGGGTTTCATGATGAGTTATCGATTAGTCTTGAAGACAACCCCATGGTTAAACTTCAAAAACATGCATGGCTTTCTGACACTTTCCCTCGTTCTTCGTTTCTCACTGGATTTTATTGACTTAAGTTCCGTAGGATAACTCCACACCACCTCTTCAAACAGGTTTCCAAGAAGGCATGGAAATACTATTGGGTATCAAAGAACGCAGGGTACACACATCACTTGCAGATGAGCTCAATTCTCCCGTGAGAGACGCAGTGAAAGACGCTGATGAGGCAGCGGCTGCCACGGCCGCCAAAGCCCAAGATCAAAAGGCGGGAAGGCATTTATCAAGAACGTATTTTGAACCAGTTGACGAGGGTCAGGTAGGACCAACTTGGCTAGTCTTGGTTGATAAAGTACTTGGCTTATTTCGTCTTCATTGACAGCTACCAGTTGTACCGACGCTTATAGCTGAGGCCCGTTCCAGGGCGAAATCAAAACACGACGCTCTGAATCTTACCGACTCGATACCAGAATATCCCTCGCACGTTGTTCAACCGAACCCCGCTCGACCCCCCTTTCGTTTTGTAGATGTAGGGTTGAAATGGTTTGATTCTGTGGATGCGTCCAGGCGGCAGAAAGAGAGTGAGAGGAGGAAGAAGGTAAAAGAACGGAAGAAGGAAAAAATTAGAAATCTCGTTGAAAAGAGTGTCAAGGCAAAAGAAGGCTCGGAAGCTGTAGTGTAGTTCATAAAATCGTGCTTTTGCTCTTACATGTAGAACTCATCAAGCTCTTTCTGAACGATTCGTTTTCACCTATGTCATTTTGAAGGCTGAAGAAATTGAGAATGCGCTGTGTTATGAAATGAAGGTGCTAATAATATACTAGATAAGAGCTCTGTAAAGTAGTTTCTACCGACAGGAGCGAAACATCGATAGGCAATGTGATAATGAAATTAGGGAACTGGGTAGTAATGAATGAGTGAATGGAGTAAATGAGGGTATAACTAGAATAATGATTAATGGAATGAATCATGGAACGGACGTAAGGAGATGACCGTGCAAGGCTAAGGGGCACGGCTGATTGAGAAGACAATGATCGACAAGTTGGGCAAGATCAAAAGGTAAGCGGCATGCAGAACCTTCAATTCAACATGTGACGCATACATCATCCTACTTGACCTCACTTGAACCCTCATTTGCTGCGCTTCCGGCTGCTTGCATCAACCGTCTTATCCGCGTTAATTCGAGCGAGAGTTTACTGAAGTGTAACGATCAAACGAAATTACACATGACAAAGAGAAAAAAATCACGTACTCTGCAGTCCGCCTAGCACTTTCTGAATCATCTGAGGATTTCTTGATAGTAGCGGTAAGACTGTCGAGTTGTTCTCCAAACACTTTCTCGAACTGCTTATCCACCTTCCTGGCTTCATCGCGAAGAGATTCAGTTTTTAGTCGTGCTTTCCTGAAAAGGACGAATTTTCATGAGCGACATGATTCGGGGAACCAATAATAAAGTAATGTTCACCTCTCCTCTTCTGCAACCTTGACTAGTTCCTCATACTTCTTCGCCATCTTTTCAGTCTCTACCCGTAACGCCTTTTCCTTCCTTTGTGTATCCTCTTTGATCCTCAATAGATCCGCTTTCCATCCCTCCGTAAGATGTTTTAATGATTCTCGAAGTGTAATGTATTCACGTTCACTTTTCGCAGATAGAGCAGTGGACTCGGCGAGCTGAGACTCCATCTCACGTAATGATTTTTTGGAACTGGTTGTCTCTTGTTTGAGTTGAGTCTTGTAGGATTGAGCTTCTGATTCGGCTTTGCGTGCTCGTTCCAAAACCTGTTGCAAAAGATCGAACGTAAGCCGGTAATATCCTCTGTTGAAAGAGAGTTTTTTTTACCTCTTGTAATAGCCTTTCTTTCCTTGCAACAACGTTATTCAAACCCTCATTCTCAAGCCTTAACCTCTCCCTACCCTCTTTCAAATCTTCATTCTGCCTTGTCAATTGCGCAACGGTACGCTGAGATATTCTCAGTTGTGCTTTGGCATTATCCAAGGCTGTACGAGAAGCCATGACACCAGCCTGAAGGTCTGCTAAGACCTTGGTGGTATTACCACCTCCTATTGAACGGCGGCTCGCGTTGCTAGAAGCACCAGTTGGAGTTGAGAGTGAGCTAGGTAGAGGGGAAAGCGAGTCGCGTTTGCTTGGTGTTTGAGGTTGAGGAAGCTCCAGTGTTGTTGATGAGGGTGTATGTGCTTCCGGACTTGTTAGCGTAGGGTCAGAAGAAGACGAAAAAGGTGGTTTGACGTCCTCTGCTAGTATTCGAGCGTGTCCTACAAAAGTAGTAAGCTTCAGAAAGAAGGGTCGAGAAAGTGGAGAAGGAAGGGGATATAAAACGTACCGACGGAAGATATAGGTATACCTAGCTTAGAGGATGTATCATTTGTGACGAGTAACAGACGAAATTGACAGGTAATACGTACGACTCATACTTCTTGTCGGACTTTCTGCGCGTCTGGTAGTCGATGCCGATGATGACAAGGAAGAAACACTAAATTCCAGTGGAACACCCTCCCTAATCACGTCGTCCTGTTTTATGTTCGAGCTTGAGGAACGACCGTTTACGTGAGTGGGAAGAGGTAAAGGAATATGGGATCCAGGACCACTTGCTATCAAGCCGGAAAGCTGTTCCCATGAACTACGCCGAGGCATCTTTGTAGAGGTAGATGTAGAAGTTGAAGGAAGATTGAGTTCATTTGGTGGTGGTGAAGGAGGTAGCGGACGAGGACCGCGTAAAAGCAGAGTTTCGAGTGTGTTAAATTGCGCCTGCTTTTGCCTTATTTCGTGTTTGAGTGCGCTCATTTGATTTCTCAGAGCAACTAGAATACAAAATCAAAATCAATGAATTTGTATCAAAAACAGATGTCAATCTTCGTACTTGGATCATCAGGATTGATGGGAGGTGCAGGCGAAGATGCACGTATCGACGAACGCGACGACGGACGAGGGTACGATAGCGACTGAGGTCGCGTCGGCGATAGTGACGGCGGCAACGCTGCTGACAGAGGCGATGGTGTTGACAGCGACGACGACATTTATAAAGAAACACAATGATTTGAAGAGAAGGGGGAGGGACAGGACAGGAGGAGCCACACAGACACACACAAGGCAGACAGAAAACAGAAGAGCCTCGCGCCGACCAACCGGGATTCGGCGGAAGCTTTTTTTAATTTCTGATATTAACTGCTATTACTAAGTATGGTAATCTTCAAATTCAGGTACTCTTCCCCATCCTCACCCTCGAGCCTAGAGCATAGGCTCCTTTGGCTTGTCCTCTGGAGTCTAAATTCAAAGGTAAATCCGGATCTGATACATTTCGTTTCATGCCGCTTTTCCGGTCAAGATATGTGACGGTGGCCTTAGCTATGGCTGGAGGCTTCCATCGCCCTATCATCGACGGAGTGGCAGTCGAATTTGGAAAATCTGATGAGTCCGACCCAGGATGGTATTCATCAGCCTTCTGTCTTTTCCGTGGGTGGATTCCAGCCGTGGCATTCCTGTTTGGATTATCCGCATACTCGTCTTGAACGTCAACAGTATCATCTTCGTCAAGGTCGATAATCATATTCATGATATCTCCGCCTGCTACTTGCTGTGGTCGTGGTTGAGGTCGCCGACGCATGAGGTGTAGTAATTGTGGTTTTGACATCGACTCCGACGGTTTCTTCTTCTCCATCTCCGAAATAACCTCTTGTAACCTCCTAACCTCGGCCTTGTACTTCTCGGCCTGAAAGTTAACTCAGTTCTTTCTCATCATCGCTTCATATAGCATTGATACCACGAACTTTATGTTTATGCTCTCCAAGCCAAACTTTGAACTTGGCCAACTCCTCATCCCTTGCACTAAGCAATTCCCTCTGAGCCACCGATTCCTGCTCCGCAACCTTCAATTTTTCATGAGTTGCATCCAAGGCCCTTTCCAGTCCAACGATGCGTTCATCCACTAATTTCTTAGCCATCACTAAATTCACTTTCTCCCTATCTTGTTGCAGCCTCTTTCGTGAAACGAGGTCAAGCTCCGCTTTTCTCCGAGTGTATTTGGCTTGAAGGTTTATGTACTGAGATTTCAGCGCCTCAATTGTTTCCCGTAGGTCCAATAGCGTCTCGAATTGGGGAAAGAGGAGTGATTGGAAGCGGGAGGACGCATCTTTCAATTCGTGAGCCAGACACTATGGGGGGGAATTTTTCAATCTCATGAAATTTGCTCGTAGTCAACTCAGCTCACCTTTATCTCGATATCTTCTGACCTTGTAGCGACTTTCTCCGAGAACGTAGCCATACGCTGCGTGGCATCGATAGCAGTACTGAAAACTGTCCTGTCGAGACTACTCCCGTCATCCTCAGCAGCAGAACACAATCCCTTGAACGCATCTCTAACCCGTCCACCTTCCATAGCAATTTCTGAGGCACGAACTCCAGCGCCGTCGCGTTTCACAGGAGTCCCATTCGGCGATCCAAATGGTGAAGAGGAAGATTCGAGTACATAGAGTTTTATAAAACTTGCTTTCTTCGTTGCCTTGTTACACAGCGGGCATGGCTTTAAACGGGTGTCTCCGTAGAGTCGGTCGAGGCAAGGTGTGCAGAAAACGTGGCCTGTGGAGAGAAAAAGATGATGTGTTCGGTCCCGAGCTTTGTGTAAATAAAGTTGTCAATGCGACTTAAAGTGACCTACCACATGGTAATACTACCGGTTGTTGGTCTGATGAGATGTAGTCGAGATGTATGGGACAGCTTAGAACGATCATCGCAACTATGAATGGATTTGGGGTATAAGGGGTGCTTTGAGTGACTAGAGACTCAAGTCAAGAGAGTCGGTGAGAGTAACGCGTTGATGGCAAATTTAACGCGACACGCTTTCATGAGACACGTCCAATTTACGCGTCACGCGTCACGCGCCCTTCTCGGCGGCCGGTAAGCGCGCACCATTACATACGTCAAGACTGATATCTAGCATTGTGAAGTAAAGCATTGTGTAGCATCCCTTATAAATAGATCTATATAATCCGACTAAATACATTCTTCTCTCAACAGTAAACGATCAAAAGGTGTATGACCGAACTTTGGAAAACCAAAAGGGCCGTTCATGTCGTAATGCAAAAGGCGAAACATCGCCCGTCTCGATATCCACAGATTCATAATCGAGTAAATCGAGTTTATTCCATCTGGATATTAATATTTTTCTAAACAGAGCATAACTTAAATTCCAAATAAAATGCTCACCTTCCTAAACAAGGCTTCGACTTCAAACTCAATCTCATCTGAAAGTTGAATTTGTCTACGTTCCTGAGACGGGAGGGTGCAACCTCTGCCAGATTGGTGATGTACAACCATGATCCAAGGAGTTGCCAATTTCCTAATCGAACATCCTAGAGAGAAGAAAAGACGTATATTAAGGATACCAAGGTAGGACGAATATCTGACCTTTTTGACAAGACTGGGTTGTAACGAATGAACCACTTCGGAGATTTCCTGATCCTCATTTGCTTGGTATGACAGGACTTTTCCATTGGGGAAGAACCGCCTTAATGAGAACAAGAACATCAGTTCACTCAGAGTTTTGACAAAAACGAGTCCGCTCTGGAACTCACAAAAACCGCCGATAAGTGATCAAGTGCGAAACCTGGAGTCAAGAGGTTTGAGAATTACACATAAAAAAGGTCGGAGTAATTAGGAAATCACATACAGCCACCCAGGGGTTCTCTCCTAAACCGCGACGTCTGCCTAACGTATAAGTACAAGCAGTCCAAATATCTGCACCACTTACATGTAATGACAAATTGCAATGTAAACCCCATCAAATCGAATACGCGGATGTTCAATAAACATACGCCTGTAATCGGATTCATACAAGCCAAAACACAGCTCATCAATCGAAACATCAGACTCGGAAAGTTGATGGCGGACGAGGTTGACTTCAAGGAATTTTCTACAAAAAAAAAACCTAAACGTTAAATCATCGCATCCGACAGGAATACACACTGTAAACTTTACCTCCAAATACTCCCATCTAAAGTCAAAGATCTCATCTTCCTGCAAACAAGAGCGAATCGCTCAATGGAAGCAGCATCCGTATTCCATACAAAGGTAATGAGAATATAGATAATCAGTTCGTTAGGAATCTTATTCAAATGAACGGGACGCCGTTCGTCAGACGGTAAGAACTCGGGAACCGGATCGATCCATGATGAAACCAGCGGAAGGAGGTTAAATGAGCGGGAATGGTGAAATTCACGATTATCAGTGTCGACAACCTTTGCTGGACGATGGGACTGATGTAAATGAGATTCGGAGGATTCGAGGTTGAGCTGTCCAAACTGGTGAGTTACCGAGAGTGGTGAAGATGGTGTTGCTGCAGTCGACGCGGAAGGAAGATAAGACTCCTCCCCTTTATTTTCAAGTTTGGTTAACAGAGTCTTCTCCCTAGCTGTTTCTTCCAGTTGATGTACTTTATCCACATGCGAGTCCAATTGGAATGCCCGACGATAAAGATTGGTCGCTTCAGATAGATTCCCTCTCTGTTCTTCCAAAGTCGCTTTGGAATAAAGCTCAAGGGCTAACTTTAAACGAGGAGGAAATTGGTAATTCCGTTGTGAATGTTGTGCTAGCGGCCGGACCGAAGATGTGGGTACCGACGCCCCTACGACGTTATTAGGAATGGAAGGAGAGGTATGCGCTGACGTTGGCCTGCCGCCAATTCCGACACCCATTCCAGTTTGAACGTCACTTCGACGTCCTGGCAACAGTGGTAATGGTGTCAACGATTTGAACACTAGGCCTTGTTCTTGCCCTTGTCCTTTTCCCGCTGATTGCTGTTGCTGTCCGGCCTTCACTGCATTTTCGGCTGTTCCGTCTCCGACTCTCGCATTCCTTTTCGTCTTCCAACGGTTTCTCTCCTTTTCTCTATCTCGAACCTCTTCTTTCCATTTCTGACGAAATTCGGCGAGTTCGCCTGTGTCCAGAGCCTCGGTATTGGTCGCTGAGCTGGCTGCTGTCGTTGGGACGTCGGAGGGGAGAGCAGAAGTGACAGATGGTGTAGGTGAGATTGACGGGGATATAGGTGATGGTGGTGAAGATACGAGTTCTGGAGATGGGGTTGATGGACGTGAAGACATAATAAGTTAGACTGACACAAAGAAGGGTTATATGTTGGGTGGTAAACAAGGCTTTGTTAGGCTCCGTATATCGTGTTCAATGACACGTGTTGATATCTAAAACTGGGAGTGGTCGAAAACTATGAAGGCCACACTATACGACGGCACTTCCAAGTACTGTCTTGCAGAATGAGTTTGGCCCAAGCACGAAGCCAGCACATCACTTACCATGCAATGGTAAAAGATCAAAAAAAATCCACAGTGCGCCAATATTATTTATGCTCTAGATGAGAAACTGCCAGTTAGTCAACAAAAGAAAGTGAATGAATACGAAAGAAATAATTGACCTGAGAAAGAGAATCTTGAATTCAATCCACGCCCGCCAATAATACTATTGGATACGTCAGTGCAAATTCAGCCCAGCTATTCCTTCCAGTCAACAAGATAAATAAGAGCAATGAAGTTGAGAAAGAAAAGGCTGCGGGAGAGGAAAATATCGAGTAATCATTACGAGAGTGGTAATCGCTCTTTGCCGAGGCACGGCTTCCAATCTGTCGTGTCGCTCGTTGTCTTCCTCATCTCATCTTTCCTTTACGAACGCAAAAGTCTTTTATATTTACTACTACTTTCTTACCCGTGCCTATTATATTCTCAGTTTCTCTGAGTTATGAATACCGATGAGGTGTGTTATTCGCTTCTTTTAAAAAGTTCATTAGGATCATAATTAATGCGTTGGATGTGAAGGCACTGAAATGTCTGAGAATCGCTCAACGATATAGGTTAGAATTTTTAGTGCTTTATTTTATTCTTTCGTCAAGTTTCTTTCCTACCGCCCGTTTTGTCGCTTCATGCTGCGCTACCCAGATAATGCCTAACCCATAATCAAACAGAGACTCAAAAGACTACCCAAATGCCAGAAAATTCGCCCAGAAATCAATAAACCTACACTCAACACCAGAAGCAGAAAAGTTGCTCCAAGTCGTTGACCAAGAAGCCTCTTCCGAAGGATCCAGCTCTACATCATCTTCCACCTCTTCCTCGGCTAAAGCCACAGGAACGGAAACCCATGCGTCCAGCTCATCTACGAGGTTTCGGTCAACGGCGTCGTCGTCTACCTCTACCAATGGGGATCCAAGCCCGAGTAGTAGCAAAGCAACTTATACAGAAGCCCAAATCAAGCTCGTCCGAAAAGTGAGAAACTGTAAAGTAACGGATTATTATGAGATCCTGGAACTACAGAAGACATGCGATGAGAATGACGTTAAAAAGGCATATAAAAAGGTGTGAATTTTTATTGGTATTTTACTGATTGTTAATCATGTATTATTTTTTTCAGCTTGCCTTGCAATTACATCCAGACAAGAATCAAGCACCAGGTGCAGACGAAGCCTTTAAAAGTGCGCCCCAAAGCTTTTACTTCCTTTTATTCACGCTAAGCCATCACTTTTTGCACCTTCGACAGTGGTCTCAAAAGCCTTCCAAATTCTTTCCGATTCTCAAAAGCGTGCGATATATGACCAGTCAGGAGGCGATCCCGATTCGCGCTTTGGGGGAGGTGGAGGTGGAGAACATGATATGGGTCGTCATTTCAATTTCGGCGGCCCAGGTATGGGAGGAGAAGGAGAGATTAGCCCCGAAGATTTATTCAATATGTTTTTTGGAGGTCAAATGGGAGGTGTGGGAGGTGTAAGAGGTATGGGTGGTGGATTTGGACCATTTGGTGGGCCCGGTATGTCGTTTCCTTTCGACTTATTGGCATGACTAGTGTTATTTATACTTATTTTTTTCTCTCTAGTCTTCACCGCATCTTTTGGACCCGGTGGATTCCGAAGAACCTATGTTCAGACGGGAGGTATTCCACGTCAACGACGCGCCGGCGAGAACGCAGCGGGAAACGGCGGAGGAGCCCCACAATCTCGCTGGTCAATGATTCTACAACTCGCACCTCTTCTATTTTTCTTTTTCTTCTCTGTAGCATCCAACTTGTCGTCACTTTTCTCAACACCGCCACCACCTCATCCTTCTTACACATTCACACCGCAAGAACCATACACAGCGCCTCGCATCACCTCAATACTCTCGATACCTTACTACGTTTCGCAAGTCGAATTCACAAAACACCCGATCTGGGTGTCTATACCGGAATCGGTGAGAGATAAAGCCCAGGCTGGAGCTGTATCTCGTGAGCTGCTGGCGTTCGAGCGTATGGTCGAGCAGACATGGAAAAACCAGATGGTACGGCTTTGTGAAATGGAGGTCGGGGAGCGTGAGAGGAAAGTGGAAGCCAACAGCGGTTTTTTGGGGATTGGAGCAGACTGGGATGCTGTTAAGCGGATTAGAAGTGAGAAGTTGGAGAGTTGTGAGCAGCTCAAGAGTAAAAGGCTTATTGATAGGTATTGAATATCCGAGGGGTATATTCTCCTTTTAATATATCGTATGTATGTATATATGTACATACTTTCCCCCTGCTTCGTTCCGGATCAGCCTCGTCGAATATGTTCTTTATACGTATTTTATTTATGCAAGTGCGCGCACTCTCTTTACTACAGATAGAATAGAATACTGGATAGCCGTCAGACTTGTTAATTAAATCTGCATTTCTTTGGAACTTGGGTCCAAGTTTACATTTCCAGGGGGTTGTATTGTATGTAATGCAAGTCTACATGCTCGAGCAAGAAATCATTGGGCTGCAGCAGCTTTCTGCTTCTCCAATTTGAGGTAGAAATTTTCTTGTCTACGAACTAGTAGTAGGGAGGTCAGTCAATGGGCATCGGTAGACAAGATGAGCAAAAACGGTCGGGATATAACACATACGAGTTTTCAGGTGGAATCCATGCCTGTTGAAAACAAAATGCAGTCAGCATCGACGTTGGGGATATTCCTTGAAGTCGGGGCAGCGACGCTTCCCGAGACCCCGAACGACAAAATACTTACCAATAAACATAACCACCAGCTATGCCCAGCCCAAGAGCCACAGAGAGGTCTGTCCAGAGTCGTTTTCTTAATTTGCCGGTGATTGGTGCTATCATGATGTGTGTGTGTGTTTTGGTGTTGCTTTCGGTGAGGAGGATGGCGGAGTTTGAATTGGAATAACCCGGCTGACTTGGCAGTGATTGTGCAACATCGCAGACTTTGGGCTTTGGAAAGAATAAACATTTTGAGAAGTTGAAGCTTGTTTTTTTTAGTTTTGGGAGCGGTCAAGAAATCTCAGACATTTGTAGCCCCCGAATTGCTTGCAAAGGGCGTGAAACATCGATGACAGTACATGAATTATAATTTGACTTTTAACGTGTAATCGATGACTGGCTAATTCCCTGGCCATTTGAGTAAGGCAGCCCCGAGTCGCAGCCTGCTTGTCATCACGCGTTGTCAGCGCCTTGCCAGTGAGTGCACCGTGGTGGCCCACACTGGAAACGCTGTCCAATCTAAAGTGCCAGCCGACCTTAGGCTGTTCCCCGTCCTCCCCCCTTTCTTTCTTTCTTTCTTTCTTTCTCTTTCACAATAACCTTATAGCACTCGACAATCGTTTTCAGCCGTCTCCCCTCCAAAGATCCGCCCCGTTTACAGCCCAAACTTGAACAATTACATACATTCGTGTGACTTACATAACCCGCCAGAACATCCACCGCACCCCACACACCTTATTAGACTCTTCCCCACCGCATTCCCAAAATCCCTCATTCCAACCATGGATTCACCAGACGCGTCGTCGTCAGGCCAGTGGCGGTTTGCTCAATGTTTCGGCGACAAGGGTGAAGTAGAAGACATCACTGAAGGTCTGTCTTTTTTTTCAATTAGGAATCTCTTATCTCTTCTCTTTCTCTGTTCTTTTATGCCACATCTTTAATTCATCTTCGTCTCACTTTCACTTTTTCCTTTCACATATAGCCGACATCATCTCCACCGTCGAGTTCGATCATACTGGTGATTACTTGGCTACCGGCGACAAAGGCGGTCGAGTCGTCTTGTTCGAACGTAATGATTCGGTGCGCAGCCCGTCCCGCTTTCTCCTCTCCCTTGCCATCCCAATTTCTCAGTCCTCCCCTTTCTTTTTCTTTCTTTCTTTCTTTCTCCCTGTCCTTTCTCTTCCTATCTGTTCAATAGAAACGAAGCTGCGAATACAAGTTCTACACCGAATTTCAGTCGCACGAACCCGAGTTCGATTATCTAAAGTCACTCGAGATAGAGGAGAAGATTAACAAGATCAAATGGTGTCGACGTCAGAACGCAGCTCATTTCTTATTATCCACAAATGGCACGCTTTTTCTTATTTTCTCTTTGTTGTTTCCCCTGAATTTTACACTCCACCCGTCACTTTAGATAAAACCATCAAGCTATGGAAAGTGTTCGAGAAGACAATCCGAGTAGTGAGTGAGAATCATCTCAACGCATCCCGATCGTATCCCTCCAATGGCTATATTCGATTGCCCACCGTCGTCCGTCAAGACGATATCGTCGCCGCCGTCCCACGTAAAGTATATTCCAACGCTCACGCCTACCATATCAATTCCATATCCATCAACTCGGACGGTGAAACCTATGTATCAGCAGATGACCTTAGAGTAAATTTGTGGAATCTTAATATCAGTGACCAAAGTTTCAGTGCGTTTTCTCCTCATCATTGATATTATCACTCATTTCATATACTCATGATTTTTTCAGACATCGTGGATATCAAACCTGTCAACATGGAAGAATTAACAGAAGTCATTACAGCAGCAGAATTTCATCCAATGCATTGCAATTTGTTCATGTACTCTAGCTCAAAGGGAACTATCAAGCTTGCGGACATGCGGGACTCTGCGCTATGCGATCAACACGCTAAACGTATGTCTCCACTTGTTTTGCTTCCTCAATTCAATATATTCCCCCCGGTATTGAGATTTCCCCGCAGAATACGAGGAACAAGAAGACCCGACAAATCGTTCCTTCTTCTCGGAAATCATATCGTCCATCTCTGACGTAAAATTCAGTCAGGATGGGCGGTATATTCTTTCCCGGGACTATCTCTCTTTGAAGATATGGGATGTGAATATGGAAACTCGGCCATTGAAGACCATCAATATTCATGATCACCTTCGTGGGAAATTGTGCGATTTGTACGAAAACGATTGTATATTTGACAAGTTTGAATGCACATTCAGTGGAGATGGGACGTACGTCACTACTTTATTTTATTTCCACCCCCGCCTTTTATTGGTTTCTACTCCTATTCATTCCAGGCATGTTTTAACCGGGTCATACCACAACTACTTCCGAATATATGACGTCCAGACAACGCAAGATGTGGTGCTGCAGGCAGACAAATCAGCGTTCAAGGCCAAAAAGATTGGGCTAAACGGACCAATGGCGAAAGGAGCTGGCAATGGGGTGAAGTCCGGTCCACTAGGGAAGGAGGGTATGAACATTGACACGATTGATTTTAACAAGAAGATTTTGCATGCTAGCTGGCATCCTCGGGAGAATACTATTGCGGTATGTAATGAAGTCAGATCATTTGCTTACTCGGTACTAACGGATTTACCTTTTTTTCTTTCTTTCATAGATTGCGGCAACCAATAATTTGTTCTTGGTTTGTATTTCACATATTGTCACCCGCGAAGTAATTGATAGAGCTGATCAAAATTATAGTATAGTGCCGCATGAATGAAAAAAAAATTAAGTGAAACTAGACCCCTCGATCGATTGGATCACATCTCTAAGCCCGCAAGCTTGATGTTCTCGTTAAGTACTATCTATCGATCACGATCTCAGTTTCACAGCCCGCCGAGTATTTATTTGCCATCACCCTTCGTTTCTGTCGGCATGATTTTCATATCCATGGATTATAGTGGTCCCCTCTCTCTTTCTCTCTCAAACTATCATTCGTCTCATCATCTTCATCTCGCCTCGGTGAACGGTCTGGTTCTGGACTTTTTCCATCTCCTGTCATATTTAGTATTTAGTACTTTTTTTTTTCCTTTTTTCTTCTCATTCACCTCGTCCATCCATCTCTACCTACGCTCCTTAAACCATATTATTGTGACGGATTTCTTCCGTTGTTTTTAATGTCCCTTGACGATGTGTTTACGCCATCATCCCATCACCCCATCCACTTGCTACATCTCTCCCGTTCCATCATCCCCCTTGTATCTTTTCCTCCCAAATAGTCAAACAAGCAGGCGCAGGAAGCGAAGTCAATTTGTTCAGAAGTAGATAATACTATTATACGTCCTAACTTTCATTTCCTTTCCCTGAGTACGTCATGCACCTGAAGCGGTTTGACTAATACCAACAAGAAAAAGGGTATATATTTACGAAGCATCCGGATTCTTGTTTTACAAATCGAATCGCCCGAATAACACAAATAGTCCCAGTCCTAGAGATATAAGCCAATTCACATCTCTGTCTTTAACAACGCCGTTTACAGGTAAAAAAGCCTCTGTAGCAATGGGTGCGTATGTCGAGGTAATTAGAGTGGTAGCTAACGATGTGACTCTGTAAACACAAATCATCAGAAAAAGCGTCAAAAACTTTTTCAATAGCGAGTACATACGTAGTTGGAACACCGCTAACGGTGTCTGTATCAGTAACAGTCTCTGTAACGGACATTGTTAACGTGATCGGGTACTGTTTTCCAAGCCATGGCTGTACGGAGGGTGGAGAAGACGCTTGAGGTTGGGGTTGGTAAGGATTAGTGATGCTGTCGTTGCAGCCCGATTTTGGAGAGTTTGAGATGATATTTATGGGGATGGGTGTTATTGAATAGTGTTCCTGTTGATGGGTTGTTAGACAGGTGATTCGACGGATTGACGACTTATACATACGGTCGAGTTTATACGGGCCATTTCGTAGACGGTTAGCTACAGATGATAAGAGATGGTTGTAGTCGATTTCTCTCTTTTATTAAGTGTGCTTACATTGTAGGCTCCCGCTGATACGCAAGGTGGTATAACGTAGGCTAAGTGCTTAACCTGTTGGAGTTGCATTTTCTATTCATGAACTTGAAAAACGAACATGACGCTTACTGTGCTACCTGGCTCCTGTGTTAGATACTGTGGTCCTTCTGATACCGTCACGTTAAGTTTGGTCTCCGCAGAAACGAGAAATAAGTTTAAGGATTGATACATTGTGTCGAGTGTAGAATTGGGTAAAAACGCTTGCTGAGATAGTTTTCCATCTCCTGATAACTGTGGAATGTCAGATTGAATAGAGGAACTTTAATAAATTATAAGGCCTTCACATCAAGAGCGATAGGTAAAGTTTGACCTGCTGTGAATTGACTAAAGTCCGAAGAGTAAAGGGTCAAGTCCAGTCCGGGAAAAAAGAAGACATACAAACCTCCGAGGGTTTGGAGCGTCGACAATGGCCAGTCCATTAGTGAAAACTTGGCCATTTATCAAAATTTGGCCGAGAGCGACACGGGAAGACAAAACATAGATTTGCAGCAGAAGCAAAGTAAGATCATAGGGACCGGAAAGGTTTCTCATGTTATTTCTCGTCCAGCGAAAAATTCCAGCAAAATACGTGCGAAGGTATATACTTTTTTTAAAGGAGTGCGGAGTTGAGGATTGGAGTGCGACCAGGAGAAATCACGGTAAATCCAGGGGTAGAGAGTGTTGTTGCTATAATTGGCATTGTCGCCGTCGTCATGATGATGATATCAATGCTGGTAGAACTTCAAGGTTAAAAACCAGAAAAGTAGCCAATTTAAATGCCTTTGTAAGGTAGGAGTCAACTTTGAAAATGTTGTTTCTACTTGTTGGAAACCCGAATCAAAATTAATGAAGTTCTTTGCTTTGAAACTTTTGGACCTAATAGTTACCTCAGGCGGCTTATGTAATACGCACGTGATCAGTTTATAAATTCGCGAGTCTTGCCCCCAAACGACATTCACCACAATTCGTATCTTCTGTTTCTTAAAGTTTTCCCATGGGATTTTGCCGTAGATGTGGAGATATTGTACCCCCGCAAGCAACGCGTTGCAAATGCGGCGGTACTCCGGTTGGTAAGTGCGAGCTTTTTGACTGAGTGAGACAACCTATTCTTTGACGTAATTTTCTCTACTAGCACCCGCGAATCTCTGGAGTAAAACATCGCGTAATGAACCAAAAGATGATAAATGGAGTAAAACGTTTGTTATTGAAAATATTTTCTGCCATAACTAAACACTTATGAACCATCCCCTCTCGCACCAGGTATACCACACCACCTCGCTCGCGTACAAATTCAGCAGCAGCCACACCGACGAAGTCTCCATTAACAAAATCGCCTTTCGGATCTGGGGTCAGAGTCGACGAGCCTTTATCTTCCCCCAGTCCCAAGGTTAGCACGTCGCCATTACGAGGCACACAGAGACTACGAGATCTTGAAAACAACTTGGAGTCACCCACAGACATACTTATATCCCCCGAAGATGCTACGCTTGCGAAAGTCTTTGGATCTATTTTGCAACCTACTTCAGAACTACCCATCCATTCTTGTGCTCTTTGTCATGAGATATTCGCCCCTGACGCCACCATTTACCCTGACTTGTCCAGCGATTCTCGCTCGGATTCATCATTTCTTTGTCGATCGTGTTTCGTAATCCGTGGAGGTTCTAAAGGCAAATGCAAGGCCTGTTATAAGGATGTCCTTGTCGTTACGAACGAAGGAGGGTTCGTTGAATTCTCCGGGAATGTCTGGCATAAACGATGCTTCCGTTGTGAAAATTGTGACGTGGATATTAGCCACTCGCCCATGGTCGATATTTTTGGAAAACCGTCTTGCCAGGGCTGCTTTGATACTTGCACAATCCGTTCTCGAAATCCGAACAGGACTCCAACTAAAGCCCCAAACAAGACTCAAAACAAGACTCCAACCAAAACTCCAACCAAGACCCCCACCAAGACTCCACCTAAAAAACTTTTAGAAGTCACGAACAATTTAGGGGGAGTCGATCGAGGAAGTCGGGAAATCAATCCTGCATTGGAGGAATTATCTACTCGTCTGGGCATCCCACGCACTGCTCCTGAGCCCACTAAAGTTATAGATGATCCATTCCTGACCAAAAGCACAGAATCCAAGTCGAAGTCAGGCGGTTTGGTTTCCAAAAAAGTCGAATCGAGCACTGATTCACCAGGAAAATCTCGCATAGGATTACCGGGAAAACCTTTCGAAAGCGAAGCTTCGGTAATTAACAATAATCTATTCGACACTTGCTGCAAAGGATGCTCAAGGCCACTATTAAGTCGATTCGGTGACGGCAAGTTTGTCAATGCGCCGGGAGAAGACGGAAAACCGGTCTCTTATCATGTTCAGTGTTTTCGTTGCAGCATCTGCCAGAAGCCGATCGAAGGCTCGCGATCGACACCTTTCGTCCGAGGTGCTAAAGGAATATGTCATTCAGAGGTTTGTGATTCCCCATTATAATTGTTGCTTCAACGAATGATTTATGTTCCATTATAGTGTGCCGATAACGAAAGAGGACGTAGCCGCGTTTTAGCATCGCCTCTACGTATCATTGTCCCGGAGCATAAACCCACGCAAGGTATAGTTAAAGAGTTGCAAACTGCTCCTCCCTCTTCACGAATATTCCCGCGTTTTGGAGATTCGGAAACCTGTCCGGGATGTCAAAAGGGTGTATCTATAATGGAAGTTGGTGTCGTTTCGGGACCACAGGCCAAGAGATGGCACAAAGCATGTCTGGTATGTGGAGGTAAAGGAGCCAAATTGCCTCGACCTGGTTGCGGCAAAGTACTCGATAGCTCGGCAAAGCTCGATATAGATGGTGCTATCTGGTGTCGTGAATGCCTGGTGGGTTTTTTTCTTTCTCTGGATCTTTTTCGAAGGTTTTTAAAGAGAAATGTTTTTATCTCAGTTACTTTTACCAATCGAGAGACGATCATCGCCGCAAAACTCGCCTATACGCAGCCAGCATACTGGTCAAGTGGCTAGTCATCTAACTGGTGGTTCAACAACAATTGCACGTCAATTCACCGGAAATGCCGTTGGATTGTTACGCAGTGGCTCGATCAGTCCAATACGACAGTTGCGGAGTGTGAGTCCCACTAAAGGGCTGAGGCCCATCAACAGATACTCTCAACCAATGAGTGCTAGAAATAAGAGTATCGACGTAGGTCGAGGAATGTTTTTGGTCCGGCAAATGACTGGAAGTAGTCAGCGTTGAGTGCGTATGTGTTCTAGTCGTCATTTGTTTGCTTTGGAGAACAAAATAGATACCTGAACTACGCCTCAATTTTTTTCGTTTGTATGTTTAAATAATAACTGTGCAATGTACCTTCAATAAACTATTAGTGGTTAAGCAGTGATAAATGGCCATTTTGCAAGGCGGTTACTGGGCCGAACTTTAAAGCCCGACGGATTACCTCCGGTAGCCATTCAGCGACATTGTTGAAGACTCAATGTCGAATAATGCCCAAGCCGGATCGTCTGCTCAAGGGAGTCAACCACAAGCCACTCCAGAACAGCAAGCTCCGATGGATCCACGGCAAGCCGAAGAGCAGGCTCGAAAAGATCGGACACTGACTGAGTTCATGTTGATGTTGGATGAATATGAGCCTATGGTACGCGAGTTACAATCAACCCTTTTTTTTATTTGCATTTTTATTGGCCAATTGACGATGTTTAGATACCTAGTGAAATTGCAGATTTCTATTTCCAACGTGTTGGATTTGAGACTGAGGATGTTCGATTGTTAGTGGCTTGCTTTATGAATTTGACGCGAGCCGCCCAATTAATTATATATTTTATTTTTCACCAGAAAGCGATTGCTATCACTTGCTGCGCAAAAGTTTGTGTCAGACATAGCAGCTGATGCTTATCAACACGCAAGAATAAGAACAAATGCTGCAGGCGGTGGTCGTGGACGGGCAGGAGCAGCTAAGGTAAACTTCACAAAGGACAGATCTTCCGCTTTGGTTTCCCTCTGTTCAACGCCCTTTTTTTTGCAGGATAAAACCAAAACAACATTAACAATGGACGACCTCAGCGCTGCGCTTGGCGAGTACAATATCAATGCGAAGAAACCCGAATTTTTTATGTAAAGATATGACGGAACTATGGACCCTAGTTACATACAAAGGCAGTAATATTGTATCACTTCAGTTTGATTCTATGTATTTTTTCTCTCAGTTATTATACAGTGCTCTCTCATTGACACTTTCATACAACCTTTTCAACTCCAGGAGGAAGTTGGTATCCGCCTTGACGACGAACCTGTCAGGAATTTGGTTAGAGGAACATGCACGCAAGAAAGGCGAACTTCCTATACACTCTTACCTCATCGAAAACTTCCATCTGGAATAAGCTAGTCTCAAGACTCCAAGTATCATTCTCCAGTTTCCCTGCTTGAATATCACGAGCAACTGCATCTGCCATGTAGTGGTGACCACGGCCAACGTGTTTAAAATATTTTTTCTCAGTCCTGACGACCTCTCCGGAACCAGGTTTGGAGAAGTAACGGATCGTATAAGATAGAGGCCTATATATTGGTGACTGCAACGCGTTATGATAACCGAGGAAATATAGCTAAACAAAGACGTTTACATCAACGGTTATCGTGCCATTCCTAAAGCGCATTGTTAACGGGGGACTTGGAGGTGGAATCGTAATGCTGCATGACAGAATCGCCTGGAAAATGTTGTTTCCATGGAACCCAGAAGAAATTATTGAATAACACTCACTTGCGCTTGCAGTTCTTCGAAAGTCAGTGTAAAGCTCGTGCTGCTATCCACGCCAGTAATGGGCGACTTCAGTATCGCAGCTGCAACAGAAGCAGGTCGACGCCTGCTATTTTTCTCGTGTTCATACAAAGCAAGATGTGTCCAAATGAAAGGATATGGTCCCCTAGAAAAAAATGGCTAATGTTAACTCGGTCGATTTTTCAGTGTAATATGTATACGGACAAGTCAAGAATCGCTCCTCCGCCTAATCTAGGATCCAGGATACGGTGGGTGACGGGTATATCTAAAAACTGCGCTGTCAGACATACCACTGGCTATGTCAAGTGAAGGAACAACTCACTGTCGACGTCGAAATCGCCAGACAAATCCGCGTGCCTGTGATTTTGGAAATCCAGAAACTTCGTTCAGTTTAGTCAAGGGACAACCATACAGTACTTTGATATCGCCAAGGACGCCTGAGTCTATAACTTTCTTTATGTCGTATGCAATAGGCTGAATCATGCTCGGACGAAAAATGTTCATATATCAAGGAGGGTATGACAAGACGTACCTGAAAACGAGTCCACATTGCCTCCATAAGGAACAAATTCTTCTCTGAAGCCAACTTGATGAGATCACGCAGTTCGGCTGCATTGGATGTAAAAGGCTTTTCGCATAGAACATGCCTTCCGGCCAAAAGAGCATCTCTGCTATTTTCATAGTGATATGTATGCGGTGTTCCTGAGCATACATATAAGCTTCAGTGGTACACCATCATGCTGAACTTGTCAGGACCCACCAATGTAGACGATATCAACGTTCTGGGACGAAAAGTTGTAGTGAGAACTAACAAATGAAGCAAATTTACCAACCGGATCAGCATGCACCTCTTCGTATGTCCCATATACCTTGACTATACTTCTATCCGCGTTTGTTTCAGTAACGAAAGCCTCTGCTTTGGACAAGGATCTGGATCCTATTGCAACGACTTGATGCACCACATCGGCGACACCGCGACTGTGAAATTAATTAGAAACAGTCTATCTCGACTCGTTTTATTCTACCTTTCCGGGTCAATCAATAAATCCTTTGGCACATATGAGCCTTTTTGATACACAAACCTATCATACTGCGATTACCTTTATGAAATGGCCCGAAATCAGACCGCAACCAATGATACCCCAACGCAATGTTCTTTGTGAAATTGATGAATAAACAAGAGGGAATCTAAATAAGAGGAAACTGACATCTTGTCCGACATCCTAGTAGTAGTAGTTCGAATACACTTTCACCACGCCTTTGAGAAAACATCTCGAGTTCACCCGACGGGCCGAGTGGTTGACAGTGATGGGAAGAGATTTCCCGGCTAAATTTCGTTCCCTAACAAATCATTACACAGGAATAAATCTAGATCATCACGAGGTATCCATTGATGTGGTCTCCTTTGAACTATTGTTATCTACACCCAAGTCTTCAAGCAGCTTGTCGACATCGGGGGATACTACAAATCGTCTGTTAACTTCGCCCAGCACACAAAGTTTCTTCTCTTCCGCGTTGAGATATACAGCCTGCTGAAGAAATGAAGGTTGTGTGGCGGCGGTAACCTTTTGTCCCATTTTTTAGAAAGCAATTTACACAAACATCTAATATCGAAAAGACTCACGTCTAGTAGCGTTCCATTACTAAGTCGTAGTTTAATCATTCCACTCCGATGCACTTCTAATTGTCCAATAACACCGTCGATCTTTTTTTCCTTGTTGTCTTCCTTAGTCGAAGTCGCACTTGATCCACTAGGGGCTTCTGGTTTCGCGTCAGGCGCAAACGTGACTTTCTTTTCTTTCGCCGCGGGCAGGCTGGACTCTGAAGTCGCTGGGTCAGGTTTGTCTATAATCATCGGTTCGGCCTCTTGTTCGTCTCCCGGTGCTTTGAATCGTGCAAAGTTGTGCGGAAATTGGAAGAAATACAACTTTTCTTGAAGGGATACCTGGTCTTTTGTTTAGCAGCATATTAGGGAGACGAGGATGCATACAGACATCATCATTTTTTACGGCGAAATGTTCGAAGAGATCTTCTGTTCCCTCCTCTTCTTCGCTTTCACTCAGGTGTAGCGCATTCGATACATCTTTACTCTCTTAAGCATGCATACAAGTTAGATGAAAGACTGACTGTGAAGAGAAATGGCTTTACCTGTGGATCGACTCTTCACCTCTCGCTTTTCCGCAATCTTACCCAAAGCTTCCTTCTTTTTTTTCAATTTATCGCGTCTCAGACTTTCAGGAGCCATCCAATCCATCGTTCTAATCGCATTCATGTCCACTATCTGAACGCCTTCATCCGGGTCCGAATAAACTTCCACATCTTCTTCCTCCTCCTCAACTTTCACAGCTTTCTCCTTCCCTTTGAAAGTTTTCGCCTGTTCATCCTGTGCGAGTCCAGTAGCCGAACTCGACGACGGATCTTCTGCTTGGGGAGCTACATAAGTTGCACGGACGGCACTTTTCTTAGGTCCACCCAAAGCAGGACCCATAGCAAAGGGTCCGCTGGCAGTCATGTGCGTCTCCTGACGAGGAACAGCTCCTCGTGAAGCACCACGCCCACGTCCGCGTCCACGACCTCTGCCTCGTTCAGATGCAAGTACATCGGTGGTGACTTTTGCTGTTGAAGCTGGTGCTGGGGCGGGTTCTTCCTGACCGAAAATTGAGCAAGTTAATCTCAAAGCATAGCGAAAAGAAACACCTGTTTAGTTTCCTGCCTAAGTGGATTTAAAAAAGAATTCTACAACACGTGATAAATAAACTCACTCTGGTTTCTTGCGCCGCGCTGGTAGTGTCGGAACGAACCTGAATTGAGAGAGGATTAGAGGCTCTTTTAGGGGAAAGACAGAATCTTATTTACTTCATTTTCTGAGTCCCTTGTCTAGTAACCGGTTCATCTTGCTTTTTAGCTTGATTCCCGACAGCTTTAAGGCTTGACGTCGTGTTTCCATTGTTGGATGGTTCGGCTCCCGACGACATTGTAAGAAGGGACGAAGCGCCCAATTACGACGATCTTGAATTCCGCGACGATGCCTTCAGACGAATTACCGTATGCTGCAGAAGCTCAGATGAACATCACGTACGATGAGCTAGATGTACGTTTAAATGTTACTTTTTGATATAGTATTGTGATATTGATTATTCCGTAGGTCCTCCGCCGACAATACCGGAAAGAGGTGGCAGCACAGGGCCACGCTACGACTCAAACCAGATTCACCTATGCTTGGGGATTAGTCAAGTCACCACGGAAAGCTGAACAGCAAGAGGGAGTTTCGTTATTAAGATGTAACACTTTTCTCAGAAATCCCGCATTGCCCCTTTTTTTTTGAAATGTACTTCATTACTAGCTGTATACCAGGATGATCCGTCGCGTCGAAGAGAGTGTCTGTATTACTTGGCTCTAGGTCATTATAAGATGGGACAGTACGAAGAAGCACGCAGATTCAATGGTAACTTATTTTCCGTTTCGTTAGTTCGATAGTTGAATGTTGCCGATAGCATTACTTTTGGACAAGGAGCCGAATAACCTTCAAGCAAAAAGTCTAGACGTCCTCATAGAAAAGGCTCTGAAACAAGGTATGTTGCAGAATACTTGCGGTCTGCCATTGCCTTCTCACCGAATTAAATGATCTTCCAGAAGGATACGTCGGAATGGCAATTGCTGGAGGTGCTGTTGCTGCCGCTTTAGGAGCTCTACTTGTTGTGGGTGCATTGAGGAGATCGAGGAAGTAGCTGTTATCTCGACTTTCTTTTTTTGCGTATCTTATATCTGCTAGTTTGAGCCTCATGTTCTGAAACAAGCTCTATGTGTATGTATTTTCTTTCATTTTGAACTCCATGAATATTTATCGATCCATGGCTAGGTATTTATAATTTTAGGACTGTCCTTGGACTATATATGCCGCCAATACATCGGCAGCCCCGATATTTCTGGCACATTTATATACTGACATTTGGGAAAGGCCTCTCAAGACGGAAAGAGCTGACAGCAATGGAACTTTGTGTATAACCCAGATGCGAGCAACATCATAATACAATAACTAATGCTTTTTTGCAAAAATAACTTTACAGTGAGTAATGTTCTAGTGAATGCGGGAGGGGTGAGATATGATATTGGGGAAGTGAATAGTCCATAAGAAGTCCATCAGTCATGTTGGCAAAAAAGAATCTTCAGGGAGTATTAGATACATAAATAAAAACAACGCTGAATCTTGTTTTACGTACTTGCTTGCTGTTGCATTTCATCTTCTGATTGCTTGAACAATACGATGCCAGCAAATATGAAGCCTACTAACGCCCCTAGTTGGAAAATAATCCAAAAAATGGCCCATACTACAAAGGAATATAAGCTAATGCTTTTAAATTCGAAGAAAGGATTACCATGAGCAGGGATCTTAGGGTACAGCAAATTGAACTGGGTGGTATCAGCGTCATTGCGCTTTTTGAAGAATTTTTCGTCACTGATGTCCCCTTTGAGAAGACAATCGCGAATGTTAGTATCAGTATGTTATCGTATCAGCCAGCAAAACACTTGCAAATGACATAAAGAATATTGATGATTCCTAGGAACAGACAGTACCACCTTAGAGCAGAGCTTAATGAATTGCATGAGAACCGTAAGAACGATACATGAACACAAAGAAAGACCTACGCATGGTCAATGAACCAGAACCCAATTAAGAGGCCTTCATAAGCCAGGGTAAGAATAACAGTCCTGGTTCGATAAAGATCAAAAAGGCTGAAAATCCAAGTTCAGCAACTACTTTACAGTTTATCACGAACAAGTGCCAGAGGGCAAAGCAAACCAACACCAATAATAAAACCTGGAACAAAGAGACGACCGTCAAGAACTGCGAGCTAAGTCTATGAATGAGGGTGAGAGTAACATACTACAGATCTTCGCTACGAGAGTATCCCAGCCAGCTAGGACAAAAACACCACCGATGATGGTGGAACCGATATAACCGGCAGTGAGAATAGTTGGAGGGTGGCCACCTTCAACTAAAGTACACCCGCCGAGATTTGGGTCAATGGTAATCCTAATGACTGTGCCGCCCGTTAGAATCGCCTGTAAAAATGTCCGTCAGAATACGAGAAAAAATAGGCAGAATGATGGAAGAATCGTTTTGTACCATAATAGTATGACAGAGCTCGTGCCATCCGATGGTAAATAGCTGACAATAAGTTTAGGTTCGTGCACCGAGAAACAGGAGAATTGAATACCTTGAAAGGAATTATGATATTTCGAACGACGGGAGCATTCCATATAGCAAACACAACGGTGATATATACCAGGATCTAAATTACATTCCTTTCAGAATTATAAGATTTCACCCTTGCAAGTATTTGGAGACAAACCACATAAATGACGACTGCTTGATCGTGGGTGGGAGTGATTTTTGGTGGTGAAGGTGCAATTTTGGGAGCTACTGGAGGTCGTGGTGGTGTTGCAGTTGACATTCGTGCGTCCTCGACCTGGCTGCACGCGGAGTGTGTGCGTACGCTCGCGGAAATCTCGCGGACCGATCAGCAACGATTAACGCGGGAACACTTCCGAGTGCAGTCACGTGCAGTCTCGATCGAGAGAATTCTATTGGACAGTTACTACGTGGTATGTACAGTACAACTAGTAGTGAGTAATAAAGTTATCCACAGAAGTAATCCCCCGCAAAAGCTGCTTAAACCTGTCTCGATTCGTCTGTGTTTAGAATCAAAGTGCTGAAGAATCGAACATAATCCACCATTCCCATAGCAGACGAGGCTGAAAACACAAATGATCAATTCAAGTTTAATGAGGGCAAATATCCACTTCATAAAAGTACCTTCGTTAACCGAGTGAATACTTCCTCCAGGATAGGTACCTAAAGGACATGTTAGCAAAACAAGACTTGCATGAAGTGATATCGTTAATCGCACCATTCGGCCTGACGTGATGACCGTATCTGTTTACAAACATTGGTAAAACTGGGAGAATTTCCACAGAATAATCATTGCAAACTAACCGGAAAATATGTGGCGTTAGTTTCCAGTAATACCTCGTATCTGAGAAAGGACGTCAGCGAAAAAAAAAAACACATCAAGTTAGGCCTTAGGCCGTATTTACCAGTGTCTGCATGCGTTGTCAGCTTGAATTCAGCACGTATACAAAAAATAATTGTGCTCACTCCCGGTCATGGAACCAGGTGCAATAATAACCTTTGAAAGCGGTAAACATTCCCGCTAAAAAACGAATCAAGCCAGCAGCACTGTACCTTATCTAGACTCCCTTCAACCCCCCCAGACTCCTCAATCGTAGCCCTGATGGAGGCAGAGAGTAAATTCCAAGGAGCAGAGCCGTAGGTGGGTGATTTAGGTGCAGGCTCAAGGGCATTGTTAAATGCGTCATATGTATTTACGCTGCCCTCTGAGGAACTTGACGAAACTAATTCGCCGAACGATGTAAATGATAGATTATACTCCTGTACTACCGGCTTGAGGAGAGCAGATACTCGCTCTTTTATGGCGTTAACAGAACTTGAAAAAGCACGTCAAAATCTTGAAGCGTAAGAGTCATTATGAAGTTACTTGCCTTGCTGTATCGATACGATGGTTGACTACAGCCGTAGCTTGTTCTGGAAGGGCGTTAACCTTTACTCCGCCTTGGATAAGATCAATAGCTTGAGTTGTTCCCAACGTATACTTCATCTCAGGATATGCAGACAATATCTCTTTCTCGACACGCTTAAGAGCTTTATCCGACTTTAACGAGCGGATGATATCCTTGGTCAATGATTTCGGAACCTTAGGTGCATGGACAAAGCATTGGATGGTTTCGTATGTGGTTTGCTCGCGGACCAAATGAGGCAGAGGAGGGTTCTGTTCAAGAGCGACCAAGAGAGCTGATAAAATGCCGATGCTCTAGATTGTCTCGTCAGTCATGAAGAAACCAATTTGAAGTAAATCTTGTTACAGTGTGATCTCGTGGACGACTTGAATGACCTCCGGGGGTATTAACTTGAATGGCAGCATCCAAATATCCCTAGATCACTCAACCTCGTAAACATGTTTGAACAGAACAAGATTTATCCAACCTTCTCAGCAGTACCTGGCGCAATTACCATGGCTCCATAGGCATTAATCGTAATCCCTAATTAACATCTCATCAGTACTTGGCTGCTAGTCCGAAGTTTGAAAATCTTCATACCTCCTTCGTCAACCAGAAAAGTGAATCCATTCTCCCCGTAGGTTTGAAGGAGATATTTGCTTATTTCATAAGCGCCCTGAAACGTTAAGCTAAATAAGTATGAAACGAGCTAAAAACCGGTACAGACGAAAAGTCCACTTGTTTCTTCATCAAATCCAAAGGCCAGAACGACCGATCTCTCAGGTTGAAACCCTTTACTCAATAACGTTTCAACCGCTGACCTAAGTACTTTGAGTAACGAAACAGGAGATAAAAAACGGTCGGAAGAAAACAAACATAAGACTAATCAAACCACTTTTGTCGTCGCTACTTCCACGACCCCATATATAAGTGCCTTTGAAACAAGTGTTATTTAGTTCATAAATACGAAAGGAGATATCCCACCATCAAAGTAACCGGAATAAGGTGGGTAGATCCACTGATCGAGGGTTAAGGGATCGACGGGAACGACGTCTGAAAGACAACAGAATTAAGAAACCACAAGACGTGTTTCTCATGAGGGGGAAATACCTTGATGTGCAGTCAAAAGCAAAGGTTTGAGGGATTCATCGGTACCCTGCCAGTGGTAAACAAGACCATAGGTATTAACCTTGGTCAGTTTAAGACTTGTATGACTGACATATGCTCGTTCAGTGACGTGAGCATCCCTTCTGAACAGAATGAGACTTACATCAGGGGATAGACCGAAAGCAGATAATCATGGAATTGGCCAAATACTTTCCAACGTGGGTCCTTGTCTATAGGCCCCATAGAATCATGGGATTCGCTTGGAACTTGAACTGCACCCGAAAGCCATTCCGCTACTTGAATTTTGAACTTTTCCGTATTGTAAAGCTCGTTGAGCTCAGCGTTAAGTTTGGCCGACTTTTGAGGAGTTTGGCTCTCCACTTGAGGACATAGTTCATCTATGTCATTCAAGGCTGGAAAGACGAGGTGTTTGACTCCATATGAGAGAAGATAGTATTTAACAGTCAAGACTGTTGTCAGGATGGTCAGGCTTAGCCATTGCCATTTTCGTGAAAACTTGGGTTTTGGATGGAATTTCTTGGTTTCCACCAAAGTAGGTGGGATTTCTAGATCTCCCTTGCCTTTCGACATTAACAGTGACTTTACCAGCAAGTGTTTTGAAAAGGGTTCGGCCGCTGTCGATGATGGAGGGGGGGCAATGGAATGATTTTTTTACGCGCAAATCGTGTGTAAAATAAATGACCTCAATAAATACTCAACCCAGGTTTAATAACAATCATGTGAACACTTTAGTAATTGGCGGGAGATAAGATCATCTGCATCGTGGGCTCGTGTGAACTTTTGATCCGAAGCATTTCTCGGAAGTCCGAGATGGAACCAAGCTAAAATTTATTTATTTTTGAACACCACTCCAAACGCACAGCCTCACATATCTTGAAATTCAACATTAAAAAAATCATGAAAAAAGAGTAACGTCTGAAGCGCACCTGCGAAAGGCAACTGGAGAATATTCGAAATGCACGCTAAGTGGTGACACAGGTGCAGCACGAAAAGAGTTTTGTATTTGGGTAACTTCAAGTTGAACTCCTTTCAAATGACCCGAGAAATGGTTTGCATTGAATAGCCCGAGTTACCGTCATCATTGTACATGGTTATTACAGTGAGGGCATCTAAGAACGGTGTTGAGTTCTCTAAATTAATATGCGGGTAAATCTGTTTTCAAATTCGTGTTAAAGGTGGATATGTTAATTAGTCTTTTGCGTGTCGCTTGAAGCTCGCTCATAATTCGTTCCCACCGCCTGATTTCCTCTACCACTGAAACCATAATTCACTTCGCTTTCACCTATAGGCGCTGGAATGTACGGTAGCGACGACGCTCGGGTGTTGTACAGACACGAGTCTGGAAAGGTTGCTGTTGGTAAGTTTACAGGTTTAGCTGGATGCTGTGTCAAGTATAATCGATGAAGAGCATCTTGGGCAGCCTAGGGTTGTTTACATAGATATGATGAATTGCAGCTTTCTAGACGCAAATTCCAAAGACTTACGCGATATTCTGCCATTTTAAGTGAGCTTCCGAAGCCTTCTCCCAGTTTATCAGCACCCGAGTAGATTCCGACTACAAATATGGGGGAATTCGATAAACGTCCGGTTTCTTTCAGCAGCCTATTCGCACAAATAAACATATTTTTTCCTAAGTGACGGACTTTTATGACGTACCGTGAAACAGGACGTTCTCGTTTAAATTTTGCTACCGTCTCTACTAGAGTTAATTTTGGATCTCGAAATCGAATTAAGGATTTTATGTCAACAGTGCGATTAAGGAAAAGGCTATGGGTGAAATTTCGGGCCGAGGAGAGAGATTTTTGCTGATAAATGAGACCAGTTAAGGCTCTAGGAATAGAAGACAAAGCGTCTGTCCGCAGAATAATGGTTTGTGTGGGATCGCGAGGCTTATGTCAAATTAAGTCTCTTGCAACAAGTACACTGTTTAATGGCTGGAAAGCTTACAGTTCGGTCCCATCTCAAAAGATGAGAAGCACCCATCTCCTGTGCAACACTTGCGCATGTCATAGGACCAACATACGCGCTAACGACGGCTTTCAGAACACGGGTGGGGAGATGCGGATAAGCTGCATGAATAAACTCAGAGGCAAACAGTCCAAGAAGCGAATTTCCGAGGCTGGCGAGAACTTCGTTGGAAGGAGGAATGGGTTCATTGGGATAATGCTTTTGGTGAAACGGTATAAATGAAGGGTGAATGCAGACTTGCTGAATGATAGCAGAATCCGTCAACACATCCGCCAGGCCAATTCGGTGTGCAAATGCCCGTAACGCAGCAGGCGGCGGAGGCTGTCTCGTGGCCCAAATTTCAGGATCAAACGACTTTCGCGTGTCTCGAGCTCGCGATTCTCTTGGAGGAAAATGTTGGGTTTTTGGAAGAGCTACTGTCTTTGCAACATTGGATAGCAGTCGTCGATGGCCATACTTCATGGCTTTTAAAGCAGAGACGCTGGTCCAAGAAAGAACCGGGATTATTTACGCTGAGATTACATAAGCTACTCTATCTTTACTCTCTTCTTGTCATCGTCTTCGTCTTGGAAATGTCATAAATAAGTTCAGGTTGTCGAAATTCGTCGGTCAATTGACTCTCACCATAGTCGTGTAGCTCTCTTTTGAGATTATTCCCCAAAGGAGTGGCTCCCTCTTCTATCTTTTTCACTTCAAGCTTGTCAGTCGGTAGCCATGATATCATAACGGGCTCCCTGCATACCTTGATCTTTGGTTTCGAGCTTTACTTTCATGTCTTTAGACTCTTCAACTTCGTTCATAAATGGTTCGGGATATGGATAGTCGGGAATGAACGCCTCATATTCCTCGTCGACTTGGGGAATGTCGATTTTCGAAAGCCCTGCCACGCCAAGAAAGCGAAAAACCCTCAAACATTGTACATGCCAACTTTTCAACAAATAAAATTAATTCACCTTCGATGTCACCTCCTTCAGCCCTGACGATTAAACTCGTTTCATCTATGGAATCTGGGGGACACTCTTTCAAGAAATTTCGCCACAAATGTCTTCCTAGCACTCCTGTCAGTGCCACATGTTCGCCAATCCGGATTATGACCCTTTTATGATTGACATCCTGTCCAAGATTCAAAATAAGTACTCAGAGAAATATGTCTGCAGGTTATCATACCGCATACAATTCTTCGGGACCGTCCACAATTAACTGTAACCAATTCCAGATGCCTGAAAAGTCAGGTTGACTTGCACCTATCCAACGTACACCATAGGGATTGTTTATCATGATTAGCTGACTTTGTTCCTCGGGCAATTCTTTTTGCTCGTCAGTAGCATTCTGCAGAGTTACGTCGGCATCGGATAGCACTGGATTTAGTGCTGATTGATAAGGCCGAAAGGCAGACGGGGGATTAGCCATACTCGTGGTCATATTCATATTATTAACTGAAGAGTACGCCGGCGGACGCGAAAGCAAACGAAGAGGAATCTCCTAAGCTAATTTCAGAACTGGAGCATACGTGTAGATCATTGACACATTACCGCATTCCCTGGTGTTGTAGACTGTCCATCGTTAGTGACATTCGGAAGGGGAATACACCAGCCAATTGGTTCGATGCCGCTGCGCTGTCGCTCGCACCAAATTGGATCTGGAAAATTACGCACGAAATCCTGAAATGGGGGACGTCTAGGTACCTCTGGAAAATCTTCTTTCCACTCTGTGTTGGTTTTGCTCAGCTATGTAACTCTCGATCGTTAAGTTATCATGATCTTACGGTTTTCACTTGGATCGCCATAATCCAAGTAGTTGTATTCAAAAACTTGAGACGTCAGGTCCTTCTCGGTATCTAACGGTCGAACTAGAAATTCTTTCCACCTGTATTCACCCAATCTTGAATGAACATCAACGTCCAGGTCCACTTTTGCTATAAGAAAGGGTTTCTGTGTTGAACGCGTGAACACAACTGGATTGTGCGTACAACTAGTAGGGTTTGTTACCCTATGTTTTTCGCAACTTACATTCGTTTGATGTTGCAATGAGCTTATCTTTGTTGCATGACATCGCAAAAGGAGAGATAACCACCACAACACATCTCCGAGGTCGAAGTGTGTTAAACTGGCCTTCCTTTTGTAAAAATCTCTAAACCAAGGTTTCTGAACAATTAACCAGTGATCTGTTTTTTCTTTTTCCCTCCGTTCTCGTTCAAGGTCTTTTTGCCTTTTGGACTTTGCCATGAACAAGTATTCTGACGACCAAATCGTAGTAAGCACAATAAGAACCGGACCCGCCGGTGAAACACCGCTTCAAGAAGGTATGTGAAATTTAAAACTCAGGCGTTCCACTCTGAAACGTCTCTTCTAAGCTATTTTGTATATGTATGATAGAGACGTAAAAAATTTTAGTGTATCTACGGTCCCTTCGTATCGAGAAAGTAAATATCAAAGAAAGATACAGAGCATCTCATCCGCTCGCATTATTTTGGTCTCCCAGAATCCTCTTTTTAAGTCGAAAGGAATGATTGAACATGGTCTTCAACGGTCTATTCAAACAAAAAAAAATTGAGATTTTCCAACAATGTTTTGAAAATGAGATTGGATATACCTTCTTGATTTGCTGTTCAACTTCGTCATTAACGGCACCCGTTGAGATCTTCTCAAGAAGAGGACCTTGTGAGCTGGTCAAGTGTTGCCGGAAAGCAGCTTCCCACGAAACAATCTTGTCAACTGGGATCGAGTCGAGCTAGCGAAGACATGAGCGCTTCACTCGATCGGGACTAAAATCAGCGCATACCAAACCGTTAACACCTGCATAGATAATTGGTACTTGAATGTCGACACCGAGAGGCTGGTATTGGCCTTGTTCTACGCAGTTATGGTTTCAGAACCGGTAACGTTGATATAGGTAAAAAAACGCACTTAATAGTTCAGTCAAACGAGCACCGCGGTTCAGCAAGAAACGGGTGGAGGCATCGAGATCGGAACCGAATTGAGCAAAGGCAGCGACTTCACGGTATTGAGCAAGGTACAATTTCAGCGAACCAGCAAACTTCTTCATGATCTTACTGTAACACCAATTAGATTACGGTAAAAATAGATATTCATTTAATGATTGCTCTCACGTTTGGGCGGCAGAGCCGACACGCGATACTGAAAGACCGACGTTGATGGCAGGACGGACACCACGGAAGAAGAGTTCAGCTTCCAAAAAGATCTGGCAAAGTGTGAATAGATAGTCATCGGATATTTGAATAAATCTTTACCTGGCCGTCAGTAATGGAAATAACATTGGTGGGGCTGAAGAATTTTTTTGGAAATTACAACTAAATAATTCAAAGATAAAAAATATATATCTCACATATATGCCGATACATCACCACCCTGGGTCTCAATAATCGGCAGAGCAGTCAAGGAACCTCCACCAAAGTTGTCATTCAACTTGGCAGCACGCTCCAAGAGACGGGAGTGGAGATAGAAGACATCACCGGGGTAAGCTTCACGACCGGGAGGGCGACGAAGAAGTAATGACATTTGACGATAGGCTACAGCCTGCTTAGACAAGTCGTCATAAATGATCAAAGCTAAAGTGGATGTCAGGTCAGGTGGGTAAACAGCAAATACTTCATACCATGTTTTCCGTTATCTCGGAACCATTCACCCATTGCACAACCTGAGAAAGGAGCAAGGTACTGGAGAGGAGCGGCTTCAGATGCCGTAGCTGCGACGACAATAGTGTACTTGAGCGCGTCATTTTCTTCTAAAGTTTTGACTAGTTGCGCTACAGTTGAACGTTTCTGACCAATAGCAACGTAAACGCAGTACAGCTTCTTAGACTCGTCATTCCCATCATTCCATCTCTTCTGGTTGAGAATGGTGTCAAGAGCAACAGCGGTCTTTCCAGTTTGACGATCACCAATTATAAGTTCACGTTGACCACGGCCGATGGGAACCATAGCATCAATGGGTTTTAAACCAGTCTGCATAGGTTGGTTGACGGAACGACGAGGAAGGATACCGGGAGCTTTGACTGAAGAACGGCGACGTTCGGCAGCTTCAATGGGCCCTTTTCCATCAATTGGGTTTCCGAGGGCATCCACAACACGACCAAGAAGACCGGGCCCGACGGGAACATCGACAATTTGACCTGTACGTTTGACAGTGTCTCCTTCTTTGATAAGTCGGTCGTTACCGAAGATAGAGACACCGACGTTGTCGGCTTCCAAGTTCAAGCACATGCCACGGATACCAGAGGAAAATTCCACCATCTCCTCTGAATAACAATGAGAAGCTGTGGTCCGTTAAAAACCCAAATTATTCTTACCGGCTAAAAAAAGATGAGTGTTAAATAGTACTTTAAAAAGGCAACAGAACCTACCTTGGACGTTCCGTAGACCATAAACACGAGCGATACCATCACCAATACCTGTAAGACATGTTGAAAACTTGTTTGGGGTAACTTGCCTAATTTTTCTTACTCAAAACACGACCGGTTTCTTGCACATCACTACCAACGGAACTGCCAGCGATGCGGGATTCAAGGATAGAAGAGACTTCTGATGCAGCTGCAGAAAAAAAAATACAAGAATGAGAACAGAATAAATTGTCTCAATTTTTTTTGAAAGCAAATACTCACCAGGTTTCGCGGATGCGTATGTACGAACCAGAGAAGGAAGCTGGAGGAGAAAAGGTTCAGCAACACCTTCGACTCGAGAGAAGACAAAGCCCAAACCCACCACACGGATCGACGACGTGTGTGTCAGGGCAGTGGCCCTTGTAAAATTTCGGATTGCGATCCTGTGCATCTAGCAGGAGGAGGAGGAGGAGGAGACGAGTAAGTAGGAAGTTACTAGTTACTGTTGTTGACTTTCCCACGTCGGAATGTGAAATTTCTTTATATTCCCGACGGGCCTCCATGACCAACAGCAGTATGTCACTTGTTTCGATAATACACTCTTATTTTGTCTGACATTTCTCTTATTATTTATTGAACAGTTTGGAGGTCTTTATTGTCTACAGCTAAAAAACTGCATACCGCATCGCAATCGCCAGCACCCACCGACCTTCCATCAGCTTTGGGATTGCTGAAATCGCAACCGTCACATTATGTCGTTGCGTCACTGCATCAACGACGATATTTACTGACTCCAAAAGATTTACTTACTGTACCCCATCTCAAGGGAGTCGCAGTGGGTGATATTATCCGGCTTTCGAAAATTCACGAACTGGGTTCCAGAGACTACACGCTCCGAGGCACGCCGATTATCCCGCAGGAAACAGTTAGGATAAATGCCACTGTCGTCGAACATACTAAAGGTCCTATGGAAGTGATTTTCAAGAAGAAACGCCGCAAAGGATATCAGAAACATATCCGTCATAAACAAGGCTATACCAGACTACGCATAGGTCCGATTGAATTCCTCGATGGTCCCCCTAAATTGCATACGCCAACAACAGTAGAGGAGGAAAAGTAATACTTTGCAATCGCATCACGAATTAAATTTGACTCTTGACGAGCATATAAAAGTATTTAGTTATATTTGGTTACTATATATGTTATTTTTGAGTTAACATACAGAAGGCTGATCGAATTAAATCTCCCCCTCTTCAGGCGTGTCTTCTCGCCTGGAAGGCTCAGTCTTCTCGACGCGAGGTTTCTGAATAGTAATATATATGTTGGTCTTTGATGACCCTTGAAAAGAAAATACAATTTTACCTTTTCAGCCCGCTTTTCACTTTCAACGTCGCCATCCGCCAATCTCTTGCTGCCTTCGCGTTCACGGTCGTCGTGGGACTCTGGACCATCGCTACGACCAAGCTCTCGGGAGCTATCGCGACGATTGAAGCCGTCTTCCCAATCCATCTCGTCTTTGTGTTTTTCACGGCCGCGGTCTCGTTCGCGGTCGCGCTCACGATCACGCTCACGATCACGGCCTCGTCCAGAATCCTTTTTACGATCCCTAATATTGAAAGGTTAAGCACATAATTAGCGACGAAGAAATCATGCGAACTACCTATCACGGCCCGAGTCGCGGTGTCTTCCACTGTAGTAGTCCCGGTCTCGATCCCGGTCGCGGTCTTTATCGCGATATTCTCGTCTGTCATAGTCATCACGGCTATGGCGCAAGTGCCGATCTTTATCGTACTCTTTACTTTTATCACGACCATGCCTATCCCTGTCTCGCTCTCGGTCGCGATCCTTGTGGCTCCGATCATCCCTGTCTCTATACCGGTCGCTCTCGCGGTCCGGTTCCTTTCGTCTCCTACTAGTCGTCGAGCCACCATCCTCAGATGCTTCCTTAAGTTTTTCCTAGAAAACATTTCAGATAATTATAAACAGAGAGACACGCATATTTACTTTTTGTCTACGAATAAACTTGGCAAATGCAGCTCGTCTTCCATCATCATCGAGAGCTTTGAACTCTGTAAGATGCTCAATTAAGGGAACCGTCTGGAAGACAACAGTAAACAAGTTAAAAAAATGAATGATAAAATCAAGACATACGTCGTCGTAAGATGAATCAAGGTCGACCGGCTTGTCAAGTTTCTTCATGGCATATCGGAGATCGTCCTGTAAGTGCCTTTGTTTGCGTTCAGCGCGTCGCCTCTCCTCGGCCTGAATCTTTAGCGCATCATCCTTCAGCTTCAGAATAAAAAGAGTCGTGAATCAGTGTAAAAATCGGTCGATAAGGATACATACCGCTTTCCAAATGTCATGCCTTTCTTTCTCTGTCAATTCTTTGACCTCTTCATCGTCCGCTTCAGCATCCTTAAGGGCCTTCCAAAAGTCTTCTTCAGAAGTATCGACGGTGACACCGAAATCTCTGTTCTTAAAGACACGCAAGGCGATAGCAATTCGAGCATCCAGTTGTTGATCAAGGTCATCGACCATATCCCAAAACAACTCCAAAGGAGTTGACCCCGGTTTACCCAACATATCCAGATAAGCCGATTCAGAGGAAAACAACGGATATACTTCCTTCCATTTCGTGCGAGGTCGGATTTTTTTTTCACGCACCAAGTTGGCAAGGAGAGCCTAGACATCGCACTGACATAAGACTCAAAACATAGTAGTAGAAACGTTAGACTGACCTTGAATGCTTCCCTGGCTTTCCTTTCTCTACGTGCTTTCTCAATCTGGCTTTTACGCAACTGCTCTTCAAACTCACGTTCCTTCACACGTGAATAATCTTCGAATGCAAGAAGGATGTCCAGATCCGGTAGCTTCTGAAGTTCTGTATCATGTTTCCACTCATGAGAGTCGAGGAGCATGTTATGAGCTTGACGCCAACGTGTCATCACATCCACCTCCAATTGCTTGAATAAAGTTACGACTTTAGCAATCGAGCGAGCTCTGATTTCTCGAGATTCTTGCTAATAACAACAGACGGTTAGTATATGTCACAAAATGATAAGTAGACAAACAATGCTCACCACTTCGCGTTGTTTCAATTCTGCAACGTATTCTTCAAAAATAAGCTTTCGCTCTGCTTCGACCTTAGCTTGCTGCCAGATGGGATGCTGGGAAAATAGCCGGTCGGCCGTTGCAAATGTCGTATAATGAGACACATTCGGATTACCCCTCAACATATTGCGTATCGCCGGACGCAACTTAGCTAATCGAGCTTCTTTCTCCTCAATCTCCTTTTGTTTGAGGTTATCGACATACTGTTTAACCCGTCTTAGCTTGAATTCTTATAACCCAGTGAAAGAAAGAAATAAAATACCTTCTGCCACGCAGCTTTTTTTTCCGCGAGACTACTGAAAGATTTATAAAGAGGATCAGTAACTATAGCCCTCATTGTGTGATCCCATGTCCATGTCGGATCGACACCAGCCTTTCTCAGCAAGTGATTGAAAGCTTTTTCCGCCTCTTCATGAGTCGCCCACCCATTGTGAGGTATAACAGGATCATCAGGCATATTTGGTCTCAATGGTAATGGTCCTCCGGCACTGAGAGGTGGAGTAGGTTGCACCATACCAGTGACACTGACGGGGGTTCCATAGGGTCCCAAAGGACGAGCTAAAAGATTCATATCGAGTCCATTCGTGACTGCAACGGCATTGGCATTCGTAGGCATTTGAGTGACATCTGCAAGATTTGGAGCTATCAGACGATTGCTGGGAGAAGAGACGGGATTAGAGGTGTAAGTAAAATAAAGGAAAAAGAAAATATGTTACCCTGCCGGAGAGGGAACAATAGGTGCAGGACTTTCAGAAGGTGCGGTTTTTTGATCCTTCTCGACTTTCTCTAAAAGAAGGAGGAGCTCATCGGGCATGTCCCATTTTGATTCTTTTGTCTGGGTCTGGAAAGTTGAAGGGTTGAGAAATCCTTCAGAAATAATATATTTTTGTAACGTACGTTAAAGTAATACTTTCTGCCACCGGCAAAGTACTCTTTCCATGAAGTCTGTCCTAATGCACGCTATAATTTTGTATAATCAGACTCTGGGGATTCGAAGTGGCCGAAATTGATTCACCTCAAAAGGCGTTTTCAAATCTAATAATCAGTATCTCGGGTTTTGATAATATAAAGTAACAACTGTACCATCAGGTTTTTCCCAAACGCTTTCTTTTGTAATTGTACTATACCAATAGCTTCGACCTTCAGAGTTACGATGTTCCGTCTTAGAAAGGCGTAAGTAGACTGACCCAGTAAAATGATTTCAAAGCCTACCCAGGTTGCCTTAAAGCGATATTAGATTTCACATAGAAGCTTTAGAATATCAACAAACATACCATTCTTTTGTATGAGACAAACCCTACCCCCACTGACTAGGATAATCTGGATGAGCGTGATTCGACAGTCACCTACATACACCCACAGCTAACCTCACGCGACTTGTAAAACTGACTGCATAACAATGAGATTCAATTTACATGCATGATAGTTTCGAGGTCTAGAGCAGATTATTTTATATTATGAGCAAGTGCGACACTATTAATTATCTAGTGTTGACGAAGCCTGATCTTCATAATGAGATGTGCTACTTTGGCTGCTCTCAAGCTGAAGCCTGAGCCTGCCAACATGTGCCCACTGTCGACAATTCTGACCGTTTCGATGGGAGGAGTTTAATCAGTGGAGAAATGTAAAGACCTGCATCGTGGTGTACCCTTTCTAGAGAGTCATATGCTGAAAAACTGTGGTTTGTTTAGCAATCGAGCTTTAAGACAATCAATCCAGTAAACCATACCAAGCGTTGTTACAGTAACCTCAACCTTTTCCGGTGTACTTTTGCTTAGCGTAATCGCCCCATAATGCTTTCAACAAAGCCCTCTGTTCAACGTCCAAGTTTTGCATCATTAACGTGTCCCGGCCATGTTCTCCGGTCATAGCGCAAAGGGCAAATAATCCTGGTTGCAGTTCCTTCCTGACCTGCACAGAGATATATGTCAGGGGATCGGATATGGCTTCCAAGTATGCCAACAAAACATATGGGGCATGTCTTGCAAATGATCTAGCCAGCGACGCGGCTTTTGGCAGCTCAGAGCCGCCACGAGACCGAACCGATGTTTTCGTATTGAAGGATGTTAAAAGTCGAGCCAATGCTGTCCCGTCCGAGACACGAAAAGATTCGGATGGATTGACCCAACGAGGATACGTGTCAGCTATAAAGCGATATTGTTTGGTACCCAAATGAGGTCGAGTCGTGCGTAATAACAATATCAGTCGACGTAGAATCTTGGATATGTGTGGAAAGAAGGAATTCAGCAGGTCGTGTCTCAAGCGAACAAGGTCGCCAAGCATAGAGACTATGGCGTGGAATATTGAATAAGACGTATGGCCATCATGGTCATGGGATCCATCTGTCAACGAATGTGTGATATTGACGATCTCCCCGACGTCCAGAGATTTCAATGCTACAGCCTTGAGACCAGTGTTAATCATATGGAAATCCGCTTAAGAGTTAAACTTACACGTTCTGAACACTGGAAACGCAAAAACTCAAAGATTTTACGTATACTCGGAGCAGATGACTGGGTAGTATCAGTGTTAGACAAAAGCCGAAGACACCGAGACGCGAAAACTGAAGATATTTTGAACGATTCTATAACATCTCTCATGATGGAATCTCAAATCAAGGCATTTTTAATGTGGTACGCACTTTCTGGCGCATCTTTGAGAAACAAGATAGATGCATGCAACGCCGCGTTCAGCATGATTGTTGTTGTCTCCTTTTCTAGATATTCTCCTAGGATGTCCAAAAGGACTTCATACCGATCAAGCTCTAGTTCTTTGCAAAACCGGGTTAGAGGCTCATCACATGCTGGGTGCTAATTAATGCAAAGTCATAGCAGAGACTGAAACAAGCTCACCCTGCGAGATATTTTTCTGACAAACGAGTATATAACCAGCGACAATTTCTATAAGCATAGACTCCTCAGTTCCGTTGGACAATTTACTTTGAAGCAGCATTATGGACAAAATGTCTGGGTATAAATCTTCGAAATCGAAATCTGCGTTATGTAACGACATCACCCGTCGAAACAATTTGTTGCAAATAATTCCTGAATCGGCTACTTTCAACGGTCCTGCGGTACCGAATTTAACAGCGAAAGGGGGGTGCGCGCGTTATACTCACCGCTTAAATTCCATACGGACAAAGACAAAAGTGCTTTCCAACCCCTTATTATTGCATGAATACGGGATGGAAGCACATCCTCCTGTAAAATTCGTTTGCTAACGCTTTCGAGAAAACGTCCCAGCCGCGTCTGTATTTTATCTATTAGCAAGAGTGTACTTTCAGGCAATCTGAAAAAAAAGGTTAGGTCAGAATGGAGCGTGACTTAATTAACATACCTGGTTCTCGCAGTATGGTTTACAATTGAATTGATAACTAGTATCGCCTGCGAAGGAACAGAGTTGTCATCCAGGTTTTGTCCGGTTTTAATTTCATGGTTCAGTATTATACGAAGGATAATGTCAAGAGATGACCCTTCGCCTTTGGCTGCATTTTGGAGTATCAATCTACAACAATGAGATGTTAGTTATACTTTGAGACATGTAGACACACTTTAACAAAGCTAGCCGTATTCCCTCAGAGCTCCCACAAAATCGAGAGCTTTCCTGAAATCGCTCCTTGAATACATACTCGACCCATGACGAATCCGATGCCTAGAATAGTTAGAATCACCAACATCAAAATCAACAACATGTCTCACTATTTCTCCCAACAACTTTGAGGGCTGCTCGTTCCAGCATTTAGATAGATAACCACGAAAGGCTGTGCAAATTTCCGTTCCAGACACGGAAGGCAGATTCTGCGAATCGCCAAAATTAATGAAAATATCGGCATTTAAAGCCTTTATGATCAAATCGTCTTTCGATTTTTTCGAGAGATAGTTGGAAGGAAACCGGACTAGACGCTTGTATATGTCGGCGGCATGCTTGAGGTCCTCAGGCGAGCATTGCATACACCGTTTTAATTCGACTGAACTCATACCCGGTCGAATGGGCATATGCTTTGAAGCAAGGACCGAGGTTTCCTCTTCCAATACAACTTGCAATGTTGCTAAATAGTTGTTGATAAAACGGGATTATAAAAAACCTATAACAAACCTCGCACTTTTTATATTTGGCATTTCCCAAAAGAAAGCAGCCTGGAATAGTCGATCAACGATGGCACCCATAGACAGTTGGTCCTCCGTTTTAGGGTTTTCGTCCGTCTGACGCATTAATAGTCGTACTATTCTTCCAAGTTGTATTTGGGACGCAAAGGCGCTGTTACGTAGTTGAAATTAGTTTTTCCAAAGCGACGAAAACAAACTCACTCCACGAATGGAAGGTATACTTCTAATAAAAACGCCAATAAGGCACAAGCCACATACGAGGAACGATAACAGAATTCATTTCCGTCAGACGCAGCACTTTCGACATATCTATGTGTTTCAATGTAATCCAATACTGTGTCTAGGCGTTTACCCTCCTTGTCTCGTCCGGAGATGTCACCAATGCTTGCATAGATGCACCAACGTCCCTGCAAGTCTTTTAAGAATGCCGAAAGAAATACATTGAATATCGCGAACTTACTATTTCAAGCTGCAATTCCGGCATTGTAGCTTCCTTCATAAATGTACTCATAATACCTGCGTGGTTCAATAATGTTGTCCGGGTCTTCGGACCTACGTCATGACCGTATTGAACGAATAGGTTGTACGACAACTGTAGGAGGGAGCCAAAGAAACATTGGTCAGACCAGTTCATTGATTTGTCCATGGACTTTCTTTTTTTGGACAAGATTCCATTCATCGAAGATTGATTCTTCAACAGAGGAAATAATTGTTCCAAGGTAGTTGCTATACAATCATCCAACGGAATAAGACAAACCGACAAAGTTTGGATATTCCTATGTGAGAGGGCTTCTATGATACTGGTGTTCATACGAACTACCAAGAAGAATGCAACGGCGTCCATGTCAGGTCGCCTTTCAGTCGATTCAGAACCGAGATTTGAGATTTTTCGGCGTTTAGCGGCGGGAGTGGTCCATGAATATCCTTCGATGCATTTCTCCAAAACACTTCCAATGTTTTCAATTATCGTCTTAGCTTGACCCGGTGAAGTATAGGTCAAGAGAGCACTTCTGAGCTCATCCAGAAACGCAAAGGACATCAACGGAGAATGGAAGCATGCTCTGTAGACCCTTTGTGGAGCCATATCCGAGATTAACGAAAATGTATTTTTCAGGACACCTTGAAGAATTTCCGTGAAAACGTGCCACGTCCTTGTTTTAGAATAAAAGGATAACAACTGCTTCCAAAAGGGAAGAGCATTATCAAGAATTTGGGGAGAACTCTTTTTTAAAAAAGATAAATTCATTCACAGCAAAAATAATGAACGTTAAAGGCTCACTAAGGCAATCTGGCTTAAGACTTGTGGTGATACGGGATCAACTAGTTCCGGCTCCATACGATACAAAAAGCAGAAAACGCTTAAGGCATGCTTCAACAGAGGTATTTGGGTTTCTAAAAACTCATTAGAAAAAGACCCGCAAAACACATTAAGATAAACGAACCGTCCCAAGGGCAGTCCATCAATGACAAAGCCCGTTGTCTTAGATCGCAAAGCTGTGACCTCCACTCGGTTCCGTTCTTGATCGTGCCAATTTCCTCCTGCTCTGCGATCGTGAGCACTTCAATAGTAATATTCCAAAGTCGACTTTGATCCTCCAAATCTTCAAGATCCTTAAGGTACTGTATTATTTGAATTGCAGAGTTTGTCCCGATTTCAGCAAGGCGTTCTTGAACCTGCATGGCACTAAGGGATGGAGGAAAGAGCGTGAGCTGATGCTGGCGATGACTCGTAAAATGATCTTTGTAGAGGCGAGGCAAGACTTTCAACAAACACCACCTGAACGTCTGATCCGATTTCCACTGGCCGCTGAGAAAGACAGGCGAGAGCAAACACAATGTGCTTTGCTTTGAATCCAGCGTCGATTTTAGGCTTTCCAGATTGAAGAGAATATGTCTACCGATTTGGTACAACTCCTCGACGGAAACCCCTTTTATGTCAGACTGTAGAGCAAACAACCACTCCTTGATGTGTTGGGAAAACGAGGAGAAAATCTAAGATTGGATATGAGAACATTATTGCAATTATACACAGATGTAGACAGGCCTTTTTCTTCTGGTTTGCAGAGGCTATGCCGAAACTATGTCGTAAAGAACTCCAAATTAAAGTAACCGTTTCTATTACATGAGAGTCGAGAAGATTATGTGAGTGCTCTGTTATCAAAGAAACGGAGGCCCAAAATAGTTCCGACAAGACATCCAAATTATGTGTAGACCGCGGCCACAATATGGTTAAAGAACGAAGGACTTGAGAGAAAAGGGTGTTCACGGACTCCGTCGAGAGAGAACGGTATGAGAGAAAAATCGCGAGGAGAGAAGGTGCGATTGTAAAACGCGAAGTAATTGGTGCTATTGGTGTGTCCCCGGGATCAGAGAGTACGTCCGCCAATACTTCCCAATATTGTGGATTCAAAATGGGCTCGACTTCTGAGCTTTTGAAACAATGAAAATATATTAAATGGTTAGATGGAAGGCGTCATACACTTACCTTTTGACTCTAGTAAGCAGAGGTAATAGCCATTCCAGAATAATACCAGCCTTTCTCGGTATTCTGGTCGCGCTATTCTTCCAGGCTGCTTTTGCAATGGACAGTTTAGTCGGCCAATCTTCGTGCGGAGGGTCTGTTGGCGCTTTTAAGGCTCTGACAAAGGAATGTGCAGAAGCTAATGCTTCGTCCATGACGTATGAATTTTGAGACAGAACTTGCAGCTCAAAGCTGAAGGCTAAAAAAAGGCATACTCGGCTGCGGCAACTTCGCTCGGCAGAACTCGCCGCCGCCAGTCGATATTTGTCCAAGCAAATATTAAACACCGTCGAAGCTACTTATTTTTTTGTTCCATTGGTAAACATAATCGACCTAACTTTCGGACAAGAGTGGTGGGAACAAGTTTTTTCTGCCATTTCTACCGTAAATATACGGATGCACAATACCCCATCTAAGAGCTTCAATTGTCATTGTTATTACTACACTTACAGAATTGTCTAATCTCAGACAATATTACTACACTTAGAAACATTGTCTGAAACAAAACTACAAAAGAGAAAAAAGGACCTAATATGAAAACAGCTTATTCTTGAATATTAACCTGACACCCAAGAGCTTCGAGAAGAAGTTTTTTCCTCTCCAGAACTGACCCTCTAGGGGCTTCGCCATAATAGTTTTGGAGGTATTCGGTCCGGTGTTGAGCTGTAAGGTTTTCAACCGCCGTAATTGTATCTAATAACGGTAGGCCACACTGGAAGGGACCATATTAATTAATCATAAATGATGAAGGAAACTAAGAAAGTAATGTCACCTCAACAGGGTATCTGCCATCCGGAAATGGCACAATCTGCAACGCGACATTAGGTCCATAACCTTTTCAATAGTTGGAATCCTAATACAAAAATGAACATCAGAAAGAATAACACATTATGCAAACATACTCTTGCAAATGCGCGTATAATGTCTGCCTGTTTCTTACTTAGGCTTGCTATCTCTCCTCTCAGGTTGGTTAGCTCTGTTCTAACACCATTAAGTTCCTCCCTCAATGGAGCCACCGCAGTATTAAGGGCAGCAGCAAACCACAGAGGTTGGCCATCTATGAAACAAAAGGGATGAGTAAATCCAAACAGGCGATTTTGATAAATACTTACCCCCTGTATTAGCAAGTACCCTTGCCTCATAACGGATTGCCTCGGCATAGTCCACCTTGCCGTAATTCTCATCATTTCCTTGTTGCACGGCGTCCTCTAAAGATGCATAGCTGAAGCGGCATTCCGAATAAGAGACAACGAGCTTACGTTTTGCAGACCTCGTCTGAATAACATATTCATGCGCAGTGATCACGTCCTGATCAGTTGGGGGCATGGTGGGGGCAAGAGGTAGAACGGTCAGCATTCCCGTTGGGGCTCGAGGGGGCTGGATCGCATCCATAATCGTTGTTGCAATGAATGGTAGTCGTTTATGGATGAACAAAGTGTAATCCGCGTTTTGTTGTATTGTTCGCGTCGACGCGTCCGGCACGTGACGCGTGACCGGTGAGCGGACGGCAGACTTATGGTCCGTCCCGGCGGCGCTCGGACGCTCATGCCGTTACCGGCATTTTGCTTGGTCAACTACTTCCCAAGCGTGCAGAGGCGATTTTCAACTCGCATTAGCTCAAGTTTCCGATGGTGAAAGACTAACGAAAGTCGATATTTGACCAATCTGTACTCAGTATCATTGGTGCCGAGCAGGTATTATACACTGAATGGTAAATACAGCTCCAATACCAACCAGTCCGATTCATCGCAATGAACAATTTCGATTGAAACTATTACAGCACCGGACCGATTCTGAAGTAGAAAAACCATGCCCAGGAGGGTTTACACCCATTTCTTGCAGCTTGAAGTATATATATACTTATGTGTGCTTTTATTTGCTTGGTGCACAAATTTGACACAGTGAAGTTAATGAAACCTCTGGAGCACATATCAACCAACTTGAACATATGGACAAGGAGCGAGCAGTATCATGACGAATGACTCATAGGCGGTGGCTTGGATTATGTCCTCCACAACAGTACATCCAAATTTCTACCAAGCATCGCTGTCCCTAAAACTCAGGCAAGTCTTCTTTCCGCAGAAACCTGATTAAGCTATACCTTATATAGGGAAAATTTCTCCATCTACTGGCCAAATCGATTGAAGCAGAGAGAATTCTGGAAGTGGGTACCTTGGGCGGGTAAGGCAAACACGTATGCAATATATAAATTCCCCAATTTACAGAACATTTCTGTATCAGCTATTCTACGATATGGCTTGCACTCGCCCTTTCTGAAGACATCGGACGAGTGGTCACACCAGAGCGACTTCCCGAGCATGCAGAGGTGATTCTTAACTCACATTAACTCAAGTTTCCGATGGTGAAAGACTAACAAAATACCACTTTTCATTCGAGGTTGCTCTGGAAAATTTCAGACAAGCTGGCCTTGGTCATAAAATCGACCTTATATTGGGTCCAGCCGAAGATTCTTTGAGAGCACTGCAGCCCACCCACCCATTCGATTTAATATTCATCGATGCTGACAAAAGTCCAATCCTCACTTATTTCATAGAAGCGAAGCGACTAGTTAGGAAAGGGGGAGTCATTATAGGTTAGCACTGTTCACTTTCAAATTCAAAATCGACCTTTTCTGACCCAAGAAATTTGTTAGTTGACAACGTGATTCAATATGGTCGGGTGGCTGATCCGAGCTACACCGATATTTCCGTTGAAGGTGTTAGACGTTTGCTGGAATACGTCAAGGCGGATGACACCATCTCCGCAACGACAATACAAACTGTCGGAGAGAAGGGCTGTGACGGTTTTATGTATGCTGTTAAACTTTGAAGGTCAGATGTCGGCAGCCAAAATAATCCATGTCTGAAGTTTTGCAATGAGAATCCCCCGGACAAAGGGGGGAGAATACAGTGAAATCAATCATGTCGGAATACAAGGGGGATAAAGACCTAAAATACCGTAGGGTTTTGTGACAAATACCTCGCGACCCATTTAGGAGCCGAACGTTTGAGTTTCAGCGAAAAACACATTATCCATGCTCCTTGGTGTTCCGTAGAAGATCAAGCTCGTTCAAATAGATTTTCAAAAACTGATAACCCGAGCTGGCCCGAAAAGTAGGCTTAGCTCTTCGCCAAGGTTTTATCTTGGTTCTTGATGTAATCATGGTCAGTGTGCGTGGAATGCTTTAATTGAGTTCGCAAAAAATCTAATTATTTATAATCGTAACGGAATGGGTAAAGTATACATTCCGCGAATCAAATCTTGGTCAACTTGAATCCTACCTTTTTCGTCCTTGTAATAAAACACAACATGCCACCGAAAATCAAAACGAAGCCGCTGAAGAACCACGTTCCAATGTAAGCTTTAGCACCGGTCTGATCATGTTGCCCTCTGCTTAAAATTGCGCCTCCAATGGGATTACCCACCAACGCGAAGAACGAGGCTATAGTGTAGGCCATACCGACTCGAGTACCGATGTGATCCGGGCGGGGGGTGAGATGAGCAATTATAGCAGGTGGCAGAGAAATCATGCTGCCGGATATAAATCCGTACAAAATGCCCAGCACAACGAGGGAGCCGGATGTGTTGGCTGCGGACCAAAGAAGGGCAACAACACCTGCGAGGACGATCGAAGGAGTCATGATATTAAGTCCTCCAGTTCTGGATGGGTTAATTTCCTGTTAGATGAAGATGAATATTCGGACTGCAGAATGCAACGTACTTGTCAGCCAAGTAATTCGGTCCTGTACGGCCGACAAGACTACAGGCGTTCATTATGGGTAGCAACCATTTGGCAAGGTTCGCTTTTACATGGATTACACCTGCATAGCTCTCGACATAGTTGTAAGGGATGTAACTACCCATCAACATCATCGAGAAGGCACCCACGAAGGACGTATATGCGCCTTCATGGAAGGCACCAACTTCCCAGAATGGTCCTTGTTTGCGTGGCGGTAGACGCAAACGAATAGCAGCGATGCAGATCGCGAGAGTAGAGAGCATGATGAAGCCGAGGATACGCATGGACCAGGCGAAACCGACACGACTCAGTAGATTCGAGAAGATGATAGGGTAAACGATTCCAGCTGCAGAAATGACTTCAGTTAAACAATACTCATTCTGGTGAACTTTGCTCACCTAGGCTGCTTCCGGTTGCTGCAACTCCGAATGCTGTCATCCTGTTGTGACGAAAAAACTGACCCAACACCGTTGGACAAGGGTACCACAAGAATCCAGCACCTAGCCCTACACAGATACCCTGAGAGAGAAATAGCTGCCAATATTTGGTGCTGATCGAGGCCATCATCATACCGAATACCTGAAAGAACGTGCCAATGAGAAGTTGAGTGTACAAATAACCGGCATCGACAAGACGGCCGCAGGGTGCGCCTATGATCATTAGTAGGAAAGTTTGTATACCCCCTATCCAAGAGATGGTAGAAGGTGAAGAGTTTGGGAGCAGAGATGTTGTGTAATAGTCTTGAAAGACCCCAAATGAATTGAGAAGTCCCCTGCGGGTTGTGAGACAACGTATACGGAAAGTGAAAACACTCACCATGTATTGAAAAATATCATCCATGAAGCAAGAACTTGCAACCAAGCCACTAGTCCGCCATCTGGAGGGGCTTCTTCTTCGACAATGATGTCCTGCGAGTCTTTCTCTGAGGAAGATTGAACTACTACGACCTTTTCGTTGACTGTCGGAGAGGTTTCCTCGCTTTGCATGACGAATGGAGAGAGAAAAGCTGTTCTCGTTCAGGTGTGCACAGAAAAGAGACAGACATTTGAGTCAAAGATGGATGAAAAATAATTCTATCCGAGTGGTAAGCGGTAAGCAATATTCAAGGTTATCCCACGCGATTTCGCCGGGTACACATACCATCGCTAAGCAATGGTGAACAGAAATCGAAAGACAATAATTCTCCTGACTACGTATTCAAGTTCTCGAAAGCCTCCGGATCCATTTGGGCGTGTTTTATTCAAATTTTCAGACTTCAGAACCCCCGCTAATAGTGTATATCGGAGCCCGGATATTAATATTGAATAATCATCACGAGCAACTTCAAGATGATCTTGAGTTGATCATGAATAATCCGACTTTTGTACAGGTGAGATCCCCCTTTTCCCTGGCATTGAGTGCGAATTAATTGCGCCACATGGTGGATTGTAAGCTGATGCTAGCCGAGATTCAATATTCAACATTTGCTTCCTGCCAAAAAATGGTACCGGTGTAAATCTCTCTAGGGCCGATTCAAGTTGAGAAGCAAGCCAGCTTTTGTATGCCTTGTCCGTGAGGCTAAGGAGTTAATGTAAAAATCTTCACGCGAGAAGCACTCAGGGATCGGACTGTACCAGTGGTGCGAACTCTTAGATCTTGAAGATTTGCCAGAAGAGGGTACGAAAACTTAACTTCTGGCTGCATACAAGGGCCGTGGTACAATTAATTAAAAGGCACCATCAACACAAACGGGGCAACGGGCTTTACGCTAAAAAGAATTGAGCTCAAATTCACGGAAGAAACCTTGAAGGAAACAACACAATCAGGGAGCTTGAGAGTATCCGTGAGAGAGAATAATTGCAGCGTACATGATTTAATTCGAGAGTACCGAGGCGGCCTTTTTGCGCACAACTGTAGCTATTTCGTTAGCAGCCAGAACTGCGGTCAAATCCAATTTAAATTTTCTCAAGCTAATGAGGGACATCGCCGTTGGCAGTCTTAAACTTAGTAGCAGAGTTGCGGCGCTCACGGTCGTGTCGAAGTATTAAATGTCTTATCATTGGCGGTAATGTAATTACTCGTTGCAATGAAATATAATTCAACTTGATGTTGATTTTTGAACGACATTCACTTTGACGCAGCGTGCCCGTTTTCAAAAGTGCAAGGCCCGGATAAGGAATGCACATAATAATGAAATGCCACAACTGGAAGGTCGTCTAGGGGACAAACCGCTGGTAAATTCAAATGTAAAGGAAAAAAGGAAAGAAAACGCTCACGACATTAATTGTCTATCGTTGATACAGCAGTGCTATGAACATGAAAATTACGCGAGCTGATGTCCAGATACTTCGAAAACAAAAGCTCCACAAAAGAAAGAAATTACGCAAGCAAAAGAGTTAATATATTCTTCGAGGTTTCAGGGCCAGATTTGCACTCGTATAAAGAGAATGGTGCAACTTCTCTCTTTACAGTCCTAACGCTCACTTCCTCTTGACAGAACACCCTTTAATACGGTTCCCTAAAAAATGAATGCCCAATCTCTTCGACGAGCTGTACACACAGTGTCAAAGCGGCAACGTGCCATGGCCACAGAAATTCCAAGCTATGAGCCCCTTGGTGATGAACGACCTTGATTGTTAAAACGTCACTCACTTACCTGCAAATATCATCTTCTAGTCAACCTTGAAAACGAGCTCAAGCCCTTCTCACTTAGGCCACTGGAAACATCCCAAACACAGTTCGCTTACACTGACTTCTTTAAAGATAAACTTCAACAAAAAAAGGATGATAATGTATATACAGTACTTGCCTCGTTGAAATATGGCCGACACTTACTTTTGACTATATGCTAGACCTATCGTATTTTCCGTAACCTAAACCGCACCATTACTTCAAAATCTACCCTCGCTCGCTACGTTGATCCATCAGGGAAAGAAGCCAGCCTCCACATCAGCGTCTGGAGTAGCAACGACTATGTAAATATCAGAATTCATATATCTCCTGTCATTCATAGTACTCACGGTTTACTCTAGCTCGGACTCTCCAAAAGTCCAGTTGTTACGTCGGCTGTTAAATCAGCTATAGAAGCTTATGGTGTCTCAGCTGGAGGGTCGCGTAACATCGCTGGCCACAATAACCAGGTTCGCTCCTTGGAAGCTGCGCTCGCTAAATTCCATAACAAGGACGGTGCGCTTGTTTTCAGCAGTGGGTACGTTGCAGGCAGCGAGACGCTCGACGCGCTGGGAAAACACATTCCAAATGTTGTTTTCCTCTCCGATAGCGAGAACCATGCGTCAATGATTGCTGGAATGAGGAACAGCCGGGCCCGCCGTCTCATTTGGAAGCATAATGACATGGAGGATCTTGAGCGTCAGTTGCAGACACTTCCGCTCTCACAACCCAAAGTTATTGCCTTCGAAAGCGTTTATTCTATGAGTGGAAATGTCGCACCCATTCGTGATATTATCCAGCTGGCGAAAAAATATGGCGCCTTGACTTTTCTAGACGAAGTGCACGGTGTCGGCCTATACGGCCCAAACGGCGGCGGCGTCAGCGAACATCTCGACTGGGAAATTCATTACAATGGCAATCCACTCGGTCAACGTACCCTACAAGATGAAATAGATATTATTTCAGGGACAATGGGCAAGGCATTCGGTACCTACGGCGGCTTCATCGCGACTTCTGCGGAGGTAGCCGACATGGTGCGCTCCTTTGCCTCAGGCTTCATCTTCACGCTCGCACTCCCACCTGCACTCATGGCTGGTGGTGTAGCATCTGTCGAGTACGTTGCCAAGAGTTCACAAGAAAGAGTACGTTTGGCGAAGAACGCTCTCCTCGTGAAAAAGCTCTTGTATGATTATGATATTCCCGTTACGCCCAACCCCAGTCACATTCTGCCCATATTCGTAGGCGAAGCCGAGAAGACAAGAAAAGCCGCAGAGGTATTGTTGGACGAGCATTCAATTTATGTTACACCAGTGAACGCTCCGAGCGTTCGACCTGGTCAGGAAATATTGAGGATCAGCCCGGGAGCAATACATACAAAAGAAGATTGCTATGCGCTTGCGAAAGGTTTAGATGTCGTTTGGACAAAACTGGGTATCAAGAGGGGCCGTCAATGGGATCCGACTGGGTTGCGATTCGAGAACAATCACAAACCTCTTTGGACACCAGGTCAACTGGACCAAGCGGTATCGAAAAGCTCCTGAGCTCAGCAGGGCAGATGTAAATGAAGGAACTTGATGCATTAGAGAATTAGAGTTTTATTAGAATTTAAGATTGCAATGGCTGAGAAGTGCGCATGTCAACATACTAGTTAATACTATCTTTCCATTGAAGTATGCGATGTCAAAGACTCCCTTGCTTGAGAGTAATTATTGTGAACAGACGATGTCATCACTGCAACGATCATATCTACTCTGAGAGAGAAATTCTGAACGCGTCGCACGAGACGGTCATGTCACCGATCCTCGCGTGCATCATTAAAGACGCTTTCGATGGACTGGCGTCACAAGGTCACATCAAGACCTGCATTTGTCGATTATCCCCCCACATTGTATCTTGTCGCCTCTCGTCATCCATGTTGAACAGGAGTTATTATTAGTGTAAGTATGTGATCACTACTGCTACTGGCCTCATCATTCTCTCTCACATGGTCTTATAAGATAGGTCATTTTTGTATTTTAGACTTTAGAACCTGGCGCAATATATTTTTTGACTTATTATTATTATCGATCGAGATACAGAAAATTTCACTAGTTGGCATGGGGCCCGGGTCTGGGACTGAGGCCTTGAGGAGCTTGAGGACTCGGAACGTACAAGTTGATTCTCTGTCCCTTTGGTTCTCAGTTATGTTGGAGCTCAGCGGACCGCAATGCGTTTGGGGAAAATCTTTCACTCCTGATCGGTATTTGACTCGTTATATGAACAACTGTCGAACTGTTGCCAGGCGTCGTCGGAAAGCAGAGGAAGAGGTCAACCTATTTCGAGATAGGAAGCGACAGCGCAACTGGAAATCCAGCGCGAGCAGCTTTCACGCTAACGGAGGTGTCATGTTACAAATGCTTCTCTTGCAACAACAGAAGATCTAGTCAGTAATTCCTCTGAGTCGGGTCCGAGTCACAGGAAACCTGAAACTAATGGCATGAACTCCGATGTGTTCATTGCCAATGTTGTGAGTTTCATAATGTAGAGTCTTAATATTATATTCATCATTTTCCAGCCTGTGTTCGACGACGTCACTGCTAGTAGCAGTCAACACGGCCCTTCTCATGTGCATGATAGGCTCGATACCATGTCCGCGGCCGAAGTTAGGATGGGATTTTCGCCTTGATTATCCAAATTAGGGAAAACTGTGGCTGCCTTACCACATTCGTGTGAAACTAACCTGCGCTGTCAGTTCTGATGGATTAGAAAATGAGGAGGGGCTTGCAAGAAGTTCGATTTGTACCCTTGGCACGGTGGCTTTACGACCGGGGATTGTTTACTCTAGTCCACTATTTTGTTATTTTTCCGAAACGTAAGATTGATAAAATAAGTCGGTGGGGAATAAAAAATATAATCGTTCGCTTGATTGGTGTGGTCTCTTCGGACTCTCTGGTCCGGGGGCGACAAATTTGTAAACACGGTGGGCAACCTATGCAGCCATTATATCTTGAAAAAATGCGCTGGCACCATAGCATTGTTTTTTGAGATATTGAAACCTTAGCACTCCACAGACAGCAGTATGGCAATATTGTCCAAAGGCACGTTGTTGAACTGTTGTTGACTCGGAATTCATTTCATCGCGGCAATTCGGCGAGTCGGTGGCAAAGTTTAGCTTTGTCAGCCGTCGGAGCCGGATGTGAGAATTCGGGAGACTGTTGGGGTGTCTATTTCCGCTAGTTATAAGCCTGTCTGTTATGGATGCGAAATGCTTTCCCGCCGCTGTAAGACTTGCCTCTATCTTTCTTTCTAAAGAAGCTTATCTTTCTCAAAATTATCGACATGTTTCTTTTTCAGCCTTCAAACTCCTTTTGCTCGGTTTCTCTTTGCGCCGGTTCCCAATTTGACATGCGTACCATGTCCCCATCGGAATGCGACCAATGCGTATCTGAATGCGACGTCGAAACTTGCGGTATAAATCCAGAGAACGAACAATGCACCGATCGTTGTTTGGTTGTACCCTGTGAGGAGCGGTGCCTCGACGCCTGCGACTCCTGTTTCGACACGCCCCAGACGATCTGTGATTCAAATGAGTGTCAGAGTTTCTTTACGGGAGCTGTGCGTAGAAAGATACAAATCTCATATCGTTTTCTTCTAATTCTGAAAAAAAAATTTCTCCCTAGGCCACAGGGATTTCTGCCATACCAAAGGCGAGCTTCACACATCCACCAAACCTCGAGCATGGATACCTACCCTTGGACTGGAACTCTGTTCCTGAGGACTCCCTTGAAGCGTTGTTATGTGCCTGTAACAACCACGATTACCCTCATCAATTCCGACGGGGCGTATGCACGAAGTACTGTCAATCTGGTCCAAATGCCTCGTACGCGACAACATCGTTGCTTCACCCCTCCTCCTCCTTAGAACGCACTCCGACCCCTTCATCTCCCGCATCTGCTTTGTTCTCTCCCGTACCCACTTCCGGATCCAGCAGCTCTTTGCGATCCACGCCAGACATTTCCGGCAGCTCAGGTTTATTGATGACTTCTGCTGCATCAACTAAATTCAATATCAAATCGGACATTTGTGCCGATGAAGAAGGAGATCGTTGTCTATGGGGGAAATGCAGACTCCTGTTGTCCTCGCCCCAAGATCTCGCCAGCCATCTCACAACGGATCATTTGAACCAGTATTTTGGTCAGCATTACGGGCAGCCTAGTGATTGTCTTGTCCCTACCGACGGATCTCAGGTTGATATACCCTGTCTATGGAACAATTGTAACGTTTATTATCCATTAGTCTCACCGACTGCAGCAGGTCCTTCAAATTCGGGACATGTTTCAACGGAAACAACCCACTTCGACCTTCTCAGACATATTCAACATGATCACGTAGAAACACTACCTATTCCAATTGAAGCGGTACAAATATCGCTCAATGGGGATCAATGTTCTGATTTTGATATCGGACATGGACATGCTAACGCATTGCCATCTGGAAGTATCTCCGGATCTCTTGGAGATAAAACTGAACTATTTTGCCGTTGGCGTGATTGTCCATTAGCAGATGTCGCTTTCGCTTCGCCTGCGGATCTAACGCAGCATTTAACAGATGCACATGTGGGGATGGGGAACTCTCGATATCATTGCCATTGGGCTGATTGTCATCGTCATGGAGAATCTGGCTTCTCGAGTAAACAAAAGATCTTACGGCATATACAATCTCATACTGGTGAGTTATTGGAAACACTGGAAACGTTGTTTGAGAGTTTACCAATCGATTTCCCCCCCCCCCCCCTTTTTTTTTCAAAAAAAAAACTCACTTGAAAGGCTACCGCCCTTTCAAATGCGAATTATGCGATCAGCACTTTTCGGAGGCTGCGACACTACAACAGCATATGCGGCGTCATACGAAAGAAAGTAAGTATTTTCTAAAAGGCTAGATTTTTTCAACTAATCAAATTAAGAACCATTTATTTGTCCTGAGCCGGGGTGCGGAAAAGCTTTCGCCATCGCGGGAGCATTGACAATTCACAGACGAGTACACACGGGGAGTAAACCCTTCAAGTGCAAATTTTGTGATCGGTAAAGATTTTCTTTTCTTTTTTAAAATGAAACCAATATTTTTCTAGCTCTTTCTCCGAATCTTCTAATTTATCCAAGCATATTCGAACTCATACTGGTGATCGACCGTATTCGTGTAACTTCCCGGGATGTGACAAAAGATTTGCTCGTCCAGATCAGGTCGCTCGACATAGAATTACACACGAGAAGAAAAAATGAAGTGAAATGGAATGGAGGATCGGATACTCATGCTCATATTTTGTACAATGACGGAAGTGTAGTTGTAGGATGTATAATGCATAAAGCTCGAGTTGAGTAAGATTTCGTATAATTGTGCCAATGTATGTATATTTCTTCGCATACAGCGGTTCGTGGTAGATATTATTCTAACGGTGATTAATATATATCACCTCATAGCAGTCTTTAAGGACGCTGCTGTCGCTGAATAGTTTATTTATCCATTAAGGAGCCATCAGGGGTTTATGGACTCGAATTTCTCTCCTGGGTCAAAGATCCCTAAAGCTCAAAGCATCTTGTTGCCAGCTTGCATGCATTCATGTAAAATTAGGGAATGTCGGAGTAGGCAGAGGGGGCGCATCATGATCATGGAGTTCTTTGGAATCGTTTCAACTCTAAACACACCGCCATGAACGTTGAACGATTGCTCTTTCTGAGTGAAACACCCCCAAAGACGTTTCGTCGTTTCAGCTGCTGTTTCTCTAATTCTGAGCTTCAAGCACCCCATTTAAATAAGGAATGCCAGGTTAGGCCGTTTCACTATCCGTTTCGATTAAACGATTTCAGATTTCAGCAAAACGCCTCTGGAGGATTCAGACGTGACACTGAACTGGGCAAAACGACCGTCGTTTCACTCAATGTCACCCGTTTCACGCACCAATCATTCTCGACCAGAAAAGTCCTTTTCAGAGAGATCTATGAGATAATAAATAAATAATAACTTAAATAATTGTTTAAGAAACTGTACAAGTTGCCTCATGTCTATTTGTATTCTAAAATTTTCAACATGATTTCTGCTAGCAGCCTTGTATGATTCATTCATCCGCGATCCTGGCAGCCCGCCAAGTTATACATATATATGTAGTTCCATATGATAATCACAAATGACCAAGCTGAAATCAAATAACTTGAAATTAGAAATTATTAGTTGGCAGTTTGGCACTGGTATTATAGACTCTGACTCACATTGTTTACGTAACTGGTTTATCTATAAATGACGGACTCGGCTCGGCATTGAGAGAAATCCTCTCCCACCCGCCAAGCTATTTACTTGTCTTCTGACCATGTCAAGGCTGCAGTCGGTGTCCCCCTGCACATTCCCCACACATCGTTTGAGACATGTACAGCGGGACCCGTCGAGGACGCCAATCGTTCTCGTAGCCTGTGGTTCATTTAGTCCAGTGACCTATCTTCACCTCCGTATGTTCGAGATGGCTGTCGACCACGTTCGCCAAAATACCGAGTTTGAGATTGTTGGTGGCTATTTGTCACCCGTTAGTGACAAGTATGTCAAACCTGGTCTGTTGTCGTCATATCATCGGTACGGGTACATGTTCATATTTCATATCATATGTCATGCTCTTAGCTGTCATCGCTTTTCTTATGATAGTGTAACTATGTGTGCCCTGGCAGCGGAGGAAACAAGTTCATGGTTGATGGTCGACCCATGGGAAGCCTTCCAGCCAGAGTATCAACGGACGGCCGTCGTTCTGGATCACTTTGACCACGAAATCAACACTGTTAGAGGAGGGGTCACAACCGCTGATGGTCAGTCTCTTTCCTTTCTCCAGCACCTGACTTATAGCGCTGAAATTGATGCTTATTTCCTAAGGGGAGAAGCGTCCTGTCCGCGTGATGCTTTTGGCCGGTTCAGATCTTATCGCGACCATGTCCGAGCCTGGAGTATGGTCAGCTGCAGATGTGTGTGCATCGCTCGTTCCCATGAGATTTGTATCGTCCTTATATGCGTCTTTTAGCTAGAACATATTCTCGGCAAATATGGTGTTTTCATTATCGAACGCGCTGGCACTGATGTATCAGCCGCGACGGAAGCACTGGCCCAATGGCGACACAATATATATTTAGTGCCCCAAATGATTTTCAATGACGTATCAAGCACCAAGGTCCGTTCCGCTAAAGTTTCCATTATTTTACCCTCGTCAATGTTGTTTTTTTTTAGGTTCGATTATTTCTTCGGCGGGGGCTAAGCGTACGATATTTGACTCCTTCGTGTGTTATCGACTACATTGAAGAGAACGGTATGGGCACACTACGGTCTTGTTTTACTTTTATTTTTCTGATTCTTTTATTTTTCGAACGTAGGCCTTTACTTGGATGAAGGTGATCAAGGGAGGGCAGGCTCAAGAAAACTATCAAATTAAAGAATTCACATAATAATAACGTCCCCCGAACCTCATCTATAAATTATCAACCTTGGAAAGAGACATTGTGCTTTTTTGTACATCAAATGTATTTGCATTATAGATAAGACTTTTGGCGAGACTATTGAAACGCTGAAGGAAACCTGGCGGAAAAAAAAAAACTATACCACATGAGCTAATATCAGGGCCGATAATGAGCTTGTAACGAGCTACAAATAGTCAAAAAAAAATCTAAGAACTCAAGTACTCAGTACTCACCCTTTGATTGATCCAAATTCAATCCAAGTTTATGGTGGAGTCCTGGACTGGCAAACCAACTTCTCGGAGCTTCAAGCTTCAAGCTTCAATAAGGCCCTACGACAGGTGGCACCTCAACGTCAACCGTCAACGTCAACCGTGAACCAGAAAATTAATATAAATAACACACATAACACACACATCACATATAATTACTCGGACTCCCTGATGAGACTGTCCCCGAAAACACCACAGGTCAGGTGACCCTCTTAAGTCCTTTACGCGCCGCACAGTACGTATAAATTCATCCTCTTACCAGCTTTCTCTCCCATCTTGAACTTGATCACCAACCCACTAATGACTTCAAAACCGAGTCAAGTCCCTCATCCTGATGCGACTAAATTTCAAAACCTTGCTCAGCCAGAGGAATACGGCCGATCTACTATCATGATTGTGGAAACCAAATGACAACTTCAAACTGAGTACAAAAATTCTTGAGAGACTTGAATTAAGCCTCCAACAGCTATGCCTCGACCATTCCATCTGTTGTAACTCTTTCCAATCCATGTATGCTGGTGCAAACACCATCAGCTACAAATTCTTACACTGGTTATCATTAATCCATGGACAAGTGAGGAGATAATGACGGCGTAAATGTTTACTTGCTACAGGATTGATCAGAGAGTGTATTTGCAGTTGCCAACTCCGCAAACAGCTTTTGCAGTTGGAACAAAAGGAATTTACAGACCTCATGAAACTTTTTTCTCAAGTGCCTCCCACACTGTCACAGTATGCTAGCGACACTTTCCGTTTTCCCATTTTCCTGTTCTCCCATATTCATGCTCTTTCTGTGTTTATTCCACCTTTTCTCACTTTCTCATATTCCTGACTATTTCTCGTTTCTAACTCGTTCTCTTGAATTCAGTCTTCAACCGAATTCTCGTTTTCATTTGTTATCACCGCGGATCCCATGGGGATCAACCGAGCGCCTGTACTCATAGATATATAGTTGTTTTCCCTAGAGGAGGATCCCTAAGCTTTTTCTCTTAGGTTTTCCCTCCTCTAGGTGAGTAGCTAGTTGCTTTCCATGAATAGATCTTAGGTTTTCCCTCCTCTAGGTGTGTGCCCTGAGTTGCCCTAATACTCACTGACTCATATGCCCCCCTTTTTATTACTCGCTTTTTTTCTCTTTGTTTCTTTTTCCTTCTTTTATTAATCCAGCTCACAATTACTAATTGTGTTACCACTCAAATTCCAAAAACATTCTTATTGTTCCAAAATATATAAATACTGCATGTAAATACCTGTAACAGTATGTCATGAGCCATTTTCTTATGACATCTGTTTTCTGTACTCACGAATTATAACAATTTATTGTTATACAAATTATGATCAAACTTTACTATGAACCATTGAATCCTATATTTACTTTGATTGGTAAAGTTCATATGATATATATAGAACATTTTCCATCGTGTTCTATAAGATTCTAACAAAACACGATATAGACAAGAACTATTAAGTACTATTCTATTTTTGTACTTTCTTTGTTCTTGACCCTGCACAATTTAACTAGTATTTAAACTTACTGTAAATATGTAGTTAAAGTCATCTTGAAATTGAACTTTGATTTGATTCAATATTATCTTTGTTAAACCCTTATTTATGTTACAAATCGTTTCTATCTCGAACTCCCGTTTTCTCATAATCTCCATTCTCCTTGTCTTTGATGACTCTGTCATCAAAGGCCTTGATTCTCTTCAAATCCCGTCTTTGTGAGTGTATGTTCATCACGATTCAAATTGAGGAACATTTCAAGTCTTTGGAGCAGATGTAACACATAAGTTGAAGCCAGGTTCCTTATTATACTCATTTTATTGATTTCACGATCTCGAACAATTTCGGATCTTGACACAGTAGCAATACCTATGTTGGTTTGACTCAAGTTTAAGTTTGTAGTTTTTGTTTAGTGTTTTTGGTTTTGCCTCTTGTCTATCTCTACGCTCACGTCTTTACCTTTGGAAAACTCTGAGACTGTATATTTCAGAGTATAAACTTGCGATCTGAGTTATCACAATTATTGTACTCTGCCTCACAAGCAACCTTTGATTTGTTAACAGTAACTGTCTTTTGGTTATTGTTGTTTGTTGTTGTTTCCATCACCTCCACCTTATTTCATACTAAGCAGCACCTGGACTCGCTCCGTGGAGATTGACTACCTCACCCATTCTTTTCTTGTGTATTTCGCCAGGTGTATTATTTTCCTTTTGTGCATAGTTGTGAGGGATTTGTTTTAGATTTAGAATAGACTTAGCTCCTAATAAAATATAAAGAAGTTTTGTTTAGGGATTGTTTAGCAACTAAAAGTCCTGTTATTGAAGGTGAGACTCTTGAAGAAAGATTTGAACTTTAAGAATTAAGTTCAAATCAGTAGAGATAGATGGGGACTTATTACTAAGTCCTTGAGAATAGAAAAAAGATAAGAGGAGAAAGACAAATTTGATTGGTAAGCACTTTAGTGCACAACAGTAGTTACAAGATAGATTATTTATAAGAGAAATGAGCCCCTATTTATACACCTTTGGGCAAGTACAAATAGCTCCAAACATTAGTAAGTGTCAGGGCTACTCACTCAGACTAGAGGGAGGGGATCCTAAGCAAAATGTATTTTGGAAAAATACTAACTCACCTAGAGGGAGGGGATCCTAAGAGAACAAACTTAGGGATCCCTCCTCTAGGGCTACTAACTATATACTATGAAAAAACGGCGAAGGCCATACACGGCCTTCAGTTCATGGACTGGGTGCAGATACGCACTGGTCCTGGATCTTTAGCCGGGGCCTAGGCCATGGCTCTGATGGGAATGGGTGCTGAGCACCCATTGGAGGGAAAGAAGGGAATACGGAAGGAAGGGGGAATGCAGGAAATAGGATAAAATACGAGAAATAAGGAAATGAATAGGATAAACCAGAACTGAAGATAAACGAAGGGAAATAAGGGGATGATGCTAGCATACCCTGACAGTAAGGGAAATATCATGTGAAAGATAAGAAATTACTTAAAAAGGAAGCAAATAAATAATAGTGGATCAGGGAAAATTATAGTGAGACAGGGAAGTGGAGAGAGATGATAAGAAAATAAAAGGGTTCCTGGAACTAAGTCATCTGACTGTTCCTGAAAGATAAGATACATTACAAATAAAGGATTATTAAAGCAAGCAGGAACTAAAAAAAAGAATAAAGGAAATACTTGTTTTTGGGTAGATAAGGGAGGAAATCATGAAATACATGACAAGAAGGAGTGTGAAGAGAAGGCAGAGAACAAGAAGAGCAGATTTGGAATGAGGACATATCTTTTGTATTGAGGTTTTTGGGATAACAAAAAAATGTTTAGACATGAGTTTTGGGTAGTTGCAAGGGTGAATTCAAGCTCTGAAGGACATATCATGGGATTAGGGAATCTTTGGAATGTTTTACCTTAATTCTTGCCAAATATAGATTTTGGTGCACAACAGTGCATTCCAGCACATAACATTACTCCAGTTTGCAACATGGTGTTCAATAATGCTCATCTTGAGGGCATACTAGGCCACCTGTTTATCCCTATTGATGCCAGGGCCATTTTTGGGCACTCAAAGGCACTCTGATACTCTCAATGCTGGGGGATTTTCGGGCAATTTTTGCTCAAAAACCCTTTTTTTATTGGGCCAGGTTCTGCCAGCGGATGACATGCCTATGGAGGTTTACGGGTATATGGGACCAAGATAGTGCGATTTGCCATGAGTCCTTGTGGCTGGGTGGTTTAGAGCCGCTGTGGTACTAATTGTCTGCTAGTTAATATGGCTTCATTGGTTCAATTCTTTTTGTAGCCGAATTTTTTGGCTGCAAGGCTCTAAGTGCCGCCTTGTGCACCTGTGGACACTTGTGTATGCGAAACGTGTCAAACTTTTTTCCAAGTAATTCTTCACCAAGGCGGCCGGTGATGTGTTCGCTACTCTCTCTCAAAAAAGCAAAACTGTCAATTATGACTGCATACAAGACTTTGGAGGTGCGTACAAAGAAGGATGGCATGATGGAGAAGAAGGGCAAAAGAGGGAGGTGGGAGAAGAGAATAACGAGGACAAGGACGAAGAAGTCTAGAATATATATTCTTCAAGACTTACACCATGGTCACTGCCTCCTCCTCCTCCAAAAAAAAAGACCTACAGTTTCACCTTATGCTAAAAACTCTCTATGCCGAATTTTGGCAATTTTCGGCCCCGGCATCAATAGGGCCTGCCATACTAGAACATGCTGGGAAAACGCGGAGGCAATCTAAGATTAGATATGAGAATTAGATATGAGAAATTGTTGACTCTTTAGATGTTAGTATGCGTCCACCAGAAGTTGCATGCCAATCCGGCTGTTTAAATTCACGGTCGTATTGATATTTTGGTGAATAACACGGCCTATGGTGTTTGGGGAAAGTATACGTAAGGAATTCTACTCCTGGAGACTTTCCAGCTATAGGGAGTCCATTTGCACTTGGGGGATAGACCTTGCAAGCGAGGTAATCAAACAGGTGGCTCCTTAAAACAAACCATGTTCAAGATTAAACTCAATCACGATGCACCTCCTAAGCGAACCGCACTTCTAATATTGAGCATTCTTATGAACAGAAAAAATGATCTGCATGCTGAATCTAATCCGACTCCCAGTTATCACGAACACTACTGTTCAGCGATTTACCTGAATCTTCCTGCTTTGGCACCGTGATTTCTAGTTTCGGAGTGGTCTCTGCCGCTGTCGACCTCGCAGAACTAGACACATTCCCTTGGTTGACTGCCGCGACGACGGACGTCCAACCTCGATTCATAGTAGCAGAGGATCCCACTAATCGCGATGAAGAGGGCTGGTTGGATACAGCGGTTCCCGGGCGTGACGATATCGACCGCAAATCGGCCAATTTACCCAAGTTTGCCGATCCGGGGGCAGTCTGATTAACTAAAGTCGTGAGTAAAGGGGTCGGTGTACGCGTATCGATTCGTCTGAATATTTGAATACTACAAAAGTGTTAGGGTTGAAATGGAATGCCGCTATATAATACCTTTCTTACCTTCGCCGCGGCTCTGGGTCAATCAACTGCGTGTCCGTACGGTATAAATGACAGAGCTATAAAGTGATAAGTGTCAATCAATAAGTTAAGGCGGAAACGAACTTACTTCTCGAACAAATTTCCGGCGATTTTCCGGCGTATACGGAAGTACTTGAGTTTTTCTCTCAGAGTTAACGAACCTAGAACTTGTCAGTTGATGTATGCAAAAAATCAACGCGAATCATTACTCGTTTAGTGTATTCTCTACAGCAGCCAGGAACTTGATATTGGCCTTTGCGAAAGCAACTAATTCATCCGAATAAACAACATTGGGTTTTTCTTTCCTGTCTGGGGATATACCCAAAGCCTCGGCAAGTTTGGCGTTGCGTTTCGCAATTGCACATTCGTCTCGGCATTGAAGCTGAGGAGCATTCCGGTTCGGATTCGAGAAACTCTTGCCACATTTTGTGGGCTGTTGAAAGCGACTACAAGGACATGTTACGGTAACAGTAGCCGTACATGGTTCAGATTCATTGCATATTGATGGAGCATGACAAGGCAATGTACAAGGGTGATTATCCGGATGGCTAAAAAAAAGACGGACTCAACAAAACAATACCAATGTTGTTATTCAATCGACTTGCCATAATTTGCGAGGCTTCCCGCAGATGGATGGGCAGGGCCCGCAAGCATCACCGTGACAGGAGCGCTTACATTTGTGAAATCCACAATCGAGGAGTCTAAAGGCGATGAGCATTTGGAAGCTGCCAAACGAACTCCCTCGCTTACTTTCCACAGGATTGACCACATAAAACCGTCTCCTGAGAGCATCGGACGTTGTTGACATTCATCTTTCCGCAAGAGCATAATTTGCTCGTCAAAAACGGACAGGGTGGGCATGGCACAGCGTCTTCATGACAGTGATGAGGAGCTTTGTCATGTCCACATGGGGGAGGAGGACGTGTACAAGGATACGTGCAGGATATAACTGTCCCACACGGGACAGGCGGTTCGATAATTGTCCGTCCACAATGGCAAATCATCTATGGAGATTCGTTAGTAAAAAATGAATGAAGGAAAGAAAATACAAGTCCAATAACCTCCTCAAAGGATGACTGCAAACACGGAGGACAAAGTCCACGATGATCTGCTTCCGTGCATCTATACAGATTATGATTAGCAATTCCAACGATGCAGCGTTCTCAAGTACCTATGTAAACCACAAGATAAAAGCTTCCCGCAAACCAAATCGCATGTATGCCATATTCTCTCAGAATCTTCCCAGTGATCGTCAGACCTCTGAGAAGGTCCCTTCTTCTTGGATTTATTTGGCTTATTTCGACTTATACTGCCCAAAGGACAGCATATTCGCGAACACTGATGTCGACCACATAATCGCAAGGCCCCACAAACTTTATCGCAGAGGAATGGATCCTGCCGTTCCGATTCTTCCTTTTGCTGTTCATGACAACGTATTTGTCGCACAGTCAAGCCGCAACGGCAAGGGACCTTTATCAGTGCCTTACAAGGGGGACAGGATGAAGTATGACCTGAAGGGAACCGTAAATATATATATTCAAAACAAGATAAAAATACCTCATACATATCTCAGCGCAAGTATGCGAACATCCCTCTAAACGTTTTTCGCATATGGATTGACAAGAAGGAATCGGGTCCGTGCATTGCAGTCTTTGCGTAGTGGAAATATCAGAAAGAAGCTGTTTGCCACATGGACAGGTGACTACACGCAAGGGATCAGATGGACAGGCGACTGGTGTCGGAGACGGTACATGACACGCCTACAATGGAATTAGCCAGACGAAAACAATAACAAATGTCCGTAGCTTACCTTTGAACAAAAATGTAAGCCGCAATCGAAAGCTCTGAAAGTGGTTTAATATGTGGTAAAATATAAAGTCAGGAATATATACCTCCTACATGGGCTACCACAGTCAAAACGTCCCGACCAGCGTATTTCACTATGTTCAGCGTCTAGAACGTAAGCTTCACGGGCCAGCTCTAAGCCACCTCCACATTGCACTTCCTTCGTGGTTTGTCCGCAAAAGCAGGTTATATCCTCAAATTTATCACATCCTCCGCAATCCCCAGGGTGACATGGACGATTGCATGAGTGAATTTGGCATTGAAGAAGGCGGCCGCAAACTGCACCGCAGGAATTGACGGCTTGGTCTGCAGGATGAGAATTTTCACAGCGGACGGCATTGGTTACCTTTCCGCAATGGCAAGTAACATAGACGGTTAGATTGCAAGGGGGACATGGTCCTTTGACACCAAGTTAGGACTATTCGTAACAAAAGTGTCTGAGCATACCTGGATGACAGCTTAGTGGACATGGGTGATCGCACGCCATCCTTCGACGAGTACAGGATGCACCGCAGCTGGCATACGCATGTAAGATACATTTGATTCATCTGGCACAAGCACATAAGATATAACCAACCTGTGGGGTGTTGAAACTCCTGGCTTAGGATCGGTAACCGAACCGCAAAAACAGCTTATCGAACGGTTAATATCGCGACGCAAAGAAGATAACCCAACTCACAAATACCCCCGTGGCACATTGGTACGTTTAGTCTGACATCCCGGACATCGCCAATATTCGAGCTCATCCGTGACGCCTCTAGTTTGTAGTGCATCTCGTACATCCTTAACGCTTTTTTTGGCCCAATCTTTGATGCACTTTAAATGGAATGGAGTCCAACAACATGAGGATACGTTACTGTCGAGAGAACAGCACCAGATAGGCTGAGCCGGATGAAGGGGATTAAAGCAAATAGGACAGTCAGGGTACGGGGGTGTCTTGAGAGAATGGATAAGTCTCGTAGTCAAATCACTATCCGGAGGTGGACTCTTTGACCTCGTGGAGGACGTCGGACGAGCAGAATGAGTCAGCCGCGCCCCGAACTGGCCTCTCCTATTAGAATTATCTTTACTACGATGACGGGATTTGCTGGTTGTGGCAGTATTGCTATTTACGGGTCTATCGTGATCAATAACCTGTCCTTGTCTGTCGGCCGTTGAGGAAACTTCGCTTGCTATGGCTTCCGGCTCAACTATGGTTGTATTTCTCGCAGATTGTCTAGGTCTGCTCTTCTCACTGGAACGGTGGCGTTGATCTGATTGAGAATTCGATTCGTGCCCAGCTCTTCTAGATGAACGCTGCGCTGCGTTACGACCACGATCACTACGGCCATTTTTACCACGTCGCGCAGACGAATGCGAACGGTCAGGCTCAGGCTCTCTAGTCTGTTGATTTATGATTTCATTACCTGTACTAGGAGGATCTGGTGGGTCTGGAGGGATATTTGACATAAACGGGATAGATGTCAGAGTTGAGGAGTTGATTTAGTGAAGGAAGACGATAAACTTTTTTATAGACGGAGGCTGACTCAGCGGTCGGCACCGAAGTTATCTTATTAGCAGCCAGGCTATTTCCAGATGACTCGTCGGGAATTAATTTACTAATGGTGAGAAGTAAACTACATTTAGCTTGTTGCCAAGACCAAATAATAATTTATTTAATACACGGCATATCTACTTATGATTGGCCGAAGGTCAAGTTTTGAGGAAAGTCAGAGAAGTCTACTTGGTCCTGGATCGCATTTCCGTTCACAGTGAACGAAATCCGCAGCCGTAGCCGAATCTGAGACTACAATAAAAAATCCCATAAGTTTTTGAGGGCCGATGTGGATAAGAAATGATCGTACCCCAACTGGAGCCATGATCCGCATTTGTTGTGTCTCACCGGCGCCTGGATTAATGTTTGGACTGCTCATTGGCAGCATTTGCAGTTGTTGCGTCTAAAGATAGTGAAAGATACGTTCAATAGCAAATAACAAAGAGACGCATACCTTAGGAACAGCTGCCTGGAAATTAAGACCTGTTATTGGTGTAGATCCTAAACTGTGGAAGCGAGCTAAAATGTTGACCAAGCCAGGTTTGACGGCAGAAACTTGTGGTGTTAAAGTAATCTTGAGGCTATTCTTTTCGTAAGCTGTATACGACGATGTGCGCGGAGCCGGAGGCGATACAGCTGGTGCACTATTAACTAACGAAGATGCAGATGCAATATCGAACAGCGATCCATAGGTAGGCTGTGATGGAGGCGGCGGTGAAGACGAACTGGCGGGTGGAACCGGCGTTGGAGTGCTATCAAACAAACCAAGAATATCGTCAATTGCACTCTTTTGCTTTGCAGCCGCAGCCACGACGGTGTTATTGTTTCCACTTAATCCTAGTATCACCGAACCATTTTGTGCAGTAGGTGAGGTAGATGTTGTAGCTTCATCCAAATCGATCATCTGCAGCGACGTCCAATACTAAATATCCCTGATGAAATGTGCAACTTACATCGCCGTCCGTTCTGAGTGATCCAACTGGTTTGTTCTCACTAACTGTGAAACTTGTTAATAAATCTCCATAAACCAATGTTGAATTGCTAACCAACGCCGATAACCGTTGCCTTAACTTCCGGAACTGGCATTTGCTCTAGAACACCGACAAAAATCTCGCGTTGATTGAAAAGGCTGGCGAATTCGATCGCCCGTTGTTGAATTTCAAGTTCCGGACTTGTTGAAAATCCCTCGACTAGGTTAAAAATACGTTCTTTCTGAGCGGCTGTAATTCGTGGCCGGCTCGATAATTTAGTCGCCGAAGTTACAACAAATTGACGAATCAAATGATTAACATAAGGTGATTGTAGCACATTTTCAAAAAGGTCCACAATATCGGAATCCCGGACCTGCAAACAACAAGTGAAGTTCAATTAACATAATCAGAACTAAAAGAGGGCTAACCGGCTTGACATTATCATCCTCTACTATACCGCTTTCCAACAGTGTTTCACCATATTCACCAATAATCCATACGGCAGCGAGTGTCAAAGATTCTTGTGAAACATCGGCTTGAAGAGCGGTAAATAATCTCGAAGCGGTATACGCTTGTAACTCTGGTGTATGGGCAACCAAGCGTATGAAGGCTGACAGAACTTCCTCTCGGACATAGTTTCCGGCCTATAATGACTTAGTACGTGTCCAGATACATATTCAGATGTAATCCATACTAATTTCAAAACACGTAGAACGGTATCTATGTGCCACCGTTTATTTGGAGAGAAGCGTTCAGCGGCCTGACATATTTGGGTGGTCATGGTTAGTTTAAACTCGCTGTCCGCGACTTCCAGGAAAGCCAAAAGTTCTCTTGTTAGGATCCTAACGTTAGATTCGTTCACGAGGGCATACGACAGCTCCAAGGCTCGTCGACGTATAGAAATATCACCATCGCGGAGGCAGTCAAGAATCGTATTTCGATGACGTAGAACAGCGTTGGTATCGACCCCTACGACTTTATTTAGCGTATGAAGTGCGACGTATCTGTTTTAATTCGTGAACTAGAAGTCCAACCATCGGATATATACGTACCGGATATTGTTGTCTTTGTTGCTAAGGAATTTGCCTAGAATATTGATCGCCATGACTCGTAACCCGCTGTCTGCTTGTATCTCCAGTATTGTTAGAACTGTCTCGTACAAAATCGAATTTCCGACGTTCTTTGTGGATTCCGTATTTGTGGCCACCTGTGCGAGAATATCATTCATTGCTTCACTAGCTTTTTCATCCCCTTTTCCTAATAATCGTAGAAGCCGTAACACCTTCACTTGTAGAAACGGATCTGTGATACCCGATACATCGTGCTCTGGGCTGTAGCCAGTTGTGACAAGAGACTTTAGATGTCGTACAAGAAGGGAGACGGCCTAAAAAACGATATTTTCAACAAACCACGAAAAAGAAAATAATAAAACGTACTCCTCTGAACTCAGATAAGCAACTGGGTTCTAATTGGCACATTTCCGTTATGAGAGTGATCCCTGATAATAGGACACCGTGATTGCGATCTGAGAGAAGATTCTTTGCCTTCGGAGCAAAATGATCAATCAATTCCGGCACTTTACGCACTACCCGCAAAGCACACAACGCAGCCTTTACACAGTACATTAATATCGAGCTCAAAGCGACGAATGGATCTTTACCTTCTTGCGAATATAACTGTTGCTCGAGCCCAGTAGCTTTTCAATTTCGTTGGATAAGTCGCGAGACATCTCCTCTGAAGCGATATTTGCAAAGGTACATAAAGCTAACCCAACGATATACATATTTGAATGGTTCATATCACTTGAAAAGCTTGAGACTTAACAAAACTTAAGATCGACACACTCACTTCTTTAAGGAATTTGTAACCAACGTTAAAACTTCTTGGTCCTCGTCTAATAACAACATTATGCCAACATATCCAAGACGTTTGTCTGCAAATCTAGGGCTGGCCACTAGTTTTATACATTCCATTTGGCCGAAATGAGCAGGGTATCCTAGCATGTGAATATATAGTAGCTTAGCAACGCTATTGTATCGAGCAGAGGAGTCTTCATTTTTGAACGCTGTGCGGACATCAGCAGATTCTTTCTGTATAAGATTGCGTTCATCGGCCAAAGTCTACACAACGGCTATGGTGATCACGACGTGTAAGAGGTCAACTAGACATACCTTGCACGACCTGATGGCTTTAATCAATGCTATAGCAACATTAGTGTTTAGCTCCGATATCAAGTTTAAAACCTGCCTTTTAAATTGTGGTAAACCATGAGAATTCTAAAACACGAGCGCACCGAGACTCGAGATGCGTAAAAGTCTTGCTGACTAAACACCAATTGTGCGCGAACTTTGAAAGCCGACAGAGCGGCAGTCAAACTAGTAAATAACAACTTTTGGTATGGACCTTTTTAAATTAAATAAATTTATTCGGTAAAAAGAATTTGGCAAACAACTAAGTAAAATACGCTTCATCTAAGAGAGCCCCCTCCTCTATCGAAGAAAACACCCAATCTGTCATGATAACATATCGTCGTTTCGGCCTGAATACAGAATAATAGTCATCAGCCGTAATCTCAGAACAGACACCACAATAAACCTACTCAGATGTTTTACGTATAAGCTTGATACGTCGACTGTCATCGCGTTTATCATAAAGTACGTGCGTCAAAGATGGATCAGATAGATCGACTAATTTGCCACCGTATTCAATAATCTTTTCCTTGACTGCCTCAAAACTAGACAAAGCTCTATCAGAACTTGGAAGGATTTTTGAATCATATATTACTGACTTTTCTTCAATTTCAGCTCGCCAGTTATAACTTCGGTCTACAGGTAGATCGTTTCTGGAGGCATTCTCAGACGTATCCAAATAAAAACGACTGTTTTCATCAGCTACGTGTTTGTGCATTGAATTAATAATTACGCACAGATGTCGGAATATAGCATCGGGGTCGTATTCTGCGGCGACCTGATCACTCCCGTTACCTTTTGTATCATCATCTAAGCCTGAGAAAGACTCCTTTACAGGTTGAATATATTGTCGTGTCCTCAAATTCGTGAGTAGTTACCTTAATATGTTCAACCGGTCTGGATATCTCTTCCGGAAGTTCCCCCAAGTCAGTAATATCGGTCTCTGCTAAAGTGCTCGCATTTTCTGAATCATTGTCCGTTTCTTCTTCTTGTTGAACATTTGTGTCCGCATCAAGATTTTCTCCGGCTGTAACATTTTTTTGACTAAACCAATTCTCTGACTTCCCGTCAACCGATGTATCGCGAGGAGGTGTTTTCTCAGGAGATGAAACTTGGATGCTGGACGTATCCTCATAATCCTCGTCCATTTGACGAGTATCCGTTGCATGGAAAAAGTAACTATGAAGTTATTTCCGATAAAGTCATAATTTCATGAAGAGATGCTTACTGTTTACCCATGGAAACTAGACTTTTTTTACTTATACAGTCTTTAATCCATTTTGAACGGATGATGTCAATCTGCCCCCTTTCTTTAATATTAGAGATAAAAGGTACTTAAAGAATAGGTTGAGATTACAAGAGAATCTGTAGACGCCGTTAAAGACTCACTCTCTGCCTTGCCATCATATACCACCATCGTAGTATCTGGTCGAACCATCTGTGCAAAGTCTCCGCCATGTTTGTAAATCCTGAAATAGTCAGAGATTTATTATATACAACCCACACAATTACCCACATGATTTCTATATCATTTTTGTCTTGTTTCGCCGTAGAAGACTGCGGATCTGGGGTGACTTCTGTGATACGTTTTGCTCTTAGAGAATTCACGTCTCATGAAACTTCTTCGAACACCCACGAAATTTCATGTCCTCGAATAGATCAGATTCAACCTGCACATCTTTGACATTTGCCCCTTGGAACTGAGGTACCACCATGGACTTCGAAGTATGAAATCAGCTCGGAACTAGCAGCCAAAAAATGCTTGCCACCTTCTTGACATTCGTCCTGCGACGTTTTTGGCCATCTCTACATACGATTAACATTTTTTTTAAAAAGATTGTGGCGCTTGAGTTAATCCTTACTCTTGATCTTCGTATTTACGTTTCTTCCCGTCACGAATGCTTTCGAATAGAGCTGCGACATGTTAACAAAATCGCGTAAGACGTTTTCAATGCTTATTTACCTGTAGCCGTCAAACAATCTTCAATTCCTAGATCATCTCGGATAGCCAAAGCGCGGGGAAACCGCATAGTCAAATTAAGGTGATATAAATCTATTTCGTCTTATGTCTCAATTATTAGACCGATAGCGCATAAACGAGACACACCGGAAGATACGATTTCGGCTGCCTTGACTTTAACGATGAAAGAGCTGAAAGGAACGGCTTAACAAAGAAAACTATCCCTAAAAAATAGAACTCACTCCTCCGGTTCTAAGTATACATCGCCCTTGTCCTCGACACCTTTAGGGGCTGTTTGATAAAAAGACGGAGGATCATCTTTAGTCCACGGTTTCCAAGGTTTAGCACGAATCCAGACATAATCGGCAAATGTCAAACCAGATCCTATACGAACAAACGAGCTATAACTACCAAAAATGTAAATGTAACTCCGTTTAATAGTTATACTGTCTTACCGAGGTTCATCGGCGTCCAACTGCACGTCGCTGCGGTCGTCGCGTACAGCACAGATCAAAGTTGACACACCACCACCACGTTTACCAGATCCGTAATTACCAGCTTAAAGGTGTTTTCATCTCTTAATCAAAGACGTTGCAAAATGGCATTACCTACGACAAGCACATCCACAGTCTCTCCCATATTATCCTCAAAAATTAGACGTCAACATGTGCGGTTAAAAATTCAAGCTAAACACACCATATATTCAGGTTTCACCTGACGAAGCCAATTTAGTTATTGTTGGTGAACATAAGGGAGAGCTTACTTTAATAAAATCCACATTTCTTCCGTTCAAAGTATACTTGCTCGCCAAGTTTTTCAAAATCAGGCCCTCACCGCTAGGATGAGTAAAAAAAACCTGGAAGTTGAAGAAACAAATTTTTTGACCACACCGGTTCTCGATTATTCCATTCATGCGCGTGCGGACATCTTTTGCAGTTTTCCCTTCAAATTCTTCAACGTATTCCATTCGACCGGGAACTTGAGAAACATAAGCCCGCATATTTTTTTTCCGAGTACTCAATCTCTTATCGATGAGTGATATTCCGTTCAAATATAGAAGGTCAAAAATTTTGACTATCCAATTGGCATTGAGACATTTCATAAATTTGACGATAAACTCACAGCATGGTCGAGGTCGATTTTCCTTTTGCGATTTATCCAAAGCAGCCGTCTTGAGTGTCCCAAAAGGAAGATGTTTTTCTGTCACTGGATCCCAAACAAGCATTTCGCCGTCGAGAATAAGGCTGGGGAGTATATAATAAGAACACCATTCAAAATCTTGTTCCGGTGAGGGGCCGAACCTTGTTACTCGAGGATCAAAGGCCGAATCAATATAAGGTGTCAGACTGCCATCGCCAACAGTTTTGCCATACAGGTAAGTATAGTCCTTTCCTTTCCTGCTGTCAAGTGAGAAGACATATCAAAGCTTGGGAATGAAACAACCTTGAACAGTAGAAATATTCATTGCCTTGTTTGTGAAGTTGTATACGTTCACCATCAAGCTTTTCTTCCATGAGAAACTTGACTCCTCCGAATAACTTAACAGTATCCTCAATCCGCTTGGTTGGTCGTTTACATAGCATCGGGGCAAATGCATGAAACAATTTGACGGTTTTGTCATCATCATTTAAACGCTTTGCCGGGTCCGAAAGATCGTATGCAACTCGTTTCAAGTCCGAGCAGGTGTTAAATAAGGGGATGGCATCTTCATGAAACACAGAGAGAACGGTTGCTTCTTTGACTAGAATGTTGAGATCTGATACAACGTTTATTGAACTAAGGAAATAAAATTAGAGCAAAACAGATGTCATATTACCTTTCAGGATGATACGGACGATCCATTTTTGCTCTGCTGGTGTGCAATTATTATAAATTATAGTCATTACCCGAACTTGTTGCTCACTACAAGATATTAACATGATGCATTTCACAATTAAAAATGATCTTACAGTTTACCGCCGGCTTTTGATAATTCATCCAGTAATTTATTGATACGCTCTACATTTAACGAGCCTTCCATGACATTAGAACGCTTCGAGATAACGTCGGCGAGCACCATGGGAAAGTCTCCCACAGCTTTCTAAGATACCATGAATTCCCAAAAATAAATAAATTGACCAATAAAGGACGCACTTCCTTCTCAGTGGGTCTTTTCCAGTTCATTAGGCGAACAGCATCACTATCTTTAACGTTCAGAGGAATCAAGCGAATATAGATCTTGGCTAGAGTCTTCTCTTTGATATTATAAACAGCACGCTCGCGGTCCCTCTAGAATCAGACATGAATCTCCTAAAGCCAGATTTTCTGCCCAACGAACCTGTGGCAATAGTAACCTAAGTACAGGATACAGATCGCAGCCAACTTCTTCTCGCCATTTCTGGGCAGCTTCAACAAACTCTCACAGACATATTAGTTATGACGCTCACCCTAAACCAATTTGCAAGGAGTTTTTTCCGTAGATCATGCTTATTCTCATTACTCAGTCTCTCGTACAAACCTGTCAAGACGCTGAATGGCGGAGACCTTCCCTTGTTGACAGGGATGTTGGTGTAAACTTCTTCGTGTTCAGCGACATCGGGAACATTGGCTGAAGGGGGAGAAGACGGCGCGTCCATGCAACTTTCAAATTTTGGAAGAGTTTTACAATGTGGCAAGACGCGTACTTGGATGACTTCACGACCGTCACTGGCTCGGGCTCGTCACTTCAGTGCGAGATTACGCGATCACGTGTCTTCTTCCCACGATGAATGCTCAAGCGCTCAGAGAGAGGCGTCAAGCTGTGGTTTGCAGGCGATATACATACAATAGTTCTAACGACGCTCTAGGGAAGTACATGATATCGAAAACAACGCGTGAGTGCTAAGCTATTGACTCTCGGAATAAAGGATTTTCGAAATGGTCTTGGCTAGCTCTGACGGCGGTTGACTCAAAGCGGTTTCGCGGAACCAGGGTTTTGACATATAATTGCGTATTCTGCAAAGCGTTCAAAACCCTATTTTAATAAAATTTGAACCAAAAAAACTAACCCATCTGGTAGCAAGACAACAGCGTTGGCGCCTTCCACACCACCCACCGTGTCCCATCCTTCACCCTTTAACCATCTCAATGCTCCCGCCAAAACACTTCCGCTACTCCCTCCAACGAGCAAACCCTCTAATCGTATGAGTCTATGTGTGGCTGAGAAAGCTTCCTCGTCGCTTGTTTTCAGCCAAACATCGACCTCGTCCCGGGAAAGTACATCTGGAACGAAGTCGTACCTGTTATCACGATTAATAAACACGCAAGCACGATCTCGACTGGATAACACGTACCCAATACCTTCTATAACATATGGCGAATCCTTTCTATCTTCGTTCAAACCCTCGGGAAGCGCTAAAACGCTACCAATCTGTCATGGCATGACCCACCGAGCTTCCCTGGAAAATGTTTATAGTATGCTTACTGGGTCAATACCGACAATTCTCGCATTTTTATTATGCGTCTTCTTGATGGCGCGAGCAACACCGGTGAGTGTACCCCCTGTTCCAGCACCAGCGAAGAAGGCATCAACCTTTCCTGAGGAAGGGTATGAAGAAGACCGTGATGGTATGATTATCGCTGTAATTATTTCTGGACCTGTGGTGAGTTCGTGAGCAAGCGGATTGTTGATATTCCGGTCTGTAGTTCAATAAGTATACGCGTATGAAAATGCAAGAACAAAAAAAAAACAGCCACATTGGTCAAGTATGACTGCGTTAGGGATGGTCTGCTGTAAGCGACGGGCCACACCTGATAAAGGGTTAATATCGAAATTGATAACAAACGGATTGCCGCACCAATATTACTAATTTCCGATTCGGAAGGAGCGCTTGGTGTCCGAACAACTTCTGCTCCTAAAGCACGCAAAAGGGTTTCTTTCTCCTGAAAGAAGACATAAGTATGCTGATAGCAGCATGAAGAAGGGTCATACCAAAGACATCTTGTCAGGTAGTGTGATTATTAAAGGATAGCCCTACAGAAGCATGAGTCAATGGAGATGATCCCTTATCGAAGGTGTAGAACACTAGCCTTGATAGCGCAAGCAAGTGCCAAACCAATTCCTAAAGCATCATAACAATGAAGTTTGTCGAGTCAGATAGTGAGATCTGTGGGCGTAAAAGATGACACTTGCCGGTGTTGCCACTGGTAGGTTCGATGACGACACTCTGCCCGGGTACCAAAACACCCTCTTTCTCAGCCTCTAGCACCATACGCTTTGCAACTCGGTCTTTGACAGAACCTCCAAGTGAAAAGAATTCAATTTTGACCACTAAATCCAGAGTTTTTCGATGAATACTATGCCAAGTCAAAAGCGTGCAAGCAGTACAGACACAGATTGCATTTTAACCCTTCCTCTTTCGCGATCTTGCTTAATCGAACAAGAGGGGTATTTCCTATTGTATCAAGGACGTCGTCTACAATCATTGAGGAAGCCATATGAGAAACAGAGATACTGGCAATCTCGAAAAGCGACTAGTGGCAGGTCACAAGTAATGGGCCGGATCTTATATGCTAATGACAGTGCATACTTGCTTGGTACTCCGCATGCGGGTGTAGTAAGCAACATCAGATATCGAGCCCCTATTAAACTCGGATTATCATTCAAGACTCTGATTATATTCGGATTCAGGCTCAATTCAAAATGCATAGATACTAGATCATAACTACATATGCACTACAGCGGAATCATACTAATACATAACCAATCGATTGCAATCAACATATCGGTATACTCAGTGGCCGAAAATACCCAAATGCAAAGGCCATTTCTCTCCCATCCAGGTTGCGAGGGTTGTGTGATCCTCCAGGTCCTTTCCAGTGTTTGGATGTATCAAAACACTGTTAAAACCTCCTTTAAATACTGGCTGAACAAGTTCGAGTCAAGGCGTATGTTTAACTCACGAACAAGGTCCACGGTTCACTGCGAGAAAACTGAAAAGAGCTCCAGTCTGGTGTGGATCAAAAACGTTCACCTCAAACATTGCAGTCGAGTGGGGACCTGTATACACAAACGCTTTGATATGAGAACACTGAGTTGGCAAACAGTTCAAGTGCACTCTACAGACCGACTGGTTTATCCCACAGGCGATAGATACGAAGCTGACCGCGAACGTCATTAGTGAACTTTCTTGAGCAAAAGCATACCAAGAACCAGCCTTACTTCTGGGAACTCTCGGCGTACACGCTCGTGCAGTGCTTTCGCATACTCCATCTCACTGCTGATATGGGGTCGGTAATAAACTGTTCAGCAGTACTTGTTAGTCTGCAAGCAAGCTTGAATTTGAAACTTCAATATACTCACTATGAAAATCGAACCCGTTTTTGTTCTTCATGAAAGGCTCTGGGAATCCATCGTAGCAGGTAGACAGCGGTCCTGGAGTGTTAACCAATGATTTACCATCGGCACTGTAGCCTTCAGGTAACGGAGGAGCATTTTCGTATCCTTGTAAAAGAGATGTAGACATTTGAAGTTGCCGTGGAAGGGATGGATAACTACACTACACTCGACCCAGTGAATAAATATGGGCGCATTTGGGAATTTTTCGTCCGTTTGTGGGTTGTAAGCTGAGTAAGATTCGCACCTAGTTAGTCACTTTATGACTAACTTGTCGCCTTCAATAGCCAATCCGGAAGGGACGGTTGGGTTTGTTCAATATCTTACATTCTGATATTACCGGGCCAACAGTTGGAAAGACGATTGATAACTGAAACTGGTGCTGACTAGGACGTCTAGTTTGATTGGGTTGTTATTTACATGCAAGAATGATGGCTGTGTTCGTAAAAGTAATCGTTATAATTTTAAAAGGAAGAAGGGTACCGTCAATGTTTATTGAAATGTCGGATAACGCTTTCGATCTCATTATTGGCCCCAATCAAAGACGCTTCCTTTATATTTACAGCGAAATTGGCCTCTGTGCACGTACGATTTGATGAACTGAGATTAGGGTACCGTTTCGAAACAAACCACGCCTTCGGTGTTTGAGGCCGAGAAAATATTTCTTGAATGTCATCACTAAAGAATAAATCAACATGCGAAGACGGGGGAATCAGAAGCCAAATGTTGACTTACTCTTGCATTGACTTATTATTTTCATTCAAATATAAAACACCTTCTTTTGAAATAACACCATCCGCGTATGTAAGATTAGGTTGAAAGCGTAAAATATAATCCGATCGTCTAGGCTTAACCGTGCTCCTAAAATAACGAGTAATCAGCTTATGAAAAATTTGGGGGCTCCCAGAAACCGTACACAGATATATTGTGTTCTAGTGCATCTTGGATCTTTCTGAGAAATCGCATCGTATTGAAGAACAGTCGATCTAAAAATTCAGGATTCTTTTCTTGCGACCAAGACACATCGACGACAAGAGCGAATATTGAATGTAACGCCTTCAAAACGATATCGGTTTTAACAGCCGAGTAGTAAAGGTGATAGACTCACAGATATGTAAAGCAATTGGCGCGGCTGGGGATCGAGGATATGAGGACCAGGTAAAAATATGGACTTCGAGATAAAAGTTGCCGCAGAACCAGAAAATGAGGAAAACAAGTTTGGAGTATCCGAACCTTCCGATACTAAAGGCATGTAGGCATCTTCAATAGTAGGTACAGAATGATCATTGGTAGTAGTTATGGCATCGTCCAATGCCAACTGATCAAGCTGAACTGGGGAAGTGACCTTATGGTCCGGGGTTGCACTGGAAACGGTCAATGCTTCACTTTTCAACTGGTTGATGGTATTTGTATCAGGCACAGTGGCAACATCCGACGGTATGCGTTGCGAATTCTCTGGAGCTACTGTTCCTCCAAATGTCAGACTTCCTGGCCAAGACCAATTCTTTATATTCATGACGCTTCCTATCCCAGGACCAAAAAAACCAGAGCTTGTAATCTGTTTATCATCACGACTGCCGTTGCCCGATGATAAATTCTCTGGCTTCTGTCCGGCGTTGATCGTCGTCTCAGCATCGGCTGAGCGAGAAACTGACCACAGATACCTCAGTAAAGATGAAGGGTACTCGTATTCATCTGAGAAAGTGACAAGATGCGACGATGTAAGTAATATAGGTAACGAATCGGATGGTAGGGTCTTGGCAAATTCTGATACTATGGGACGCAAAGATAGATCCGATGAGTGTATATGTGGACCTGTGTGGCCTTGTAAGTGTTGCCGTTGTAAATTAAAGGGAAAAAAAAAGAAAACCTGATCGATAATACATATCGTCTGACGAGTCGAAATCTAACTGCCACGACCAGGGGGTAAAGAAACGCTCCAGTTGGCGTTGCAGTCGCCCGGCGGACAAATTAGATGAGAAGGTGCCATGGAGGAGCTATATTTCGGTGTGCAACTGATCTGAGAGGAAGTTAAGAATCGATCAAACTTACTTTAAACTCCTCATAGCCTTGAAGAAGATAATCACGCAACAACGCGTCAGGAACAGACTCTTGGTGGTAGTAATTGGTCGTTAAGACGGGTTTATTCGCCTCTTTCGATTTCTTGCTAGATTTCGGAGTCCGTGCAAGGTTAACGCACTGAAAGATGCCACTTTAGTTTGATGTCTGACCATACGAGACAAGCATTGTGCTTACAATATGCATCCAGAAATTAGGCTCAGGAGAGATAGATACCATGTGTTTGCTTTGAGTATGAACATTGTCCACACCGTGATTTGAAGTGAATAATCTATAATCAATCAGACAAAGCGCCTGAATTGCATGACCATATGAAAAACATGCCCAGAAAAGCTATTAATTGCTTTGGCCAGTCCTGCTTGTCTGAGCATTGTATCTCTAGAAGTTACTTGATCTTGGGAGGTATAAAATAAAATATGGGACTCTTCGCGAGCATCTTCATCACTGTCTCTTTCAGCATGCGGTTCAGGAGAGATAGTCGGATTATATATAAGAAAATAAGCAAGACTGGGAGGTAATTTGGCACTCATCGAAAAGGGGTGCTGGTAATCATGAGGTCAATAGCCTGAGACGACCCATAACCACCCACAAATAAGAAGGTTAAGGTTGCTTAAATTAAGTATTGCTATATCATATCTTATGTACAATGATTTTGAAAGCCAAAGAATGCAACAAAATAAAATAAAATAACGTGGCCATCACGCAACCTCTTGGTCCTCCGGCTCCGGACTAGGCAATCCATTCCGAAGTCGAATTCGGTTGTAGTCTCGATAGTCCCTGCCGCTTGACGTCTCAGGTTCTATGACCATAGCATCAACATTATCCCAGTTCACAATTTCATCCGCGGTAGGCTGATTAAACGTGGCTGGTTTCAAGATAGCTCTACGAACGGAGGGGGAAGAAGTATCTTCATCAGAACCTCCATCCTCGGCCTCGTTAGAGGACGACGACACAGGTGAACCCATCCGATCATGGAGCATATTTAACCTGCTCGACATTGAAAACTGCAAATTCGACCTGTCCAGGGCATCCGTATACATCGAGTCTAATCCTGGTGTTGGTTCTCCGTCTTCCAAAGCCGGAGGGGACGACGAAGCAGAAATAGATTCTAAAGGAAGTGTTAAAGATGGGGTCCATGGTTCCGGGTGCATTGATACTATTTGGTCAGAAGGGAGGGTGATAAATTTATTATCGCCCACCAAGACATCATCCTCGTCGGGAGGTGTGGGCAAAAGAACGTCCTTATTAGCGTTTAACTGTTGCGCTTCTTGAATTTTATAGTGAGTTTTTCCTCCAAGTGGACGGGTTGCTCGTCGTCGATAAAACAATAAGTATGCGTTACGGTTCTGAAGATCGTTAAGTGAAGTTTTCCAAACCTATCAAAGATTATACGTACCACAGACTCGCTTGCAAGACACTTTGTAACATGAGTATCATCGAAATGATACCATTCACCATCCAAATGATTTTTCGCGTAAGCTCTATAATGGCCTCCTCCTAGTCCTCCAATATGTTCATCCACGCCAAACAGATCGTATATTACAGGTTCGTTGATGTCAAGGTCAAGTGACTCCAATGGGTATCCTTCCTGCAAGAGTGCTTTTGCGGCCAGTCGTTCTCCAACACGATTCTCCAGATTCAGACCTTGCAGTGGGAAATCGATGAAAGCATCGATTTTATCTCGTAAGATGCGCGAGTTACTGAACCTCTTCAAATGAACAACTAGGACATCTGGAGCTTTCCAAATTTGCAGATTCTTCGTCGCTTGTTGATGCTTCTTACACCGAGGACAATACCAAGGATCGTCTTCCCCTAACTGCTCCTCCTTAGTAAATTCATCCAAGCAATCCTCTAGAGAAAGGTCCGTCTGTTTAATGCTTGCAGCTTTTCGAGTCACTTCATACTCCGGATGAATGAATTCCTGAAAATCTGTGAGATTCCATGAAGCGTACTCCTTGAAAAAGTAGGTCTGATACGTCTCTTCCCATTTGCAACAAATGAGATCCCCAGAGATGAGTAAAGGCTGGTCAGAACCTTGACGTTCGTTCCAGGAAACCTTCTTCATAGAGTAGGTTTCAAAGCTTAGTCGATTGCTACTATAATGATATAGATCCATTTCAAACAAGTCCGATTGGGGACCTGATGGTGTTGGCATATCTTCGGCCATATCAACGCCGGGGTCCTCGTCTAATGTCTTGACTTCAGATATATCCACTTCGTCCGCCTCGGCGGTGATAACAACTTCGCCATCTTCCCTAATCTCTGTAAGTGAGACGGGGGGCTCAGAATCGCGCGGGAATGGGACAACATAAGCATCGGACGGTCGTTGACCACCATCATACTTGTACAGAGATTGAGCGTTCTTAGTCCACCGTTGAGTTCTTTCGACCAATGCACTATATATAGCTTCCTTGTTACAGGCTTCTTCTGGTGTGAGTGCGATTAAAAATGGATAGCCAATCAAATCTGTCTGTGCAGAATAGCCTCGAGGTTTCATGGGAGCAATATGGACGGGAATAACGAGATGATCTCCGTTAGTTGACGAAGTATTCCTAGCGTTAACGCGGGGTTTGCATGGTAGCTCATAACAAGCGACATGGTCGGCTGGATTTATATCGGAGAGAGGTGTATTATCGTCCAAATATTTGTAAAAGCGATGTTGAAATATCTCCACAGTCACAAGCTAAGAAATATGGGTATTCTGACGCGTCACTAAAACCCTGAGCACTTACATGTTCAGGATCCGTTTCCGTCCACCGTCCAATCATGCGCCGCAAATCCTTGAAAGATAAATCATTATCCATTTCCACGGGGATCTAACCAAGGAAACTTAGATCATTAAACATGCGAAATTTGTCTCGGAAAACGTACCTTGATGTGAGGCTTTTTCAGGTCCCATGGAACGAAGTATATATCATGATTCCATTTCTTCTTAACAGGTAGTGGTAGTGTAAGATACATAAACGGATCAAATGTGATGGAAACCTAATCGACATTTAGTGACCACTTGTATACACGTCTTGAAATCCCTTACCTTTTGGCACTCTGGACAGACCAACGTACTTTTATATTGACCCTGGAAAAGATCTACGATGGCACTATCGTTGCGACTGATGTATCCCTCCCAACTTTTTCTGGCGAGCTCAACCAGCTCCTTATTTCCTCCACCTTCCCAATCAGGGTTAGTAACATAAGGTTTCTGCAAAACGCGATTAAGGTCTTCATGTAAACCATCTAGAAGGAAGGCCAAAAACTCCTGGGAATCGTGTTGTTGATATCCACTGAACTGCGGAGCAAAGCGCTGTAATTGTTGCTTAAATTCCCTTGGCGAGCATGACGACCCTCCACTCGTGGACCAAATTCTGGCCAACAGGGTACCGTAAGCTTCAGCAATTTCACCCCCCATACCTAGAGGGTTGCTCCTGTTTAATTCGTCCCGATACAGTTCAGCTGTAACCAACTTCAGATACTACGCTACTATAAATGAATCTCACACATACTCAAAAAATACGCGGTTAATTCTTCATTGTGCGCCAAGCATTGCAATGCCGAATTCATGAAGCAAGTATTACCACTAAGCCGAGCTTCAATAAGAGTCCAAAAAGGGGAGTACAAAAGAACTCACAGGTTCCCAAGGCCGAGTAAACCCGGTGTTTTTGAGGATGAGCTGGCTTGCTTGACCTTGCCGATGAGGCTTAAAGCCGGTTTCAAAATAGCGGAGGCCCCCGTTTGTCCATTGACTGGTCGACTAGGGGATGTTAAGCCTAGTCGATTAGAAACTTCTCCAAAAAATCCTCCTGATTTGAATGTATATTCCTGCTTGTTTGCTTCAGTTGCGTATGAAGGAGGTGGTGTTGCAGATGCTTTCAAAGGCTGACTATCCGAAGGCCAATTCTCCCCGTCTTGTATTTCGACGACAATATGGTCAACTAAACTAACTTGTAAATCCGATAATGTCGTGGATGAATCGTTAGGATCGATGCCAAGAAGGGTATGTTCCAACCTCCGCAACAATGCCAAGGGATATTCCGACCCAGCATCAGATTCGTCTGTTGAGTCAACGCGATATATCCGCGTTGAGCCTGACTTTGAATCAAATATCCGGCATATCTCAGTAAGAAAATCTTTTGCAGGCCGCCGCAAAGAGAATTCGACGTTCACAGGCTGTCCTTGACCCGCAATACTTGCGTCACTTCCCGATCGTAGGCGGTATACTTTCAATCGAGGAATGAAACATTCAACAATAAGTTGTTCCGAGTGACCAACAGCGACCACCCTCCGTTCTAAAGTATGAGGAGGCGTCCCGTACCTAAAACAGTCATTATTAGTGAAGTCTAATAAAGTTGCAGTAGAATATTTCACCATTCAACGAAAAGTTCCCACATCGTTGTGGGCACCAGACTGTAGTCTGTTCCATCATGTAACCACACTTTGAAAAATCCGGCCTCATCAAGCAAAGGAGAGTTATCCACAGGACCCAGGGTCGATTCTTCTTTAGCACCCTCTTTACTAATTTCATTTTTGCAAGCCATTCTCCAATCATTCAACCACTTCATAGATACGATAAACCAACTATCCCCGGCCTTGAGTGGTTGCTGTGTCTGCGATGAGAATATCGTCAGTTTTTCCTCTGGAGGGTGTTTATGCCACCCTCGAGTTATTGGATCCTTCCGTTTCAGTCGAGAAACAGCATTGTCTATGGAATCTTCGAATGCTCCTCCATGTGTTGACATTGTCATCTCGTCGCGGCTTGGGTTTTTCCCCGATTCTGAGATCAAAGAGGGCCCTTCGGACGTTGCCCGCTTAGGAGAACTTTCTGCCGAATCAGGTCGTTTGGACGAAGGCCTTGGACGTTTGCGTGTATTACTGCTACCGTCTATAGCATCAGCAACCATAAGGAAAGCAGTACGGTGAGGAGTAGATAATATTTGGGATTCGGATATGAAGGAGAGACGACTTGAGTGATACTATCCGAAAGGACCGTGAGGGTTATTACGAAAAAAGTGCCAGCGGTGGCACAAAATGCTTGGAGCTGGGTTTAGGAAGACTTACGCGTCGTCACACAGCGTGACGCGACTTTACATTTCTTTCCTGTCCTTCTATGTACTCCTCTGGACAACGATTCCGTTGTGCATTTTGCATCGAGTGATGTGGGCAAATTATTGGGGAAGTGTTCTTGCCGTGCTTATCTACATCTTTTGGTATTTGCTGTCTCAGCCAAAGGATGTTAAACTACGCGGCGAAATTGAAACTTTTTTCTTTTCGTTCACAGCAGATCGCAGGTGATGTATTTCCACCTTTTCATTTGCGTTTTGATTGAACGGAACAGTTTTTGGGCAAATTTTTGAGCGTAATATGGTTATTATGAAGAAGTGAACCCATAAACAATAAAATAGACTCATAATACCTGCAATAGACACTTTGATGACTCATTTAACGCTTGGGCTTATTGTTACAGTTAGAGCTTTCGGGGTGAAGACTATACGTATATTGAAAGCATAGGCTTGTTCATAAGACAAAGAAAGCACTTTTAATATGTATCCTAAGCATAAGTTTTTTAGACGTTCGGTTTAGCACCCTGTAAGAAATGACCTTAGTTTGATATCTAAGAACATAGTTTATGGCTTACGGGGGCAAAGTTGTATGTTAGGCCGCATTTACCACAGTATTGACGATCATGATGGAAGGCCATCTGTAAGCAAATGTCAGCGATATGTTGAGGAAAAAAAACGAAGGGAAGGTCATACGAAGACACCAGCACCACACTCGGGTGTCGGGCACTCCCGTCGTAATCGCTTGATTTTCCCGTCCGAATCAACCTTGTAGTATTTCAAAATGGCCATTTTGACCTTCTTGCGCTTATGCTTGATTTTCTTTGGAGTCTGTAAAGTATAAAAATTTGAATGACTTAAACATTGTGAACAAAACGATGAGATCTACGCTGTAAGTCTTCTTCTTACGCTTCTTAGCTCCACCCCGAAGACTAGTAGAAATTCAGAACTACAGGGAGGGGCTTTCAAAGAATAGCACAACTAACCGAAGTACGAGATGAAGGGTGGACTCTTTTTGGATATTGTAATCCGATAGAGTTCTGCCGTCTTCCAATTGTTTGCCGGCAAAGATCAAACGTTGTTGATCAGGGGGGATGCTAGACAAGATGAGAGTCAAATCGGTTCATGGATGGGTCGATGTCATACCCTTCTTTATCTTGGATTTTGGCTTTGACATTGTCAATTGTGTCCGATGATTCGACTTCAAGAGTTATTGTCTTCCCTGTGAGACTGAAGACAAATTGAATAATCCATTAATTGAGAAGAAATATAAGGGATATCTTACGTCTTGACAAAAATTTGCATGCTGGATGAAATGTTAATACTGGGTGAAAATTTATGAGAAATAATAAAAACGTACATGGGCTAATGGGTGTAACAAATGATATTGCTCTGGTCTATCCAACTGTACGATGGAGTCTTCGACGAGAGCAACCTGCTAGTTGATTCGAGCGGAGTAGAGGATGAGAAAGAACAGTTATTAGCTCAGCAACTACAAATCAATGTTCTCACGCCCGAATGTCTGGCTCTCTCACACTTAGCCGCGCACTCAAAATCAAGAAACATCTAAGTATAATATTTCATCTAGTGTTTTCAGTTTTACTGAGTTGTGTTCGCCTTTTTTTTGAACTCTTCAAGCTGGGTTTTCCATTAAACTAAAGGAACTATCTCAATAGCCCTTCCGTCCCCGATACTCTGTTTTTCAGCATAAGTATTACAACCGGCAGGGCTTAAGATATTTTTTTTGTATTCTTCGTCTTGTTTACATCGTTATAATATGGATGCAGTACCTCAATAACTAGCTTTCCAAAGAAACACACTGAATCAACGGCAGCTCTGCAGGTTCATGCCCGTTAGCAACGAGCCCTATGTATGTGCCTCAGACGCAATACCCCCATCTCAACTATTGGTAACTGTCTAACGTTGTTGTTAACTTACTGGTAAAAGAATCCAGTCCTGGTCTGGTTACGGCATCATACCGTCAGTGCTAATGATACTCTATCTTGTATGACCGCGTCGCAGCATCAAACGGTTCCAACGCTCAAATGAGATAAAACATGTTGGTTCTCGGATTAAACTGTCTGGATCCAACTCAACAGAATCTTCGATGTCGCGGTTTGATTTGCGTGCGATGAGGTATAGGCATACATATTGGCCAAAACACGCACGTCAACGACATTGGGAAGGTTCGAATCAAGCACGCGCATACTTCGGAATAATTAGTTCTTTCAGATTGGGAGTTTATGGAGCCTTCTCGTATGCATACACGTTTGATTCGTACCTCTCTAAATTCTAAGGTCAAAAATGCAGCGCACGTGGGGGTGAGGTTGTAATAGGTGCATCCGACTATTCGGTATGTTTGCATCGACTGTGGGATTGCTGCATTATAAAACTCCGAGTATGTAGGGCCAATTTGTCTATGGAACTGTTAAGCTTTTGGAACAAGAACAAGCTCAGGCTGAATTGACTTATGCCATTGCCAACGAACAAGCACCGCGAAGAATTTTTGTCAAAGCGAACTTAAAACTTTACACGAACTCCCCGCCTAAGCGTAAGCGGAGTGTCACGCGCCGTCACGCTCGTAATAACCTATGCACCATGAATAGCGAAAGCGACGTTGAAATGGAGCAAGGATTCACGAATAAAGGGAAAGGGAAAGCCCAAGAACAAAACCACCTCCCTGTCGAAAACTTACCATGGTCTGTTTCTTTTCTCTTAAACCCTTAGGTTAATCCTTCTCAACGAATTTTACAGGGTTGAGAAATATAGACCTGTTAGCCTTGATGAAGTAGTCTCCCATCAACAGATTACTAGTACAAGTACGAGCTTTCTTTCATTGTCAAACATATTTTTATCTTTTAGTTGAGAAATTCATCGAAAAGAATCGCTTACCCCACTTACTTTTTTACGGACCACCGGGGACAGGAAAGACCAGTACAATACTTGCCGTTGCGCGTAAGATTTATGACAAAGACTACAAAAGACAAACGTTAGAGGTGAAATAGTTTAAATATATCATGTCTCTCTACTACTTTCTACTAAGTATTTTACCCAGCTTAACGCGTCAGACGATCGAGGTATAGACGTAGTTAGAGAGCAAATAAAACAATTCGCCGAAACGAGAACACTATTCAAGTATGTCTGATTGATTGGGACACGCTGAGGGCTGATTATGGCGTAGCAAGGGCTTCAAATTAATTGTTTTGGATGAAGCAGATATGATGACAAGCGCTGCACAAAGTGCTTTGCGGCGAGTTGTTGAACAGTACACCAAGAACGTTCGCTTTTGCATTATCTGCAATTATGTGAACAAAATCATACCCGCCATTCAATCTCGTTGCACTCGATTTCGTTTTTCTCCACTAAAGTCTGAAGAAGTCGAAAGGAGAATTCAAGACGTCATTCAGGCGGAAAAGTGAGTGCTCTTAGAACTTCTCCCGGTCGCGCTAAGCACCCCTTTTGTTCAGTGTGAAGATCACCCCAGAGGGCACGCAAGCTTTGCTGAAATTATCCAAAGGAGATATGCGCCGAGCTCTCAATGTCCTTCAAGCTTGCCATGCGGCTTACGACCTAATTGCTGAAGACGAAATATATGCTTGCACTGGAAACCCGCATCCTTCTGATATTGAAGCCATAGTTAACACAATGATGACTGCAGAATTCACAACAGCTTATCAAAGTGCGTTTTATCTTAACGAAAGAGTCGATTTCATTTTACCTTCGTCCTCAGCGGTTATCCGACTGAAAACGGAACGAGGTCTAGCACTTCAGGATCTGATAATCGGTGCATACGAATACCTCGAAAATCTAGAATTGCCTCCTCAGTCTCGAGTTTACTTATTAGACTTTATAGCTACCACTGAGTATGACTAATTTCCTGCCAGCTCTTTTTGTTCTAATTGCTCGTGCAGGCACCGTCTCTCTACAGGAGGAAATGAACGAATTCAACTGACAGCCTTGTTGGCTGCGTTTAAAACCGCTGTCCAATTGGCTAGTTCCAAATAAAATCAGCTTTTACTTGTATATTCATGTGATTATATATAAGTCCCCTTTGGTCGGGACGCAAATAATAAAAACTAGTAATTTCCATCAGGTTATTTTGAGGTACCCATTGGCAAAAGCAGCGGAGCGCGAATTCGCGCTGAGGTGCTCACACTCTTAGTCTCTTACTTTTGAAGCTTGAACTTGTTAGGAATGGATCAAGTCAGTTCATTTCAACTCTTGTTGCACATTATTCGATCAATCATAGTTCACCTAGGATGCGTTTAGGAAGTTACTGACAGGAGCTAGGCCCTCTTCGAAACTCCAAACAGGCTTTGCTTTACCTCCTCGCCGCAAACTGCAAGAGTCTACTTCGTCTTCACCTGGATTTCAACCGAGGAAACTCGATCAAAAAAAGCAACGTCCATCTGCCTATAGAGACAGAGCCGCGGAAAGACGACTCGGAGCAGGTACTGAGCATGAGCCCGTATGTCCATCAGCTACTCATCTATCTAGTACTTCTTTGGTTAAAAGACGCTAGATAGATACATTAGTGGAGAATAGCGATTCTAAAGATGCCATTTTGGGAGATGGCAGAACAGTAGGCATCTGTTTGTTTCCAGGGCTCTTTAGTTTCGTCTCATATGCGGGAAAATAGGTAGAAATTCCTCCTGTCAAAGGCTTAGACATTGCAGAGATAGAGCGGTCGAAATTACAAACAAGTACTGTAGAAGAGGATGAGACTCTCGAAACAGTTTTTCAAGAAAGTCGAACCAAACTGGACGCTTCGGACAGTACCAGTAAAAAGCGCACTCGCGATGATCTCATTCGTGCACTGAAAGAACAACGCGCAAGTTCCAATACTTCAAAAGATCTGTCCTCCGATTCTGCCTTTGAAAAAGCCAAACAGCTTGGAAAGTTCAAGCCTATAGGCGCTCCAGGTATATCATCAAAGACCAAAGTGAAGCACCGAGGTGAGGACGGTGTGACGAAACCTAAAAAGAAGAAACAGAGAGCACGATCCCCAACTAGCGGTAGCAAGGAAATCGAATCCGAACCTACAACGCACCAGATGGCACAAACAGAGACGAAAGCTAATATTGGAAACGCACCTCCCGAGTCATTGTCGCATTCTGCTGGAGATGAAGATATAGATATCTTTGGTGATGTGGAGGAATACAGGGGAGTCAATCTGGATGAAGAGGAAGAGAATGAAGGTATTGTCGATGACGAAGAAGGGGCTATTGATGACGAGGAAAATTCTCATACCCAGAAGAACAGTTGGTTTGAAGACAATGAACATGGTGACCTTGCCGTTCTTGCTGAGGCCAATGTGTTACAGTCTCCTGTATCAGGAGATCGTTCTTTGCAGCCCCCTACGCCATCACCTCCACTTGAATTGCAAGCATCAGGATCCACTTCTACTGCACCTACACGCCTACAACCTCTCTCTTCGTCTTCTATGCCATCGATCCGTGACTTTTTGGACGTGGAAAAGATAGCGGGTAGATATGAAAAACGCCAAACTCGAAAAAAGGCAAAACGAGATAACAAAGAAAAGGGCGACCAAAGTGAGAAGGTAAATCGTGACTATCAAAAGTAAGTGAACTAGCGTATCTTGGAGTTTCGCAAGTTTCTGATTCCCACCAGGTTAGATTCATATATGAAAAGCAAAGGAGGTTGATCTTTGTATCTGTATGTCTATGCACGACTTTAACAATATAATCTAAATTTGTATTGCGTGTATCTATTCCCAGCTTGTGTTTTGTCGTCACAGCAATGCTGGTTTGTCATGAAGTCTAACGTGCTGTCGAGGTGGTTCCACCGCTCGTGTACGCTGACCAAACGTATAGTATAATCAAAAAGCGAGACCCGACAGAACAACAGCTCAGTTTATATCTCCGGGATGCCAGACTAAACGTACCGATGTGCTACGGGGGTATCTGTGAGTTGAGTTATCTTCTTTGCGTCGCGATATTAACCGTTCGATAAGCTGTTTTTGCGGTTCGGTTACCGATCCTAAGCCAGGAGTTTCAACACCCCACAGGTTGGTTATATCTTATGTGCTTGTGCCAGATGAATCAAATGTATCTTACATGCGTATGCCAGCTGCGGTGCATCCTGTACTCGTCAAAGAATGGCGTGCGATCACCCATGTCCACTAAGCTGTCATCCAGGTATGTTCAAACACTTTTGTTACGAATAGTCCTAACTTGGTGTCAAAGGACCATGTCCCCCTTGCAATCTAACCGTCTATGTTACTTGCCATTGCGGAAAGGTAATCAATGCCGTCCGCTGTGAAAATTCTCATCCTGCAGACCAAGCCGTCAACTCCTGCGGTGCAATTTGCGGCCGTTTTCCTCAATGCCAAACTCACTCATGCAATCGTCCATGTCACCCTGGGGATTGTGGAGGATGTGATAAATTTGAGGATATAACCTGCTTTTGCGGACAAACGACGAAGGGAGTGCAATGTGGAACTTAGTGGCTTAGAGCTGGCCCGTGAAGCTTACGTTCCAGACGCTGGTCGGGACGCTTTGACTTTGGTGGCACATGTGAGAGGTATATATTCCTGACTTTATATTTTACCACATATTGAACCATTTTGAGAGATTTACCATTCTGCAGTTGCGCAAATTACTCCCCCTCGTCTTGATACGTCGGGTAATGTTAATGTCAATCTGATGGGGATGAATGCTGGAACGAGTCTGGTGGTAAGGTCAGGTATGCATGCACAATGGATTGACACAAGAGCAAATTGAATGGCTGTATCATTCACAGCTCTACTGGATGCGTGCTTTTCATTTTTATTCATTATCGTGATGTTAGAAGGAGTTTTTCGGTGGTATTAGGGTGATCCACAGATGCGTGCTGCTGCCGCTAATGCTCAGATGGCATATGCTCAATCCCCGCCACAAGTGACAGCCTCAGACTCCGCAACAACAAATCTCGTCACCGCGTCCACCATCAGTACAACCTGATTCTCATGTTACTCCAGCACCAGCCCCACCGTCATAAACAGGAACCCGGAATTTTTGCATAAAAACGGACCCCGGATGGACATTGCCGCTTCTTCAAATGGTCCTTGTTTTTTGTTGGAACATAAGGTGTGTCTCATAGATTAGATATCTGTATTGTTCGTGAGGTGCGATTATACATTTGGTTGTATTATTGGAAAACGAATATAATGGTTTCAATATGCTCAGATACATATAATATGCAGTGACTTAGCAGGCGTTCGCAGTGGTCTCAGGATTTCAGAACTGATTCTTTAGGGTATCCTTTTTTTGGTAGGAGGAAGGTAATGCCTTCCTTGATGAATCTCAGTTTAAGTTCAGACTGAGGAATACATTCTTTCTCTATTTTTCGGTTGAGATATACGCAGGTGTATTGTAATATGAAATGCACGACGTATAAGAGAAATAAAACAATACATGAAAGACCTCAATAAAGGACTTGTAAGTGGTACGAGAAGCGGCATGACTTTCGCCATAACTATGTTCCCCTGTGCAGGCATTGTGAAAGAAAAACGGGGAATGTATTTTCGAAAACTTTTAGCGCGAAAATATTCGATAAGCGAAAAACCGGTGAGAGACCTGCTTTGAGTGAAAAGATTGCGTACGAAGGGAAAGCGCATTCAATCCCTTCACACTCAATCATCCCACCTAAAGGTGGTCCTTCATTGATTCTCCGCTTTTCAAAATCGTGGAGCTGAAAGTTTTTTTAAATACATTCACCGCTCTTTTTCACGATGCCGGAGCAAGAAAACATAGTCATGGCGAACTTGCCCATATCGCACCATAGTTCAAAAAAAAATTGATCAGCCCAATGTCGCAAAGAGGTTATACGAGCAAATCCGCCATTAACGCATGCTTGCTAACCTTCGGTGCAAATGTATCGGTGGTTCGACCAGCGAGCGAACTGAACACTTTTGATTGAGAAAAAAAAGGAATATACGTTTACCTTACTACTGACAGAGAAGGTATTTTGATATTGTGTGCTTCGACCATTTGCCAACAATTGAAGATCTGAACACCGCTGTTGGAAGCTGGAGATTCGCTGTTGACAGAACCGAAACCACTTTAAATGTGAGGTGGAGGAAAGTTGGTGTTGCCTGCATCTTGGTATGCACAGGGGTCGGCAGCTGCGAAAATTGCACTAGAGACATTGACCACGATGACATTGCAACGGCGCTCCTCCGTTAGGGGTGTTGCAATCGTTTTTCCAGCCCTCGATAGTGTCGATGATGGTTTGGGCGATTCAGTCTTTTAAAGGGAAGGCTGCCGAAGTTGATCATATGGTATAGTTGGAAGCCCCCATTCAAGCGTGCGAGACGAGACAAGGTAGGGAGGGGATGTTTGTTGTTTGGAGAAACCGACTGCATGTGTGATGGGTTTATATACATTTCTTCCATCAAGAGTGTCCATGCAGCAGGACGGAGGTTGTGTCCAGAACCTGCTGGACGAACGGAAAATTGAGCAAGACGGTGACCGATCCGTCCACTGTTGTTCTCCAGCGCTAAACCGGGACGACTATACCCTTGCATCCTGCAAGGGCTCACCCACCCCGTAGAAGGGGTTTGGTTCGAGATAAGAGATTAGAATACAACCTTGAGGAAGAGGTCGAAGACCCAAAACTAGTGCCGGGTCATATGTAAATCAATGATACCAATGTCGAAAACTTAAACAACATAGGCGAGACAACCATAAAATGACAGCTGACACGTACGTTCACGGAACACCGAGGATCTTCACGAGCCCAACGACTTACATGAATTGGGTGTAACCAGCGCTGTATCTGCTAGATGTTCAAGGGTAGAGTGACTGGAGGCGCTTCAATTTCAATGGCATGCAACTTCTAGCGGACCCGTAACATTTAAAGTCAACCGAGTCAAACTTTGGTGAGAGCATGAAAAGTACGTAATTCGGTCCAAGGTATCGAGGGCACGGTATTTGTAGCGGGAAGGTCTGTATGGAGATGTCAGGACTTAGCACGCCCAGCAACATTCCGCTCAACATTTGCAAAGACTGTACTCTAAACGTCGATTTCAACTTACTAAAGTTATATGTGAGTTTGAGAATATACATTGTTGCTGTAGAGTTTATGAGAAGGTAAATCGCGATTACCAGGAGTGGGTGAACTAGCGTATTTTGGAGTTTCTCAAGTTTCTGATTACCACCAGGATAAATTCATATATGAAGAGCAAAGGAGGTTGATCTTTGTATCTGTGTGTGTATACATAAACTTTAAAATATAATGTAATTTTGTAATGTGTGTCGGCAATGCTGGTTTGTCAGACGACCGCCCAGTCGACCACCAAGTTTTGATTCCGACCGTTATGATGTTGCTGCTACCTGGATGGATTCAGACAGTAGCCAGTGTGGGGATGGCAGTAAGTCTTAAATACGTCCGAATGAATGTCATCGAGTCTTATGTGCTATCGAGGTGGTTCCACCGCTCGTGTACGCTGACCAAACTTATAGTATAATCAAAAAGCGAGACTCGACAGGTACAACAGCTCAATTTATATCTCCATCTCCATAATCCACGTTTAATCATTATTAGGTTTCTCACATGATATCTGTGGAATACTCCTTATTGCAAATATCACCAGGTGCTTTTACTGGTTAGGGAGTCACTTTGAGACAGCGTTGTTGATTCAATCTCTCCTTATGATACTCGCTCAAGCAAGCCTTCCATTTTCAAGTACAATCATCCATTTACTCATCTTGCTATATCTTAGCTACTATTACTATACATCTGTCTTCGGTATCGTCCCTCGATTTCTCCTGAAAACCTAGGGTTGTCTTCGCGACCGTTCTCATTTTGGCACTGGCCGTTCTACTGGAATTACATCGAATTTCTTCTCGCCTTAATGTGCGTTTTAAAATTCCAGGGATTCATTCTTCACTGACGCGCTTACCTTCGAGCATAGTTTATGTCATATCATACTGTATTTGATCTTCGGCTCAACCACCTACTACATAGACGTCTTGGGCTTCGTTGCTCTGGGAATTGAAAGTTTGCTCCCGGTACCGCAACTAATCAGGTAAAGTTTTGTATACCAGGTGCCTTGGGAAAATACTAATACTAATGACGTCTTTCAGTAATTTCAAGCGTCGTTCTCTATGGGGCTTTAGGTTGTCGACGTTGTTAGGATGGATGGGTGGTGATGCATACAAGTAATTCCCTGCTTTTGACGACATACCGGAAAATTAGTAACCGTGCATCGACTTCCAGGACTGTTTACTTTTTTATTCAACACTCCCCTCTGCCATTCAAAGTAGGGGCGATATTTCAACTATCGGTAGATTTCGGTACGTGAGTTAGTACTGCGAACTACATACAAAGATTAATATCTGTTTTGAAAGCCATTCTAATTCAAAAGATAGTCTATGGAAGTCCTCCCCCGACCGTGGTGCTGGAAGTCGAGGATCTTGAGGAGCAGGAACTGGTTTTAGACGAGGAAACCGGGAATGCATGATAACCTCATATTGTTCTGTACATGTGGAAACTTATTTAATTTAATGTGATTATTTACTGGTTCGAGGGTACTTGAGTGACTGAACCGACTCCCGCGGCGGTAAACAGCGTGAGAAAGCGACCAAACATCTTTTGCAACTTGCAACCCATCCACGTAACGTCGTTTCTCCTTCTCTCAACTTTAGCCTCGTATAATACTAGTGGTCGAAAACAAAAATCATGGCGAAGCCGATCGCTTTTTGTGAACACCTTCAACTGTCAAGCGTGGGCGTGCAACCCTCTTCGATTTCTTTCCAGGTAAAGGGTGTTTCAATCACCATGCTAGCCTCAAGTTTCTACAAACTGACGTATTTTCAAGACTCTTACGCTGGAATCTGATCGTTTCATTTGTGTCAGAGAAAAAGTTAACGAGCAACATCAAGTCGTAATAGTCGACCTTTCGGATGCCAACAATGTCCTTCGTCGCCCCATTACCGCAGATGCCGCTATCATGCACCCCAAAGAGAAAATCTTAGCGCTAAGAGGTAAAGTCAATTGGTGCTGCGGAGAATTATTATACTGACTGGTAGTTAGCTCAACGACAATTGCAGCTGTTCAACATCCAAACTAAGAGTCGCCTGAAGTCCCATATCATGACCGAAGATGTTGTTTTTTGGAAATGGGTTTCGAATAACATCATCGGTTTGGTCACCGACAGCGCAGTATACCATTGGTCTCTTTCAGATGAAAATGCACCTCCACAGAAGATGTTTGACCGACATGCCTCTCTATCAGGAGCTCAGATTATCAACTATCGCATTACATCCGACGAAAAATGGTTTGTCGTTGTAGGCATTGCAGGAAATACGACCAATCCCGCCGCGTTCAAAGTTAAAGGTGCCATGCAGCTGTACAACAAGGACAGAGGTGTTAGTCAAGCCATTGAAGGTCACGCAGCAGCATTTGCCGAACTGAAGCTGGATGGCTCCTCGAATCCAACTAAGTTATTCGCCTTCTCCGTTAGAAATGCTACTAGTGGCAAGGTGTGCCTTAAGTTTGTTGGTATTGCTTTCGGTTGACTGTAACCCATTTCAGCTCCACATTGTAGAAATTGATCACAATCCCGCCAACCCTCCATTCCAGAAGAAAGCAGTGGACGTATATTTCCCACCTGAAGCTGTTAACGACTTTCCAGTATCCATGCAAGTTTCAAAAGTTCATGGAATCATTTACATGACCACGAAATACGGCTTTATCCATCTTTATGATCTTGAATCCGGTGCTTGCATTTACATGAACCGTATTAGTGGAGACACACTTTTCGTAACGGCCGAATACGAGGCCACTAACGGTATTATCGGTGTCAATAAGAAAGGCCAGGTTCTCAGTGTGAACGTTGACGATAACACTATCGTACCTTACATTCTATCAACCCTAAATAACATCGAACTCGCTTTCAAGTTGGCCAGTCGCGCGGATTTACCAGGTGCAGATGACCTATACGTCCGTCAGTTCCAGCAATTGTTCTCTTCAAGTCAGTATAGCGAGGCGGCCAAAATCGCTGCGAACTCGCCAAGGGTAATGTTCCTTTATATCTCAACTTTTGAAACAATGCTGAGAACATGTGCCAGGGAATCCTTCGTACGCCAGCCACCATTGAAGCGTTCAAGACTGCTCCTGTCCCTCCAGGTGGACTGTCGCCGATTCTCCAATATTTCGGGATTCTACTGGAGCGTGGTGAATTGAACAAGTTCGAGTCATTAGAATTAGCCAAGCCCGTGCTTACTCAAGGCAAAAAGCACCTTCTCGAAAAATGGCTCAAAGAAGAGAAAGTACGATACTCTGTTTATGCTATAACCTACTTTACGCTTACTTGCTTTCTAGTTGGAATGCAGTGAAGAACTGGGAGACATCGTGCGTTTACACGACTTGACTTTGGCACTTAGCGTGTATCTCCGTGCGAACGTTCCGAGCAAAGTGATCGCCTGCTTTGCAGAGACTGGTCAAACGGAAAAGATTGTTTTGTATTGCAAGAAAGTTGGATATACCCCCGATTTTGTTGGATTACTTCAACACATCATGCGCGTCAATTCAGAGAAAGGAGCTGAATTTGCAGGGCAGTTAATTAATAATGAATCAGGCCCATTAGTTGACGTGGAGCGCGTGCGTTATGATTTTGCCATTGCAGCACGTTTGTTGAACTTTTCTAGGTTGTTGATATCTTCATGGGTCAAAACATGATCCAACAAGCTACTTCCTTCCTGTTGGATGCTCTCAAGGATAACAAGCCGGAACAGGGTCATTTACAAACGCGTCTTCTGGAGATGAATCTAGTTCATGCACCTCAGGTGGCAGATGCCATCTTAGGTAATGAGATGTTCTCTCATTATGATAAACCGAGAGTTGCAAATCTTTGTGAAAAAGCCGGCCTTCTTCAAAGAGTATGCTTCCCGCTCTTCCTCTTGGTTTCAGTGTCTCACCACTCTTCATAGGCATTGGAACACTATGAGGATATTGCTGACATCAAGCGTGTCATTGTACATACCAACGTGCTGCAGCAGGAAGTAAGTGACTCGATATTGCGTAGAATGAAGTATCTTATACTGCGCTCCAGTGGCTTGTTAATTACTTCAGTCGTCTCACAACAGACCAATCTTTCGCTTGTATGCAGGAAATGCTACGAGTAAACATACGTCAAAATCTGCAAACTGTAGTACAAATAGCAACCAAATATTCCAATATCCTTGGACCAGTGAAATTGATTGAGCTATTTGAATCATTCAAGAGCTTCGAAGGTAGGCCGATACCTCGACAAGAACAATAATGAACTAATCATGATTATATGCTGTTAGGCTTGTACTACTATTTGGGTTCTGTTGTCAACCTCAGTCAAGATTCAGAAGTGCACTTCAAATATATCGAATCGGCAACCCGAACTGGTCAAATCCGAGAAGTGGAGCGCATATGCCGAGAAAGTAATTATTATAACCCGGAGAAAGTCAAGAACTTCCTCAAAGAAGCCAAGCTTTCCGACCAATTACCGTTGATCATTGTTTGCGATCGATTCGATTTCGTTCACGATTTGGTTCTTTATCTATACCAGAATGGGTTGACGAACTTTATTGAAGTATATGTGCAACGTGTCAATTCCGCCCGAACACCCCAAGTTATCGGAGGTCTTCTCGATGTCGATTGTGACGAACAAACAATAAAGAATTTGTTGGCATCGGTGACCGGTTTGTTCCCTGTTGACGAACTTGTTGAAGAAGTCGAAAACCGGAATCGTCTGAAGTTAATTCATCCCTGGATTAAGTCGAAAATTGATGCAGGAAGCCAAGACTCGGCATTATACAATGCATTGGCAAAAATTCTTGTCGACAGTAACAACAATCCCGAGGCGTTCCTCAAGGAGAATACTGTGCGTTCTGTCTATTTATTTTTATTCACCCATTAATCTCTGATAGATCTATGAACCTCTTGTTGTTGGCAAATACTGTGAAAAACGTGATCCCTATTTGGCCTTTATTGCCTATGCCAAAGGCTTCTGCGACGAGGAATTAATTCATATTACCAATGAGAACTCCATGTTCAAACACCAGGCACGCTATCTCGTCAAACGTCGACAGTTGGATTTGTGGGCTCAGGTCCTTCATCCTGATAACATTTACCGCCGACAGCTTATTGATCAGGTTCGTCTTATGTAGATAATTACTTTTCGTCTGTTCCATATTCTTTCTAGGTTATTGCTACTGCCCTCCCTGAATCTACCGATCCCGACGACGTTTCAGTTACTGTAAAAGCATTCATCGCAGCCGACCTTCCTCTTGAATTAATCGAAATCCTGGAGAAGATAATACTAGAGCCCTCACCTTTCCAAGAGAACAAGAATTTGCAAAACCTTTTGCTCCTTACTGCCATTCGTGCCGAGCCCGCCAAAGTCGTCAATTTAATAAGCAAGCTGCAAAACTATGATTACAATGACATTGCTCGGATCGCGACTGAGAATCATCTGTACGAAGAAGCCCTTTCGATCTACAGGAAGCACAATCAACATGCTGAGGCTATAAATGTCCTGGTCGAACATATCGTCAGTCTTGATCGTGGAGTTGAGTACGCAAACAAAGTCAATCTACCGGAAGTATGGAGTCGATTGGCCAAGGCTCAACTAGACGGGCTTAGAATCAAAGATTCCATTGGTAAATCCGTCCTTTAGGTCCGCCATGAAGTGGTTATTGATGCTTGAATTAGATTCGTATATTAGGGCTGGTGATCCTTCTAACTTCGCTGAGGTTATTGAGATCGCCAATCAAGCTGGTAAACAGGATGACCTTGTTCGTTACCTCCAGATGGCTAGGAAGACTCAACGAGAACCTAAAATTGATACCGAGTTGGCCTATGCGTATGCTAAAACTGACAGGCTTCATGATATGGAAGACTTCCTTTCCCTTACCAACGTCGCCGACATAATGGCTGTCGGAGAAAAATGTTTCCAAGACGAATTATACCAAGCTTCAAAATTGTTGTTCTTGAGTATTTCGAACTGGGCTCGTTTGGCGACGACTTTAATTTACCTTGGTGAAAATCAAGCTGCCGTTGAGAGTGCAAGGAAAGCTGGTAATACACAGTAAGATTCCGCGGTGTGCTGAGTGATTTATCACTGTCTGAATTCTTCCCATAGGGTATGGAAGCAAGTACATGCAGCATGTTTGGCGAAGCAAGAATTCCGTTTGGTATGAGCTTGTAATTGTAACAAAGTATGCTTTGTTTTGATTGAACTTTAGGCTCAAATTTGTGGTTTGAATATCATCGTTCACGCAGTAAGTAACCCTAGAGAGATAAGATGGTGATTCTTATCTCCCGAGCAGGAAGAACTTCCCGGGATCGTACGAAATTACGAGTGGGAAGGTCATTTCGAGGAGATCATATCTCTCCTCGAAGCAGGGCTAAGCTTAGACCGAGCACATGTACGATTTTTCAATTCCACTGTATTCGTTAGCTAATTCTTTTGTAGAAAGGGGTGTACACAAATCTGGCCATTCTTTACAGCAAATATCGCCCTGAGAAACGTAATTGCTTTCGTTCTTTATGCTAATTCAGGAACTAAACATCAATCCAGTAATGGAACACCTCAAATTATTTATCTCCCGCATAAATATTCCACAGGTACCATACTCAATTCCAAATTTTATCATTATACTTCATTATACCCTCACCTATTTGTCAATATTAGGTTATCAAAGCTGCCGAGAGCGCACATCTCTGGTCAGAATTAGTTTTCTTATATGTGAAATATGACGAGTTTGTGAGTGGAGAGTCTTGACTTATAACATCACTTGTGTAACGACGAGTTAGGACAATGCTGCTCTTGCCATGATGGAACGAGCCGCCGCTGCGTGGGAGCATGGTCAGTTCAAGGATATCATCGTCAGAGTAGCGAACGTGGAAATGTATATTTTTTATTAACTTAAATCTATTCCCACTTCTGACGGTGTTTTAGATATTATAAGGTCCAATCGTTTCAGGGGGTTATCTGTTTAACGCTCACATTTTTATTTTCATAGGCGCTTTCGTTCTACTCGGAACAGCAGCCTCTACTACTAACGGATCTCCTCGCCGTTTTGATTCCCCGAATTGATCATACCCGCGTCGTGCGCATATTTTCTGCCCAAGATAATGTACCGTTAATCCGCGCATATCTAATTGCTGTGCAAAGCGTAAGTTTTTATATCTGATTGAAAAAAGCCATTAATAACCCCTTTCTATAGTTGAACATTGAAGCTGTCAACAATGCCTATAATGAACTATTGATCGAGGAGGAAGACTACAAGACGCTACGAGATTCAATCGACAGTTTCGATAACTTCAACAGTACCGCTCTAACAAAGCGTTTAGAGGTGCACGAACTTTTAGAGTTCAGACGGCTTGCAGCGCATTTGTATAAGGTATTCGAGCTTCCATAAGCATCCTAACGTATCGCTAAAGCGTGAATAGAAACACCGTAAATGGGATGAATCAATATCTCTTTCGAAACAAGATAAGCTATTCGGAGATGCCATAATCACAGCGGCTACCTCAAGTTCTACAGAGGTCGCCGAGGAATTACTCACATACTTCGTGGATATCGGAAACAAAGAGTGCTTCGCCGCGATGTTGTATGCTTGCTTCGATCTGCTTCGACCCGATATCGTAGAAGAATTGTCATGGCGATACGCACTCGCTGATTTCTATATGCCCTATAAACTTCAGAGCCAACGTCATTTAATAGAAAAAGTGAGCCAACCACCCAATTTCTGAGGACTTGAGCTTATATGCCAACTATAGCTGTCCAAGCTTGAGAAAGAAGTTGCTGAGAGATCACGAAAAGAAACTCAAAAAGAACAACAAGAAGCCGATCAACCTATCATCAATCCCGCCTTTGGGAGTCGATTGCTTATTACCCAGAATGGGTCAGTGATCTAGCTTTAAACATCTATTTCCGTCGTCTAAAGCCTTTATAGCTTTACGGGAGCACCAGCGCCAGCGTTTTCGAATGGTATAAAACCGGTTAGTTTGTTCTTTCATTCCTAAATAGAAACATATCATTGAATCAATCATCCACAGCATTTGACTGGCTTTGGACAGTTCTAACTCATGCCTCATCATCTTTTGTAAATATATAATTATTTCGCTCTGAAATTCTGAAAACGACCGATGCTGTCAATTAATATACATGCCATGAGCTTGTAACGCTTGTAAACTAAAATCCAAAAACGAGAGTAAAACCTTTGACATAAATGCGATTAAAAAAAGTCCGGAGAACATCAATATATATATTGTGTCACATTAGTACACAGCAGGTATTGTTGTTGCTGGCTGCCTGTCTGGATGACACAGCACAACGCGCAGCTTCATACTAATTCCAGTGATCAGCTGTGATTAATAGAAAGCCGATCATGCTTACGAAGACTTGTTCAACTCCACGGTTATGCTTGCTACTGCACTCTAAATGAAAAATGGAGTTCCTTTTACGGAAGCAACCAACAGTAATTATTCACCTAGATATCGACTAGCTCGTATTCGTCTAGCCATCATCAGTCCCTGTCCTCGTTATCAGATTAAGGAACGGGGGGGCCGTTCAACAAATAAACCGTACCTCCTCGTACTGTACAGGACTTCGGTTAGACCGTGCTAACCGTTCTGTGATATCTCTATCCTCGCGCAGATCACATTTTAGAGCTGGACAACTCTCAATATTCTCTAACCAACAATTTGATACATTATACGGACCAGTGAGAACGATCTACGACAAGATAAGCACTATTACGATAGATACGAAACAAATACGGACCTTCACTCCTGGACAGTATTCTAAGATTTCCCTTATCCACTGAGCAACAGTTTCTTCAATTAAGGGAAAGAATCGACGAAGAGATGGCATACCCTATATTCAACGTTCTCCAAAGAGACTGGATTATCGACCTACAGGTCATAATAAGTGTAGAGTTGCTTCAGAATAGTTTGAATCAAAACATACCGAAAAACAAAGGATGATAACGTGTGTTTCGGCATATGACAAAGTACGCAGCTGATCGAAGTCCTCTTGACCTAATCACACGGATTATGGCTCACGTTATTTTGAACTAAACTGGTACGTTCTTACCAGCGGTATCCCATAAGCTCAGTTCAACTATCTGGTCTTCCAGCTGAACGTCTTGAACGTAATTCTCAAACACTGTCGGTTCGCTAGCCAAGAAAACATTCTCAGTTAAACTTCCGTGCCATCGGTAATGAAAAACAAACTATATTTGAGTAAAGTACCCTCGCGTATAAACATTAAGCCTTGTAGTGTGATATTGGATGAGAGGAGGATGTCGGTTTATTAGAAACACCCGAACTTACAGTGACGTCTTTGTGGAGGGGTCAAAGAAAAGCTAACCATGACATCTCAAGAGAACCGCACCTTTCCACAACCTCCATCCCCTACCACGACTATCTTTCTTTGCAATGGTCGTCTACTCAAAGGGTTGAAACCACTTGTGGTATCAGAGGAACATAGTGGCATGGTACATAGACGCGAATTGTTTGTCAGCAACGGTCCTTTCCCGAGCCCCGATTTGGATTAAATCTAGCATTCTATCGGCACGTGCTGTTGAACATCATAACCTACTACGTACGTATTGTCTTTTTCTATACAATTGGCAAGAGAAAATTGGTGTAGTCCATTTATACTTTCGGAAAAAAGAAGAATGAGTTGGAAGCATAACGCGTGGAATGTTCTAAGGGGTCTAGGTTCTATATAATGTAATCAGGCCAAAGCCTCGTATCATGTCAACAGGCCGGGGAAGTCAGGGGAATTTTAACTGTGGTCTGGAAATCCAAATTAGCCTGAGACGGCGGGGTGTGAACGAGAAAGTCACATACAGCAAGACCCGAAAGACTAGTTTCTTTATATTTAACGGACATGTCTCGTGCGGTCAATCGCATTGCTTCAATAGCTTCATCGAGTGTCACTGAGTAGACACCATCGCTAGCCATAGCCAGTTGAGATGCTGTAACAGCCTTTACCGCTATAAGAAAAAGTAAGTCGAGTCATACAAAAAATAAATATAGACTCAGTACCCCCAAGGCTGTTTCTTTCAATGCAAGGAACTTGAACCAAACCATCAATGGGATCACAAGTTAAGCCTAGATTGTGTTCTATTCCAATCTCAGCTGCCTGTAAAACGGTTTCCGGCGAAGCTCCCATGCATGCTGCGAACCCAGCAGCGGCCATCGAACATGCCACTGTTCATAAATATGAACAATTCCGAAATAAAAAGTCCTGAAGGTTACGAACCTCCCACCTCGGCCTGACATCCACCTTCCGCGGCAGATATGGTACTACCACGCTATTCGGAAGGTTAAGCCTCTCGAAAGCCTTCATCAAGACATTGAACTAACCTTGAAAAGCATTCCAACGGCTGCCGCAGTCAATAGGAATGTTTTGATGCTCTTTTCTGCATCCTCACTAACGAACTAGGGTATAAATGTAAGCATGAGTAGAGGACTAAATATAGACTTACTTCTACGATGTACTTTAAGACTGCGGGTATTACTCCTGCGGCACCATTAGTAGGACTTGTTACAATACGCCCGCCACTGGCGTTGACCTCATTTACACTTATCGCGTAACAACTGAGCCAGTCCATGGCCTATATGGAATTCTTAGATGAAGATAAAGAAATGAGGAAAGCCCGATACCGGAAAAACCGTTTTTCGCTAAAAAAAAAAAAAAAAGTTAGTACATAAACATTATCGGAAGGCGTACAAAAACAAACTCACGGGTGGCATGGGCAAAATTGGATGATCAAAGGAGCCAATGACCCGAGTGGGTCGAGAACGTCTGTTAGCATGTCGAGCGTTGGAAAGGGGTGTGAAGTTATCACCGTCCGTCGACGCTCTAGCATTATTAGAATTTGATTTCTGAATTTCCCCTGTCTCCGCAATTGCGGTCAGTGTTTCAGGACCGGTAATGACGGGTAATTGACCAGTCGACAAAGCGGGATAGAATCTGCAGTGGATCAATGAGACACGACTGCAGAGAAAGAGAGAGAATAGGAAGCTAACCCTCTCATCAGGCGTCGATAGAGACCGGGAGCCCTCCTACGTAAACCCAGTCTCCCAGGTAGTACGGTCTCCGAGGTAAGAACACCTGATCGTATGCAGTCATCCATCACGGACCAAATACGGATTAACTTTTTGAACGTAAATTCGAGACATCAACTTTCTGTTCGAGAAACAACCACCTTATTGTGAATCTCCTCATGAGTATGAAAATGTAACTCGTTATCGTAGATTAATTGAGCAATAGTCATCTGAAGCTGATGTTAGACTGAGAGCACCAGAAATTAAACAGAGTAACTACGTTGTGTTTTCGGGTGAGTGCAAGGAGAGAATCCCCTGAATAAAAAAGATATGGTGGTTGACTTGGCCTAGGATGTAACTCGGTATCCGTAGCATCCGAGACCGATGACTTGGCAAGTCGAGCTGAGTTTACAATACTTTTGTTGACGCCTTTATAATAAAGGTTTTCATCGTCTGGTCAAAAAGGGGTTTGTAAGAGTTGATGTTCTTAGACATAGCGTATCCCACATTTAGTCTTATCGTTAACGACAAAGCCTCCTCCAACGCTAGGGAAAAAGGATTAATACACATCTACCAATTCTGACGAGATGTACCTAAAGTATTCATTCGTTGCTAAAAGATCTCCATTTGTATCGAAAACGGTAAATCGCATCCCATTCGGGTGTGTTTTCAAAACCTGGTCCCATCTGGTATTTTTGAGATTCCGAGTAGACTTTGCTAAGAAAATATTACCTCCAAAGCATGTCACGATCCATATCATAAGTGATGCGGTGACTTCCTCCGAGAAGTAATGTTTTATTTTCGAGGACGGCCTCATATCTGGATGGGATAGTCCCGGTGTCTATTGTTTCGGGATCTGACCCTATTCTTACGTCAATATATACTGTAAGTCGAGACAATAGGAGCCCGCACCTTCGAGTCCGAGAAGAATTGCCTGCGGAGTATGATGACTGGAATACGCAATTACAAACAAAAGAAGAAAAGTAAGAAGAGTGGTCTACTCACCCTTTGCCAGTAGCAGCCAAACTACCATATCTGATAGTTTCTCTCAGCTCATGAGTAAGTCTGTACACAGAGTGAGCTTACAGATGTATTTTGACTTGGTGAACCTGTGAAAAGAGCTCGGTAATTAAGTCGAACGGTCATTTTCTCACTAGACCACTTGCTTTCTCCAGTAAACCAAGTTCTTGCAAATCAAACATGAAAATTCTAGCAGCCCTCATCGGTCCAACGGTATGAGAACTTGACGGCCCCACTAAAGAAAGTTAATCAGAGAATATGCTCCAAATAGGCAGAAGAATTGCCAAACCTCCAATACTAAAAAGGTCGAAGGTAGATATGACGGCGTGCTCTGGTCGAGGAGGATCGTCTTGGGTATCATTATCTGTAGAATTTAAGGCTCGATCAGTAGAGTATGACCGATGGTAATTCCGAGCACGATATTTCAGACAAGCAGTTCGATAACTTCGAATGCAAGATGATGTCACATATTGCAGCTGCCTGCAGGAAGTACGCTTGATAGGACAAACTAGGCTTCGAATGATGTGAGTCATGCCAGTGTGTAATGGGAGCCGAGCTTCAAGGATTTACAACCTGATGACAGGCTCGGTAACAAGTTGGCGCCTCAAAGGATCAAAAAATAGAACGAAACTTTTTTTTATATCAAGTCATCGGCAGCAGCAGCAGGGGAACATGGCCGTATTAGCGCTCCGTGACATTGTGTCATGTTAGTAAGCGGCCATTTTCTGCCGTTCACTAATTGCTCCTTCCCGCTAATCTGAAATGAATTATCATGAGTTATCATGCCAGACTATCTTAGGCGACCATGACAGTTACGGATCCAGCAATTACCTAAAATCAACCTTGCAGCAAGGTTTACAGACATAAACTTTACATAAACTTTCCGAGGAGAGCTCATGGTTAATGTTCTCATGACTTTGGGCAAAAATAAACTCACCAGCCTGGACTCGGCCCGAGTAATCGAAAATTTCATGGATAGCTTAAAGAGAAGGGAAGGCCGACATGCAAAACGCATTTCATACGTATAAATAAGCATGCATCCAATGGTCAATTTGTTTGTTCTGCGAACGGTCCTCTCTTCCCTTCGCCGCCATGGTGTCCTTGTCAGTTGGAACGCTTATTTATCTGGGCGCAATGCCCCTTGTGAAGACGTGAGTTTTGATCCATTTGACCTTATGGTTATCCTATGCTACCATAGATACTTGACTATTGGTTTCGGCTACATTATGGCACGTTTGAATCTGTTCCCAGCAGCCGCATCGAGAGGAGCTTCTCATATCACTATGAATCTGGCCCTACCCTGTCTAGTCTTTGCAAATATCGTACCCGGTATACTAATCACTAATATGAAATCTTAACGCGTCACTGATGAACTTCATTTAGCCTTTACCCCGTCGAATGTATCTGCCCTTGGACCTTTGTTTTTACTGGGATTCGTTTATCAGTTCCTCGGTTTTCTTCTTGGTACGAATAGCGCCTCTATACATACTTCACCTTATGCTTACGGCAAGTATCAGGTTTATTCATCCGGGAAGCTTGTTATGTCCCTCGGAATTTCTATCAAGGTTTGGTTGTCATGTGTACCACGTCCAACTGGGGGAACCTTCGCAAGTTTAATCGCAAGTCTTTTTACTGTATCGACTAAGATTTCTTTCACCAGCGACTGCTGTTGTGCTCTCCGTTACCCAGGTTGCGCCCTTCAATCCAGCTACCGATCCTGACTGTAAGAGTTTAGTTCAGTATTCAATCGCCCCCAGATATAAATGGAAATCTTAGTAGGAGTTTCATTTGTGTCGATATTCATCGTTGCCTATTTTCTGGGCTTTTGGGTTTCCGGTGCTGCACACTCGATATCTTGGGATTATTTACCCCATATACCTCAGGGCGAAGCCGCTGAACAAAAGGTTCATTGGAAGGAAAAACCACTCGGAAGATGGTTTTATCGAATAGTGCTCAGATCCGATACAATTGCGTTTATAAACGAACCTCGAGAGAAACGGGATGCCGAGAAAAATGAAATTGACAAGAACATAACAATTTCGGTCCTCAATTCAACAAATCAGCTTGGGAGGCGATTATCAAATACTTCCAAGGTCATTTCTCCGGAGACAACAATTCAAGACACCGCTGCAGACGTCGCCCCAGTGGCTTCAACAATCAGCGAGGAACTGCCCTCCGGAGGTTCACCAGTCTCCGTTCATGGTTCTCCTTTCAAATTTGTCCTTCATCGACTACGCCAAGTTTTGTCTGTCCTCGCCACCCCTGTGACTGTTGTTTTGGCCATATCTCTTCCGGTTGCTTTGGTCCAACCTTTAAAAGCCTTATTCGTCGATACCACTGCTCAAGGAGGTCCGGATTGGAAAGGTCCGGATGGAAGACCTCCTTTATTTTTCATAATAGATACAGGTTAGTATTCCAACACCACGGTATTATTCATATTTTTTATCGATTAAAACATAGCCACGTTTGTTGGCAATCTGACTGTGCCGATGGGCTTGATCCTACTGGGAGCAAGTTTCGCTCGTTTAAAACTTCCTCGTCCACTTTCTAGGTTACCGTGGATAGCTATGATTTCCGTGACTATAGCAAAAATGGTTATTATGCCTGTATTTGGTATTTTCGTAGTTCAAGCCATGGTGAAGAATGGGTTGATTTCTTCGTGAGTTATACATTTTATTTTCAATACCATCTGCCCTTCTGAAAGTAAGTCAAGAGATAGTAAAGTTGAGCGATTTGTGGCAATCTTTTTAGCAGGAACACCAGCCGCTGTTAAGTAAGTGATGTTTTGAGCACCCCAACTGGTCTGTAATGACAAGTCACCCGTCCCCATTCAGTCAAATGATTGCTACACAGCTATATTCTCCGGATGGAACTGTAGATACCCTATCCGTAAGTGGACATCTCAAATGGTTGGAACATACTAATTGCTATCAAACCTAGGCCTTCATTTTAATCCAATGTACGTCGTTACCCAAATTTCTCTCACAGGCAATAACCTTGACCGTCAAATAGACGTGTTTATGTTTATCGGTTCTTCGTAAGTTGACTCAAAGTATGTTTCTGGATTAATCCAATTATTTCATCGAAACTTAGAGCATTGGCTGCCATTGCAATTGCACTACTATAATAGATAAAGTTTACTTTACCGGCCCAGGATAGATTAGGTTCTCGGTGTAGATCCGTTCATAGGCATTGTATCGCATATAAAGCATTGTTTCCATGTACTGCTACATATATACATCATATAACAAAAGCCTGTCGAATTCGCAAACCGCCTTCCTTATTGTGCCCTTGGGCTCGCTCTCACCATTATCGAGCAAATAGAACGTCCTGCATCATCAGTCCATTTATATCTCTCAAATTTCGTTCGCACCTTATCGTTGGTAAATCAAACATATTTTAAAAAGTATTAATACGTATGCGATTGAACGTCCACAAACTAAAATGATATAATTACGATAACTATGCATAAAGTGACAAACAGTATGATATGCCAGTAAATAATGCGAATCCAAGTAAATATACAAAGCCATAAGCAGTCTTGGAATAGTCTGTCACCTCGTCGATGACTATTATTATTTACCCGTAGGTGATTCGGTTTGTGTAGGAGGACCTGCCTGAGATCCCTGATTATACAATTGCTTAATAGCCAGCTCATTTCGCTTTTGTCTTATGCGTTCCACCTCTTCCGCCCCACCTGTCAATTTCAACTTCTTCCCTTGCACGAAACCATTCAGCTCGGCTTGGAATTCATCTGCCTGATTAGCACGTTCCTTTTCGCGATTTTTCTCGCTGGCTGCGATTGCTTTCAAGCGACGCTCCGGGTCTACAGCCGCACTTCGTACTTCGAGCATGACGGTGCTAAGTCCGTTATGGCCTTCCTCCATGGGTGGGGGACGGAACCGCGCCCTCGCGCTTCCAGTGGTGCTCCGAAGGGAGATAACTTTTTCAATATGCCCAAACACCTCCGTAAGGGCCTTATGGTCTTCCGAAAGATCGTTCATGAATTCCTCTTGATAGCTCAGGAATTGCTGCTCTTCTACTATATTTTGAAGTTCTTCTTCCCACGTCTTCTTCCACATGGGCTTCACTGTCTGAATATGCTCGGTTAAACTCTCCAGTTCCTTTGCCGTGGTTTCAATGTCTGCCTTTAATGTGGTCATAACATTTGATTTAGGGGAAACGTGCCTCTTAAGCACATCGTGCTTGAGGGTCTCGACCATGTCTTGTAGCTCCTCCACTTTAGTCAAAATATTCTGACTACGCTTGTCCATAGTCGCTTTTCCAGTATCAATGAAAGCTCGCGCGCCCCCAATCTTCGTCGACGCAAGTTCACGTACGCTAGCAGTTTGCGATCGGAGGGTGGTTAACGATTCCTTGGTTTGATTCATAAAGTCCGTGTACAGCTGTCTAATGACACCCAAATCTCGACGAAGATTTTGAACCTCGTCAAACTGCGTTTTCAGATCGGAAACAATCCTGGTTGTTGCGAGATCGGACATCGCCACCGAATTTCCCGTCATTTGAGGCATTACGGGTGCTGGAGACGACGGAGCACGCAGAACATCATCAGTGGGCGATATTTTGCTTATCTTTATATCGTCATTTTGGAGTTTGGACAGTCGGGCAACACGTCGAGCGATATTTGCAAACTGATTTTCTGACGGGCGCGGCATAGAGGGTGATTGGGTTAGTGTCAAGTTGGAAGCTTGGGCTGGGAGAGATTGTCGGCGTGAAGAAGTTATTGTTGTCCTCAAGTCCTTGATATCTTGAGTTAAATTCGAGATTTGCATATCAATATGTTGTTTGATTTGATCGAGGGCTGTAATCACGAAGTCAGTACAACACATGTACTATGAGGTTATAGTACACTTACGTTCGATATTTAAAGACAACAGGGACTTATCCTTGACATCGTCCATATCTTCCAATTCGTATTGAACATGGCTAGAGGGATCATTGATATATATAGCGGGAAAGTTCTCAAGTCCGGGATTATACGAAAACTTGTCAGTGAAATGCAAACGGAGGGATGGAATGGACAATCCATCTCGTTCTAATGTTAGTTTCTTGACCTGCAATCCGACCTTGAGAAAGACCGTAACAGAATCCGAGGCTGGAAATGTTGAAGGGAGTTTTTCGCTTGCAGGTGACGACCCAGGTGCTTGGACGTCATTGACCATGGTGATTTGTTCAGCAGTAACCTCTACAATTGGGACGTTGGCCAATGTCTCAGGAACGGGCGGGACAGGAGGAGCATTTTTAGCCGGAGAGTAAGTCCTGGGCTGTCTCTTGGAATGAGATGGGGATGCGCTATCGGCTCTATTTCTTCTATCACTATCGGTGCGGCTGAGACTCTTCGAAGGGCTCTTTACAACAACACTCGGACTTTCATTCTCTTCGGCTAAAGATTCTAGGTCCCCTGGAGTCAGTGTTGCTCCAAACATGGCGCTACGCCTATTCTTCCTCCTATCTTCACCGGCGGTGAACTTATCGAGAGGGGATATTCCTGACTTATCCCTTCCACCCGCAATTTTGGTTATATTGTACGTAGAAAAGCGCTTCGAAGCTCGTCTACCAAATGCTTCGGTTTTCTTCAACGCATCTAGAGAGCTTTCCATCGCGGGGGCTCTAGTGCTCTCAGCAGTAATGTAGTCTTTGTCTGGGGTGAGAAGCGGGCTGTGTTCGTGGTCATTTGCTTGTGTAGTGTCTGGCTGGGGAGATTTCCTGTCAGGCGAGGGGCCATTCGATCCTCCTGAAATTTCTGTACCTGGGGTGGTGGGTAGTTGAACAGGCGGATCTGAAAGCGAATACCGCGCTACACTAGCAGGCACAGGTATTGGAGTAAAACCATGCTTGCCAGGTTTGGTGGTAGGCGGAACAAATGCTTCGTTATTCTCTTCTGGTTGAGCAGGTGCAGGAAGTGTAGATGGATGATTAAAGTACCCAGCAGTATGTTGAGTCCTGGCGCTTTGAGATGGAGAACTCCTTTGCTCTAATGAAGATCCAGATATTCGTGCCAATTGTTCTTCCCCGCGAGGCGGATCGTGCTCAGAAACGACCTCTCTTTCTCTGCGTAACAGAGAAGATTGGGACTCGCGCTGCGAGTCTCTTATAGATGTTCTCGCACGACTATGGTCAGTGCGAGAACTCCTGCTACTTGATGAACCTGTAGAACCTCTGGTACGTTCAATCATGCGACGATAGATGGTTTGTTTTAATCGAAGACCGTGTAATAGATTCGTTATGACTTTACGGACATCAGGAAGATAGAGATCCAACACGGCCTGTGAGGCATCCTCTGATAAACATGCCTCCAGGATATGACGAAGATCGTCTGGGACTGACATAAGCTCACTTTGCCAAGACGTTAATACATTATACCCTCCGTTAAACCGGACAAAAAGCAAGGGAATTATTTACCTCATATCGATGTTGCACTGACTGAACGCTGCCACTGCGGCATTAAAGTCATTTCCCAGACGTACATAGACGTCGCTGACGTCGGTTTCCGCTATGTGGCCTTTGCTCCATTCTGTCAACGCTTCCAATAGCTCTTTAATTGCAACTAATAAACGAGTGACAGCTGATTCCACAGCAGGATTACTATACTAAAAAAACACTTATGAATACCCTAAATTGGAAAATGAGGCTGAGATGAGCTATTTACCTCGCGTCTTCCGCCATGGCGCGAGCTCTGTGATGAAGTAGAACCGGTGTGGCGATGATAATTCGAAGGCACAGCGGAGGGTGGGTAGGCTGACATGGGTGTTGAAGGAGAATGATAAGGGTTTGGGGAGGGAAAATAGACTGGATCAGTCTGCATGACAGGCAAACGACTCAGTGACAAGAACTTGGAATTTAGCGCCCGTTGATTCTTGTTAGTTGAGAACGATCAAGTCATGGTTGCTCCAGCAAAAAAATCTGCGCCAACATCAAACCAAAAGCAGGTCAAAGAAAAGATTTTTCATCCCCAATCGAGAAAAGCTGGACAATTAGAATGGACGCAGTTAAGAAAGGCAAAAATGGCGTCAGCAGCTCAAAAGAAAACGAAGAAAGAATCGGCAAAAGGTGAGCCATGTTTGTCACGGATCGAGATGAATAATATTGTATGGTATTCATATATACTTTCAACAAATAGTTGACAGATTTGTTTTCTTTTATCATGCCATTCCACCAGAGGCAGAAGCAGTTTCTCTAGAAGAACTACATACCATCGTACGAGACATTTGGCTGAAACGACACGATGAAGAATTGAGCCAGGAAAAAGCGTTACGGCGGAAGGGCAGACCGAAAAGTTCGAATCAGATGCGTCTCGAGGATATTATCTTACATGAGACCGAAGAATATCGAACAGGCTTCGGCGAGTAGTACCTCGTAGTATATCACTCACTACTAATTTATGTTCCTGTTGTCAGAGGTTCCTGACTTAACGCACCCGCCTACAGTCAAATTATTCCGCCAGTGGGGCCAAACGGGTGTAGGCTTTTTGGACATTTTACGGTATATTCGAATAAACTCGGAAAACCCGACTCAAGTGCTTGTTTCCAGACCAGGTCGGCACGAAAGTCTTACGGTCAGTGATATAGCCATGTCGGAAATTAATTAGATATCGCTCTATGTAGCCATCCGAATACCATTGCATGTATATGTACATATCAACTCGAAAGGGGCGTCCCTGCGTCCCTTGCTGTCAAACAAAATACAACCATTAGCTAAGTATACAGCCATATGTATGAACTTCTGAATTTAGTTTCAATTTTTAAAATGAGATCGCTTACGGCACGTGATCATATCTTAGGGCGATCCGTCGGCGTCCACGTCGTCAGCGACAGTCCAAAACAGTTTCTGTATGAGCTAAATTCTGCGCGCTGTTCCGAATCTTCTTCACCTTTTTCCATTTGCCCTATTGACATCCACCGGAGTCTCTCTTTAAGCAACATTATATCATGTCTTCCCAAGATCGTGGCGGAGAGCACGACGCTTCCAGAGCCGACTACGTTGCAGTACCGCTAACAGAAGATATGAATCTTCAAAAAAGAAAAAACGCCAATGAACAGACAACCTCTCCAGACATATTATCAAACTCTGCCATACCACCAATCTTATCATATTGCGTTGCTAGCATAACAATGACAGTTGTTAACAAAGTATGTACATGGCTTTCAAATTTCTATATCTCGTAGCTCAAAAGTTTCTTATTCTCCCCGCCAAAAAAAAAGTACGTTGTATCAGGAAGGGACTTTTCCATGAATTTTCTTTTGTTATGTCTTCAATCCATTGTATGCGTTGCGTGCGTGTGGCTGTCGAAAAAAGCAAATCTCATTTCTTTTCGAGATTTTGACATTGGAGACGCCAAGCAGTGGTTTCCCATCAGCTTCTTGCTAGTTCTTGTCATTTATACAGGCTCAAAGAGTCTCGTGAGTTTCCGCTAGCGGTGCTTTATTCCTGTCTCATCCGCTGAAAACGTTTTCCATGGCAGCAATATCTCCCTATACCAGTATACACCATATTCAAGAACCTAACTATCATTCTCATTGTCCGTTCCGTCCCGTCTTCTTCTCTTTGTCTTTTCCCGTTTAACGAAATTTCGTTTTTACAGGCCTATGGCGAAGTTCTATGGTTCGGCGGACGTGTGACCGGGTTAACCCTCGGATCCTTCATGCTAATGGTTATTTCTTCTATCATCGCAGCATGGAGTGATATCAGCCAGACACTAGCCACCTATTCTATCTGGCTCCCCGAGGTCGGGGTAGAACCGGACGCGCGTATGAATTCCATCGTATTAATAAACTCTGGTTACGTTTGGATGCTAGCAAACTGTCTAGCCCAAGCTGCTTATGTATGTTCTTCACAGTCTGAACTCCAAGGTAAAACTGACGTGTCACGGACAGGTTCTCGCTATGCGCAAGCGTATCAAAAACATTGGATTCAAAGACTGGGATACCATGTTCTATAACAACCTCCTATCGATCCCGGTTCTTGTCCTATTTTCTTTGATTGTCGAAGACTGGGGCACAGAAAATCTCAATAAGAACTTGTAAGGCATCTGCGCCCTCACTTTGCAGAGTCCAATGCTAAGTGGTTCCCTTTGTAAGCCCATCGGAGACAAGGAATGTACTGCTCTTCGCGATTGCCTTTTCGGGGGCCGCTGCCGCGTTCATCTCGTACTCGACTGCTTGGTGCGTCCGAACGACTAGCAGCACGACATATAGGTAAGGCAATCAACCATCTTGTTTATTTTATCGCTCATCTACCCGTCAACAACAGCATGGTGGGAGCCTTGAATAAATTGCCTGTAGCTGCATCAGGCATGATCTTCTTCGGTGATCCAGTCACCTTAGGATCCGTTTCTGCAGTCTCTGCAGGGTTTTTGGCGGGGCTGGTTTACGCCATCGCTAAAAACAACCAAAATAAGGCAGAAAAAAGCAAAAACGATGCCCCCCTTCCTTTGCACAATAGAAAGCCTATGAGCCATTAGAAGTGTTTGCATATATTTATTATTCGCTATGAGTTTTGTCGTTTTAACTAGCCACAGATACATTGTTCATTGATGATTAGCCTGGCACGTTCACGCAACATTCGCCATCAAGGGTCCTAATTTCTGCACTTCGGCATCACGATCGGACGATTTAAAAACCGAGTTGAGTCTAGAGAACGAAAATCCGATTGACGTTGCATGAAAATTCGAGGTGTATTTGAATTTCATGGCGTCTACCAATTAACCGAAGATTTACATATGCCAAGTCTCTCGTCTTGGATGAGCAGTCCAAGCTTGATTCAAGAGAAGTAATGAAATCATCTGAACTTGACAGTCAAACGTTGCACAATTTTAATACTCTGGGTGAATCGTATGACAGCTATGATTAATTATATAGAATATATGCATGGCAATCCTTATCTGCGTGCGGCGCTACTTCCATTCAATTCCTCGTCGTCTTAATTGTATCACAATGATGGAAGCTTGAAATATCCTTCCGCTTTTTTTTTCTATTAGGTTCAGGGACAAGAAGCCAGTTTGACTATGACGATATACAACAAGGCGTTCATTATGAGCCGCTTGAGGCAAATAATTCAATTGTTCCCTAGGTTGCACGTGAAAAACTCCGAACGCACTGATGCGATGGGGCACGATCGTTTTTCTGAGAAGTCAAGCGTCTCTTCTCCATTGCTTAAAGGCATCGTGGGGCAGTGGAATTCCGAGAGGTTATTCGTAATGTCCGCGCTCTACACAGGTATTAAAATGTTATCAAAGCTTGGAGTTTGATTGATTCACTAGATTGGGTTAGGGTTAAACGTTAAAGACTAGTGGCGTACAACATGGAGAGGAATATCACCGGATGTTTGATAATTCCTTGGATTTTGATAAATTTCATATGACATTTGGTGAGAATTGAGTCGATCAGCCTGGGCCAATAGGATTGCGGAGTTCGAAACGGAGACCCGTTACTCCATCTTATCGTCGGCCTGACGCGGTTTGTGTATTTATACCAAGTTTGAACATTTCCCGCCGCAAGTCGAGTCGACATTCGCCCCCTTAACTCTACGAAATATGGTTTCTTCCTTGCAGCCGGTTATACCTATGACACCGAGGCCGAGATCGCCTACGACGTCGTCGTCCGCTCATACCATTCACACAATCCGGCGCAAGGCGGCAGGTCATACCGGTCCATTACCAAAGGTATTGGTAGCAAATCGTGGTGTACGTGGTCATCTTAATCTTCTCTCGGTCTTCTCTGAAACATCGCATTTCATTCGGTTGTCAGGAAATCGCCATCCGTGTCTTTAGGACCGCTCATGAGCTGGCAATGCAAACAGTCGCTATTTTCTCATATGAGGATCGGATGTCAGCTCATCGTCAAAAAGTAAGTGAATATATATCTGTCATATACAAAGTAAATTAAATATTTCCACAGGCGGATGAAGCGTATCAAGTTGGCAAGGGTCTTACACCGGTCGGTGCCTATCTGGCTCAGGATGATATCATCAGGATCGCGCTTGAGCATGGTGTGGACATGATCCATCCCGGGTGAGCTGAACACTCCTTTATAGAAGCCATGGCACTGACCGTCGACTATGCTTTTCACTTCTCAGTTATGGCTTTCTTTCAGAAAATGCGGAATTCGCCCGTAAAGTTGAAAGTGCGGGTATTAGTTTCGTCGGACCCTCTCCCGAAGTCATTGACAGCTTGGGCGACAAGACAAAGGCTCGTACCATAGGTTGGCATTTACCTTATTGACCGCTCTTTTTTTTTTCTTTTCATTATTTAACAAACTACTTCAGCGATGAAGGTTGGAGTTCCAGTTGTGCCCGGAACACCCGGTCCTGTGGAATCTTACACAGATGGCGCCGAATTCACAAAAGAATCTGGTTTTCCAGGTTTGTATTAGCCCGCATATATCCGGACTTTTTGTTCCAAAATTGACATAGTTGCCAGTCATCATTAAGGCCGCCATGGGTGGTGGTGGGCGCGGAATGCGTGTCGTAAGGAAAGAGGAGGAATTCAAAGACGCCTTCGAACGTGCCGTCAGCGAGGCTAAATCCTCATTTGGAGACGGGACTGTGTTCATCGAACGTTTTCTGGAGCGACCTCGTCATATTGAAGTCCAGCTTCTTGCCGATGCTGAAGGAAACACAATTCATCTTTTTGAGCGTGATTGTTCCGTACAGCGCAGGCATCAAAAGGTCGTAGAAGTTGCTCCAGCTACACATCTCCCAGAACCAATTCGTCAAGCCATTCTCCATGATGCTATCAAGCTGGCTAAGAGCGTAGGATATAGAAACGCAGGGACAGCCGAATTCTTGGTCGATCAAATGGGTCGTCATTATTTCATTGAAATTAACCCTCGTATTCAAGTCGAGCATACCATTACTGGTATGTGTTTGTCTAAAAAGAAGACTCGATAGCGCGTTCTGATTAAGCGATTAGAGGAAATAACCGGTATTGATATTGTTGCTGCCCAAATTCAAATCGCGGCTGGCGCGACTTTGTCCCAGCTGGGTTTAACGCAAGATGCGATCATAAAACGTGGATTTGCCATTCAGTGTCGAGTTACCACAGAAGATCCATCGCAGAATTTTCAACCTGACACGGGTAAAATTGAAGTGTACCGCAGTGCTGGTGGTAATGGTGTTCGTTTGGATGCAAGCTCGGGTTTCGCTGGGGCAAGGGTTACGGTATGAGTTTAATGTTGTTTGCTCTAGCATGCTGACGATTGATGATATTCCTTCGTTAGCCTCACTATGACAGCTTATTGGTCAAAGTTAGTGTTAGTGGTGCTACCTATGAAGTGGCACGTCGTAAAATGCTCCGTGCACTTGTCGAATTCAGAATTCGAGGTGTTAAGGTCAGTTTTATAATGTCGATCATATTGACAGTAACATAATTCACTGGATTTTACAGACAAATATTCCTTTCCTCATGCAACTCATAACGCATGACATTTTCGTCGATGGGAGGACGTGGACTACGGTAAGAATTTTATTTTTCACCGCTAAAAAGTAATATCGTAAGCCTGAAAAATCTGTAGTTTATCGACGATACGCCTGATTTGTTCAAATTGATTCATGTTCAAAATCGTGCCCAGAAACTACTGGCTTATCTTGGCGATCTGGCCGTCAATGGAAGCACTATTAAAGGACAACAAGTAATTTGCGACCTCATAGCAGTCACAATACTTCACTGATCGACCTTTGCTTTTTTTAGGGTGAACCAGGACTGAAAACAGACATTGTCATCCCACATCTACCCAATCGCGATGATCCTTATGGACCACCTTTGGATAGTTCTGTTCCATGCACCACAGGCTGGCGCAATATTTTATTGGAAAAGGGACCGGAAGGTTTTGCCAAAGCTGTTCGACGATATCCTGGTACACTGATCATGGACACTACATGGCGTGATGCACACCAGTCACTTTTGGCCACGCGTCTAAGAACAGTCGACATGGCAAATATTGCAAAGGAAACGAGCTATGCCTTGGCCAACGCATTCAGTATAGAATGTTGGGGTGGAGCGACGTTTGACGTCGCGATGCGATTCTTATACGAGGATCCTTGGGAACGTTTGGTTAGTATCATGAGCTGCCTTATTGAAATAACCCATTAACGCTTTCTACAGCGTACGTTGCGTAAACTTGTCCCGAATATTCCCTTCCAAGCGCTCGTTCGAGGTGCCAATGCAGTGGGTTATACAAGTTATCCGTACGTTTTTGGTGGCGTTGTTTGCTTCTCCGGCACTCATTCCCTAATAGGGACAATGCCATCTATGATTTCTCGAAGAAAGCGGTCGAGAATGGCTTGGATATCTTCCGTGTTTTTGATTCATTGAACTACATTGGTGAGCGGGACTGTATGTTCTGAGAGAGAAATATGGTTTCTGACCTCTTTTAATGTAATAGATAATGTAAGTATTACAGAATATCATTTGATTCTGTTTATTGTTTACTTTACGCAGATGAAACTCGGTATCGACGCAGCTAAAAAGGCCGGTGGTGTCGTGGAAGCTGTTGTTTGTTACAGTGGGGACGTCGCGAATCCGAAGAAGACAAAATATACTCTACAGTATTATATGGATTTTGTTGATCAACTGGTCAAGGAAGGCATCCACATTTTGGGAGTCAAAGATATGGCCGGTATTTTGAAACCCGAAGCAGCTAAAATGTCAGTCTCATTAGCCCGGCATCCTTTGATCATCGTTGGCTAACATGTTCACAGGCTCATCGGTGCCATCCGTGAAAAGTATCCCGATATTCCTATTCATGTCCATTCCCATGATACCGCTGGTATTGCAGCTGCAAGTATGATAGCTGCGGCTTTAGCAGGTGCCGATATCGTCGACGTGGCCATTGACAGTCAGTGTTCTTTCTTTCTTTCTTCCACTTTTATAATATGAATCTAATGACCAACCAGGCATGTCTGGCCTTACATCTCAGCCTTCTATGGGAGCGGTTTGTATGGCTCTAGAACAAACAAATCTAGGAACTGGAATCCGTTATGAAGACATACAAGCACTAAATTTGTACTGGACTCAAGTTCGTCAATTATATGGCTGCTTCGAGGCCAATGTGCGAGCCTCGGATTCAAGCGTGTTTGATCACGAAATGCCTGGTGGTCAGTATACAAACTTGATGGTAAGAAGGTTCCTCTATTTTAATTCAAAGGCCTCATCTTTTTTTGCCGCACTAGTTCCAAGCTTCTCAGCTTGGTTTAGGCACACAATGGACTGGTTGGTCCCCTCCAGCATTTGCATCACGTGAAGGGCTTCTTTGACTGACTTCGTACAATAGAGATAAAGAAGAAGTACATTGACGCTAATCAACTGGTAACTGGTCTATACTCATATACTCAAAAGTGATTGGTTTAAATAACCCATCTCGTTCAGTGTGGAGATGTTATCAAGGTTACGCCTTCTTCGAAGGTCGTCGGAGACTTTGCACAATGGATGACCTCGAACAACTTCTCGAAGCAAGATGTTTTGGACCGCGCGGAATCATTGGACTTCCCATCTTCTGTTGTTGAATTCTTCCAAGGATACCTAGGACAGCCAGTTGGTGGATTCCCAGAGCCTTTGCGGTCCCACGTCATCCGTAACAGGCCACGAATTGATGGTCGACCAGGTGCAACGATGAAACCTCTTGACTTTGAGGGAATGAAAGCGGATTTGCGGGCCAAGTTCGGCAATCATATCACGGATCTCGATGTTACGTCGTATGCCATGTACCCGAAAGTGAGTGAGAACCAGCAGCGGATTGTGAGGAGTGACCTTATCTGAGTTTCTTTTAGGTCTTCGAAGAATATCAAGCGTTTATCCAGAAGTTCGGAGATCTGAGGTATATTTACACTCACCCTAGATAGAGAACTAAACAGTCTGAACTGAGCTCGATGACAGCATTGTTCCCACCCGACACTTTTTAGGTAAACCCAAGATGGAAGAGGAGATGCATATTTCCATTGAAAAAGGAAAAACACTGATCATTCGATTGCTTGCTATTGGAAACGTCGTCGAAGGTAAAGGAGTTCGCGATGTATGGTTCGAAGTGAATGGAGAAGTAAGCTTTTTTACATTGTTACATCCACACTATTTTTACCAGATTCTTCCCCCCTTCTTTCTCAGGTACGTGCAGTCCCTGTAGAAGACAAGTCTGTCCCAGTTGATGCGTTTACGCGTGAGAGAGCCACTTCAGAACCTGGATCAGTTGGAGCTCCTATGTCTGGTGTTGTGGTAGAAGTTAGGGTGACCGAGGGCCACGAGATTAAACGTGGTGACATTATCTGTATCTTATCAGCTATGAAGGTAAGCAAAACGAACCACCATCTCCTAGTTGATTGAAATTCTGAAACATACTTTTTCAGATGGAAAGTGCTGTATCAGCACCAGTTTCGGGACATGTTAAGCGAGTACTTGTTAATGAAGGTGCGTTGCCAAACGCCAGGTTGTTTACCATAGCAGCTGAACACACAAAACTTTTTCTAGGGGACTCTATTAACCAAAGCGACTTGATTGTTGAGATCACACATTGATGACGGTTATTTATGATTCCACTACGGCCTGTTTCGTCGGGGGCTTCAATGTTGCAGGGTTTTTGTTTGACTCGGAATGCGTATATTGGCATGCCAGTGCAGTTCGATGCCGGAAGCATTTTTTCAGAAGCTATATCTCTTGCAGCCTTGTACTAGATTTAGAACTTCAAAAGGGGAAATAAAACAAACACTTTCAGATAACTTAGTAAGAAAGTTGTGATGTAACTGTTTGAGAGAGAGAAAAGTGTGAAGCCTTTTGTGAACATGATGGATAATTGCGGGAAGGAAAGTGCTGACGACCACTATGTAACGCCTTATTTTCACTGCACCACTGGCAACTTTGGAAGGGTGCAAAAAAAATGTGCTTCCGAGAACCGCCACTCCTGGAGGGTGATGTCGGTACGATTACCCGGATTCTTTTCAAAGAGATATAACATATCACAATAATTCCGATGATTTCCGATAAATATTTTCGTTCGACAATATTTGAAAAGCGTCTATTTGATTTGCAATAAAAAAAATCAAAGATAAAAAGATCATAATGTGTGAAAGATGTGTCTTGGCGAAGCCTCGTTTCAACAAAAAACTTTTTATACACGAAGAAGCATTGGCGATTCGATATGGCAAAAAATGTCACGGAAATATGGTCTTGTCTCCGAAAGTCGAGCTAGCCTGTTCAAAAGAGATTAAAAAAAGATAGAAATCCGCGAAATTACGAATTATGCCCCACCGAATCATGCTTTGCCTGCAAAGGCTTGAAGCTTCTTTCACGAGGTAATCCCGGTCAGAAGGTAAGGAATTACCAAATCCACGGTAGGTACGTCCTTACAAGGTACATACCTACTTCTTACACTATCTTTGAAAATTAAGTGCATGTTTTATCCGAGTCCACGTTTATTTCATGGGAATAACATTCTTTTTTTGTGTTACCCCGTTCCTGAAATCAAAGGATTATAGCTCAAGGGACGACAGTGAACCCATCAGGAGCCTGTTTGCGAGGTGAGCTTGGCAAATTAAGTAGTGGGGATTCGAGATACAAACCAAATACCAATTATATCTTTCGTGAAATCTTGTGTTTGGTGGTCTTCCGTCGTTCTTCCTTTTTTTTGAAAAGTGTCGCCAAATCGCCAAATGAGAAAGCGAGCTTTGGGTTGACGACCATCAATGCACCAGACAGGTTGGACTAGATTTACGCCAAGGGGCTTGTTGCCACTACAGAAGCCATAACAAATTGGAGATCGAAATTACTCCGACTTGAACTTTCAAATTGACGCAAAGCATTAGTGAAGCGGGGATCCAAATTTGAAACTTTAAACTCCGCCGAGGGTCGCCACCGTTCCGTGTGTTCATTGGATTGAGGAAATTCTGCAACCATGGTAAAGACTCTTCTTCAATAGCTTTTTTTTGAAATTAACGATGAGATATCTTTGCAGCCACCACCAAAAGCGAAGGGAGGGCGGATGCTAAGTCTCATCAACTGGAGACTCAAAGTCACGCTAAATGATGGTCGACACCTGACGGGTCAAATGCTCGCGTTCGACAGACATATGAACCTTGTGCTGGCAGATTGCGAAGAGTTTAGAAAAGTGCGACCAAAAAAAAAAGCCGGCGAGGGTGATGCTGGACCACCCCAAGATATGAAACGCACATTGGGTCTTGTGATCTTGCGTGGAGAAGCTGTTGTCAGCTTAAGCGTCGAAGGACCTCCACCTGTTGTAGACGAAGATAAGAAAAACGCTATCAATGTATGTCTTCGAGTTCTAGTCATTCTTGATAGCCATGTTCTGACACTCGAACTTTATTTTTTATCAGATTCTTCCTGGACCAGGCCGAGGTCTACCAGCAGGACGCGGTATAGGAATGATGCCACCAGGTAATGTTCTTTAAAAAAAAATCACCCATGTGGTTATCGATATATTCACCGACGTTTAACCTTTATTCTTGTACCTTCTGCCTTTTAGCTTTTGCAGGACGACCCATGCCATACGGACCCCCAGGAATGCCTGGCGGGCCTCCCCCGAATTTTCGCCCACCAGGTATGCCCCCGGGCATGCCTTTCCCTCCTCCTCCTCCACCTGGTTTTGGGTAAGTTTCGTTCTAAAGGGGGGGAAGACCATCGAGTTAGATCTGGTGAACTGACTTCGTTGACTCCTTTCTCTTTACCCAGATTTCAACCCCCGCCACAATGAACGAAAGAAGGTCAAGAAGGCCATCGCATCGACATTGTTTCTCGTTTTGGACGGCAATCCTTTCTTCTACCAAGTACAGCTTCGTTCCCCTGCACCATGACTGCACCCGCCGACTTCGTCCCTAAAAAAAGGAAGATGCAGAACCGCGATTGTATCGTATATACTATGTCATAAAAAATGTCATTAGTTCTCAAACCCGATCAAGTAATCAATTAGTGTTATGTTGTAAAGACTAAGTGGTGACGTTGTGTTTTCTATTCCCATTCAAATTATGGCTTTACGCTGGAGCTTCTTCCCTGGGGTCCTGATCTATATGTGTGTGTGTCAAAATTGTAGTAGGGCCCTAGAAAAAAAAAGGATGTCCGAGCATCTAATTTAAGCTAAACTCAGAATCTATACCCTAAAAAACAAACCCCGACAGATGGAGTAAATGATAATACGGGCTTGCTCTATACATTCTAATTTGAAAGCAATTGGATATCCTACTGATGTTTCTAAATATATTGTCATATTCACTTTGACTATTAAGGCTAGATAGTTTTGGTGATTTACATTGCCACGGGCATCAGTTCCTAGTACTGTTAAGCGTGCATGTTCTAGCTATCTTTATTGAAGTGGCACTCAGCCATCCCATCACATGTCAATGATATATTGTTGAATCTCATATTAGTAGTAGTAGTAAGCAGAATTCACACCTCGGCATCATTCTGTCGTAACCATATTGATATATTGACACTGCCCCAGCGGCAAATTATTGTGATTTGGATTCCGTTTTCCTTTTGCTAAAAGTGGCAAATTGGGAGATTCCGATGCTCCCAGAAGACTTCGAGGATGTTGTGTTGTTTTTCTTTAGTACTAGTCACCGCTGCGGTATCAGTCTTTGTTGCCAACATGCATCGAAAAGCCGCATCGAAAAGAATACTAGTACTTCCTTTCACACTGGTCATCAATATAATACATAGCTGAGAATAATTTTAGACATGGTTACACATTACAACACACGATGATATATACCTAGCACTGTCTGTGGTAATTCGAACTCATCGAAGCACCCGCTGACCGGGCGAAACCTCCTAAAGAATTGGAGGCTTCCTTTCTTTTCTTTTGAAGAATAACAACAGTGCATGATAGCAACCGTCTTAATTTGAGGTAGTGTGGCGTGCAAGGGCGTAATGTCGATATGGTCATATCTTGTCCAAGTAAAGTGAGAGAGGGAGACACGTACGGTCGGAAAACGTCGTTTTAATACGGCGAGACAGAGTCTCCGACGTGCGGGGGAGCCTTTGGCCAATACAGCCTTGGCCGGTGCCACGAGTCTCGACCTCAATATTTACATTATTAAAAATGAATCCAGGCGAAAGGGATTTTATATACATAATTAAAATATTTTTTTCGAAAAACAACAACAGAGTTGTTCTAAGAATAGCCAGCTCTAGAACGCAGTAAATGACCCATGTTGCGGCTATTGTGCGCGGGGAGGTAATGCCTCCTTTAGATACTAAGTTGAGAGTCAATATCAATATATATGTGATCTTCGAAACCTTACCTTACCCTGTTTATTAAATTTGATTTCAATTATTCGAGTCCTGGCAATCAGCGACCTGTATCCCCTAGAATTAACCAGATATCACGAAACTCACACACTCACACACTCACACTATTTTTGTCAAAACACACACTTGTAATTCTCTTGGGAAAACGCGGTGTTGCAGGGTCGTGAATAGAAACAGTACTTTCTTTTCTTTGTTCAAGGGAAATCATATTCAATGGAAAGAGAGAGAGAAATCTGTCAATTCATGAGACATAAACAAGGCTAGAAAGCTGGTCATTTTATTAATGAACCATATAAATGATGCAAATATTCGATGTACATTGAGTGGTCATTTTTTTTCTTTCTATAAGACGTGTAAAGGAAGTGTGTGTACATGGGGAACAAGTACAAGGCCAACGTCCACAATTGAGCAATATGCAAGATACTAAAAAACAAACAAGGAGGCAACAACAGCAACAGCAACAACAACAACATCGTGGAATGGTGAGTGAGTGAATAGAACAGAAAGTCGAATAAGCGAGCGAAGAGAGAAAAATATTGCGGCAAGACAAAAATAGAGAATGTGTGCTTCGGTGATGATGAGTCGGCAATGCAAATAGATATTTAGGAAGAAAAAGGAAAGAGAAAATAGAATTGGAGATGATGTGAACGGTAGAGGATAAGTTTATGTTGTTGTGTTTCTTTTTCCTTGGGGGATATGTTTTACGGTACGAATTCGACAGTGCCGATATAATCGGTGCCACCTCGAATTTTAAGGGTTTGCTCGCTGGTTTTGCTTCGTAGGGAGGGGTGTGTATGTGTGTGAATATGCTGGGATAAATGAAACAGAAATTTTGATGCAGATCAACAGAAATTGGATGATTGTATGGTGGGGATGCTTCGGAACAAAAAGGGGAAAGATGCGACGGCAAAAAGGGACAAGATAAATGAAAACAGAAAAAAAAAAACAAAGGGGTTCAAGGGGAAGTTTTAGGGAAAAAGAGGATATGGCGACCTTTGTGTAGGTGCTTCTATAGGCGATGACAAAGAAGGGGGACGAAAAAAGAACCAGTCGTTGGGTGGTTGTTGGATGATACACACGCAAGATGTGTATTGCACTGCTGTATAGGCAGTTTAAGGGAAGGGAAAAGAAGGGCGAACAGGGGCGAACCCAGTAGGCGATATATCCGAAGGGAGGATTACCAACTTCAGCCTGGGTCATCTTATGACGGGATGAGACTTTTAGGTATTGATACTACCGAAATATTTTTTCTTGGTAGGGGACGTAAGGTTTCATCTGAATATACAAGGCGCTCTTCGGGAGATGGCGGGACGCTCGCTTTACGACCTGCATCGACATTGGGAAGTGGGACAGGAACTGGATATGCCATCCAAGATGAAATTTTATTCACGAACCGACGTAGTAGGGGTTTGGCAGCATGAGAAGACGTAGTCGAGGAGGCATCGGGTATTACAGAAGGTGTATTTACAGATTCAGATACAGGTGTGAGAAAGGAAGCGTCGTCCTGACTTGGAATTAGCGAAGGAGCCGTGCGTGGTTCGCGTTGTTGTTGTTGTTGTTGTTGTGAGCAAGGGAAGCTGTGGAGTATAGATCCTGATATGTGACGGGGGTCGATAGTAACGCAAGGTGGGGCGAGATTTTGGGCGGTTAAGGGAAAAAATGGAGGACGGGTGAGTTTGTCGAGATCAACTGGGATAGAGGAAGAGGGGGAGGGAATCGGGTCGTCTTCCTCTTCTAGCCCAGGATGAACCGAAGCAGCCCAACGCAAGATTCCATCATGGTCTTTGCCGAGATACTGAGAAGGAACGACATGGTATGCGCCAGCGTGCAAGTCTTGGAGTTCCTCATCTCGGAAGCGTGTCACACACTGAGTCGGATCGCTCGGATGAGCTCGACGATGGATCGGAGGGAGTCTCTGAGAGGATTGAGTAACAGAAGCGGGACGAGGGGATGGTGCCGCGACAGGGAGGTCGAAACTAGCGTGACAATGGTACGAAGTCCGTGCTGGCAGAGAATGGGCAAGAGATTGGTCCAAGGCCATACATTTCTTGGAGCAATACACATCGTTGCCCTCGTTCTGTAGCAAATTTTTTTTGGGGGGGGGGAAGAAAAAAAAGACGGGAAATCGTCAAGTCAGCTGCAGGGCGAGACAAAACGTGCACGACTAACAGTGTGGCGACCACATCGTAAACACCAGTCTGTGTCCATTTTGCAGAGGCAATGAATAATATAGGAAAGAAATGAAAATGTTGAAAGGGTAGTGAGAGTGGTGGGGGAGGAGGTTGGAAGAGGAGGAGAATAAGGACGAAGAGTGAGAGCAGGGGTATTGAAAAGGCAAGCAGGCCTCAAGGAGAGTGACCTAATAAGGACTTGAGAAGCCAAGAGGTCGAATATAGCGACTAACCCAGCAAAAGCCCCCAAGAAGCGCTAAGATTGATCGAGGCTAATAATTTGCGGGGGAAGGGGATGGGACGACCAGAATAAATGAGAACTCGGCAGTGATCAGGGTCCCATCTTACTTCGAAGCCAGGGACTTTGGGACTGAATTGTTTATGAAAGCCATCAAAGCAGCACAAAACCAAAACAAGACCAGATCTCACCAGAAGATTGCAATGTTTAATCATGTAGTCTCCTGTGGGTCCTCCTGCCCCTTCTTAACCGAATGGCCGGAGAAGGCCCGCTCATAGTGAATAAGTACCGCCGTGGTTATCCGTCAACATCGACCATCGCGTTTCCGATTCTCTATCGCTTCCTCGTGAGCAATTTGAAAGAGAGAGAAAAAGACCTGTCTTCACCATTTCACATGAGATCGTCAGATGTATCATTCAGAGATAAATACCGGTATCTTTATTACTCCTGATGATGAATATATCTAGATTAGGCCGTTCCCGAAGCCACCAACAAACATCCTAAACTCACTCATGTCTACGCGAGCATCACGGTTCTTAGTTCCGTTTGTCTGTATGTCGTCGTTATAAACCCTTCCGCCCAACCGCCAAGAAGTCAATAGACACGCTTATCCGCCATCAGAATAAACTCACCGGTCAATTCCATCCAAGCAGATTGACAGCTCCTTAGTATCCTCCGGATCTCTAATGCATATTTCATACCCAGTCGTACTAGTCTGTTTTCTATCTCCGGTAAATCCTGGAAAGGAAAGATTTAGTTTCCATTGTCATCTTATTTTGTAAAAAAAATTGATAGAAAAATATAAAAATAGAGTAAACCCCGCCCCATCCGCCCCATCAAAGAGTAACATTTGAATAATATATCACGGATAGTTAAAATGATACACAGTTAAAACTTAGGTATGGTACTCACGTCAAGCATCTCCCCGATTTGCTGTTCGGAGAGTTCGGGAGAGTGGACCGACTGGAGCTTCTGACCGCAAATCTCTACGACCAAGTCGGCGATTCCTTGAACAATAGACATTTCGTTGATGTCAACGCCGTTCGCAATTGCTTCAAGTGCCCGGTGTTCAACTATGCGATCTCCCTTGTTTATTTGCAATGAGGAACCAGGGTCACCGACAGAACATTCTTCGCCTCCTCCAGCAGCCATTAATCCTTCTTCGAAGTGTTCCTGCTGCTCGGCTATAAGCTCTATAGACTCTATCACATCCTCTGCTTCGGCGTCGAATTTACCCTTGACATCTGCCAAGGCGATTAAAAATAATGCCACCCACAGCTGCAGAGATACTTGACCGTCTGCGTTCAGGTTCAGACACCCTGATGCGGGGTTTAATAAGCCGCTATTCGACGGCCCTGCGACCTCGATCCCAATCCCGCTCCCGTGCTCGTCGGTACCCTGTGACTTTCGTTGTGCATAGGATAAAGGGTTGTAAACCATTTGACTACCGCTCCAGTGGTTTATCAATCGGCTAGTCAGAAATTCCCAATGGCTCAATAATAGGACCGGTTCTCTGTGTCTCTTGGCAGCGTCTTTTCCGCTTATTTGAAGAAGCTCATCCATCGTCCATGTGATGAGGTCGTTCTCGTTACCGTCTAGCATGAAACCATAGTGGCACAGCAGGTGAGCATTGGCCAACCCGTCTTCGTATGTATTGAAAACCTCTTCGTTCCCACCAATTGGCAAATCCGCTACCATATCGCAGGTATCATCAGCGGCACTACAGCTTTTAGTGGATCCAGTAGGTTGCCAGTCAGCAAAATCTTCGCTATCGTGCCCACACTCTTGAAGAGATCCACACATAGGGCATACGTGATAATCTGTCTGGATTAAACGGGACAGCGGACAAAAACGCCCGACATATCAGTCATTTCGGAGCCAAGATAGTTTTCATATTTAAGCAGATCTATTACCTCCAAGTGAACATGGTTATTTTCGGTGTGGTTAAATCTGTCAAAAATATTCACTCCATTTAGGTTTGATGCCAGCATTCATTAGGTGACACATACAAATCGGCAACGGGTACGAGCGATAAACCGAGGTGCGCGTCAACAAGGAATGCACGAGATGAGACAATTGAATATGCTCTATGGAATTCGGGTAAACTTTTCGTAATCCCGAATTCTGATTGCAAGATAGGTTTGGCAACTGTTTCAAAATACGTATCAACGCGCTCCTATACTCACATGCAAGACAAAAAAAGGAAAACGCATCATGAATTGGTAAAGATTTGACGTGTTCATGGAAACAAGATCGCTCACTAAAAGCTTTAGGGTGCCCTTTGGCTGTGAGAGTATATTTTCCGCTTCTGTCCCGCGTAACCATTGGCGTGCCTCAAGACCGTCTTGATTACCGTACAGGTGCCAGAAAACACCAATATCAGCCATGTCCTTTGGCAGGAATAGGAAATAGGTATGCCATGGCGAACGCGGTCCTAGTTGTCTTAAAAAAATGATGAGCACCTAGCAGCACCAGGGAAAACAATCATCAAAACATGCTCTTCTGTGATCAGAGCTAACGCGAGCTCAAGCGTGGGTTCAGCGCGCGATAGCCATGGCGCAAGTTCGCGTGCCTCGGAGCAATTGGACGTAGAGAAGACCATAGCTTTGGGTATACGAACGACTAAAAAAACACGGCAACGTATATATGGTTTCCACCTGATTTGACAAGTAGGGAAATAAAGGGAAAGAAACCATACCAGATTCCCCAATCGCGATATTGACGTTTGGTTTTGTGTGGACGCTGACACTGTTGTCAGAAGATACAGTAATCTCGAGCCGTTCATCAATCTCGATACGATGGCTAGCACACCAACGTTCAAAAGCAGGTATATCTCGGTACGCGTCCATCAAGAATTCGAGGGCGCTGAGATTAGGGCTTAAACAACCAAGTATATGGCTGCAGGTCACAACGAACCAATGCCGTGATAATGACTAATCAGATAGCTTGAATCTACATCAAGCCATGCCATGATAACGCCATTGGCACTGGTAACTGGCAATACGCTCACTGTTTTCAGCTGTTTTTGGTTAATACCTGATTGAACTAGTAATACTCAATCGACATTTTACATATATAATTGGACCCCGTTTTCTTAGCATCCGATAACAAGAACGTAGTACTATTATTAAATTTAAACAATACATTGCCTTGCTTTACATATGTATGAGATCTCGAACATTAATCAAATTCAAATTGCGGGTGACATCTCAAATATATATACTTGATTGTGAACATATACTATTATCCACAGATGCTGCATCCGTGTACTGCCAACATAGCCAAAATATTATAAGATAGCGATGAAACGCATTGCACTGATGAAAATTCTTTTTCATTGTGTCTTTTTAAGCGAGGCCTCTGGAAGCTCCTGTGCTTTAGCCTTGGCTTCCAATTTTACTTGAACTCGTCTGGCATACTCTTGTCCCCCCTGTCAATAAAAATGTTTTAACAAGTTTTACTCATAAGTGTTATCTTCTTACCTGAAGAAGCAATACTCCAACCAAGCACAGAATAATGAGCGTGTTCCCCGCCGATAAAACCTTCAAAGCCTCAGTCCGATCTTTTTCTGTGTCTTCTGGAACCGGAACGACGATAGTCCGTAAACCGGTTATCGTGACAGAACTGTAGATAATGATGCCAAAGACATAAAGCACTGTGGAACAAGTGTGAGCTAAATTTAGCAAAACGTAAACAACCGACTTCTCACCCAAACTTGACCCGTCAAAAAAGATCGCGCTCTCATCCCATGAGTGCAATTTAGCCACCAAACCGAGAACACCCAATCCGATCATACTGTGGAGCAAAGCCTATGGGCAACGTTGCATTTGAGTATATTTCATCCTATTAAATATACGCTTACTTTCACCGCCAGCGGGGCATTATAAAATGTAGTGTAGAATTGGAACCCATCGGCCGTTATTGCCGGCGTAAGGGGTTGAAAGAGAATCTTATGATCAATTGTGAAACATATGAACAATATCCCTACAAAGTAATCGATACAAGGCAAAGTCAAATATAGGCACCACAGTTCACCAACGAAATTTGCACACCTAATACGAAGGATACGGAAGAAAGTACCGCAGCTTGTCTAAACCCCATGTACTATATGGGTGACACGTGAAGCCAAAAGCAGCGTTACAGGCCACGCGTCACGCATCACTGAAACTTTGACTTTCGAGTTTTAACACCACTTTTAATTAATATTGCAATAGTAGTAAGATCCTAATCTACAGAGATATATGGGTATGAAAAAAAAAAACAACAATGTACCGATATAAGAAGGCGAATTGCGATCGCATTGGTATCACCGAAATATCAGAAATATGAGTGTTAATCAAAAATTTGAACAGCGGGTCGTATGTGCACTTCGAGAGAAAAAGGGTGCTAGACTATACATATATACTTGCTAGTGGTATCCCCTAGGTGGATGAAGAGGAGAAGGAGAAGGAAGACCAGCGTAATTTACAGTACTTTGCCCAACATTAACGCGAAGATCGCGCGAGGCTGATTCCTTGTGTTTCCGCGTTCGATTGACTGGAGTCTTTTCTGCAGCAGAATCCTTATCTGTAGTTTCTTCCACTTCCGTTTCTGCCACCAACTCTTGCCGACTTATCTCGAGGTTTGACCGCGAAAATTGAGCAGTGGCATCCGGGTCCTGCGTCTCACTGCCAAGATCAGAAAAACTATCGGGCAAAGTAACCTCATCAGCACTGTCCGACTCTTCCTCCCCTGCTGAACATGACGTTAGTTGATATGTAATTTTGCGGCTCGGACTTACGTTCGAGGGCCCGACCTCCTAGCCCGAGTATTTGATCTGCAGCGCCATCAGCATAACTACGACTGTTGCGGTTATTCTGCACCGAGATTCGCTTCGACATGCGTAACTGTGCGTCACTATCACCAGCGGCCGCCATGTCAGCCTCAGCTTCTTCGGTCTCTTCTCCTGTATCTCCATCGACATTGAACACCCGATTGAATTCAGTAAGCATCAAGTTGAACACAGCTGCCGGTATAGCCAGCGTTGGGCAGAACACTATACCGATATTGCGCGTCGTCATTTTGTTGATTGAGGAATTCTGAATAATCAAGATGAGGTGAGCCATTAATGCTCGTAATAAACTGTAGTTTGACTCGGGCAACTGTGAGACCAATTGTGATAGTTCATCAACTCTTTCGTCTGGATCTGCCAAATCTATAGCCAAGTCAACACTTGGAATGTTCACGCGAAGACGAAACACATACCAACCACTGCGGTGAATCTGGGTTGTAACTCCCTAGTAAATAGACCGCCAGGTATTTCTCGAAGGTAGCTTTTCAGAAGACCAGCAACGGCATTGAAATCCCACTCCTCGCTCGATGCTAACAAGTCGACGTCACCCTCTGAATAGAGTACAATATCGTAAGCTAAATTCGAAAGCAAAAAAAGACATGATAATTACCCAAATTAAATAGATCCCTGAGATTTTTAATCACAGCTGAACTCCCACTCAGGCGATAGATGCCCTCTTCTTGATGGGCCTTCTTTGCTTCCAAGTATTGGATACATCGAAAAGCGACAGCGGGTAAACTGGCAATTTGGGCAACTTCCAGCGCCTCGGAAACTAGAACGCCAAACACGATTCGATTGGTATAGAAATTATTGTTGTGATTATTCGTGTTGACGTTGTTATGACTGCGCATGATCCCCGTCCAGAAATTCTTCGACTTGGACTTACGTTCTCGTTCGTTGCCACTTTCGGGCCCATCCTTTGCTCTAAATTTATGACCAGCAAATATGGGTGCTCCATTGATAGGTCCCGAGATTTTCACCTTGTTATTGTAGGGTTCAATAGCGGGGACATCACCAGCATTTTGGGCGTGGTATGAAGGAAGGTATCCAGGATGCACGGACACTCGAGCTTGCTGTCGATCATGTCGATGGGGAGTTCTTTGAGGTTCTTGATAATGCTGCCGGATCCCCCCTAAGTCGGGATAATACCCCAGCTCAGATGTTGCGCGTTCAGATAATATTCCTCCACCCGTTATGTTTAGTTGCGAAGGCAATGAGCTTGATATAGGCACATTATCAGACGCAATTACTTGATCAGACCAACGCTGGGGCGGTTGATGTTCCATAGGTGAAGTCGACGTAGATTCGGGTGCTGCTTGTAGGTGTTTGGATTGATCATGCGCGACGGTGTTCGCATTGCCTGCAGGGTGTCGTCTCGCGGGGGAAATAACGGTTGAATCAGCCGAAGCAACTGAACTAGTTGACGGTCGAGGCTGAGCAATGAGGGTATTGGCATTTGCAGAGGGTATTAAAGCACCGGGAGGAGGCGGCTGCTCATCATACGTTCCAGAAATATAGCGTATAAGAACGTTTACCCAACTGTCTCGTTCCTGATCGCTCTCGGCACATAGGACATGCCGTTGTTGAGAAGCAGGAGGACCTTTCTTTTGTTCAAGAATCAAAATCGCATGCCTATATTCATTTTCGTCGTCCGAGTGAGACTGACCGCCGCGGCGTTGTTGTCGACCAACTTGAGCACCAGTAATATTGATGCTTCCTAAGTGATTGCCTCCACGCTACATTGAAGAAATTGGATAAATATGTAAACCGAAACTTAATCAAGGACATACGCTTTCAAAGTATTCAAGGCTGGGTCCTTGAAGGACAAAGTATCGTGTTTTCCATCTAATACACAAGGTTTTCCCCTAATATTCAGAGAAAGACAAAACACGTACCCTCCAAAATTCTTTCCTCGTTTTGTAAGGTATCCTTCCTTATAGCCCATCTGCGTTACTGGACCATTGGCTTCATTGATCAAATCTGTACTGAAGAAATCACAGATTTCGTCAGCCTCTCGTGTGGCAGCTTGGACAACATTTTGCAGATATGATTCCAGCGCCGTCTATAGGAATATGAAACTAAGTATATATATATATATATATATATATGGGTGACTTGACTACTCACCTTGCGTTGGTCGACTTTGGCAGGAGCATTGTCCCTGAATAATTTACTATCAGGAAGGTGGGGTAATTTCTTTGCATCACTCCGGCTTAATCTAGAACGAATCCTCGTGTCTAAAGCCAAAACGTCGCTGTATAGCTTCTCAACTTTCCATAAACTTTCTGTGTCTGCAAGAAAGACCTCGATGGAGAAAGACAACACTTCTTTCCCACGATCGTTTGGACGAATGTGAGAACCGACCACACCGATTTTACATCGTCGTAAATCAGCCTCAACCAAATACATCCTTTTCGCTTGCCGCATGGAATTGAGATCCCGATTGTTATACGCTGGGACACGTTCAAATGTTATTCCATCGGGAGGTCCATTACGTTGCGGCGAGGTAAGAGCGTGATCGTATCCAGCTCGCATTCGCTCTTGATAATTAGCCATAGCCTGAGACTGAGACTGAACCTGAGACTGCGCTCGATGTTGGCTGTGTTGTGGAAGTTGGGCCTGAGCTTGAGATTGTGCTTCAGCAACCACTAATCGCTGGGCTTTAACTCTCTCCCGGGTCATGTTAAGCGTGGTGGCATCCGGGTAGTTGTTTGGCTTTGGCATATTTGAACTCGTATCCTGCACTACGGCTGATTTTGGTATGGGTGGTGCGTTATTGATGGGATTGATGGTGTTGGTGTTAAGACTGGCGTTTACCTCACGTGACACTGAGGCAGGGACAGGACGTGTTGCTTGTTTTAAAGGCTGTGATGCTCTATCTCGATCTTGTGAACGTGGTGTGACTGAAGTAGTGCCATAGGGGGGTGAAGCGGGTGGTGGTGTCAAAGTCCCCTGCCTTTCTGGGACAGCCTTACTGGGAGATAGGCTGCCTTTGCGTTCTTCTGAGGACGTACGCTTACCGCTCCTATGGTCCACTCGAGTAGGGGAAGCTCGGACAGTGTGTTCTGATCCTGAAGTCGATATGTCATCGGTATGAGGTATCGAAAGAGGAGGGGCGGTTGCGGTGTCATCATGGATTAATAGGGGTTCTTCAGTAGTAATAGTCGGCGGAATTTGCTGCAAGCTTGATGAATTAACCGGGCTATCCTGTAAGGTGGCGATATAACGCCGGGCCTCGTCTGGTAAGGTAATGCGACTTTCTCTGGCAGGGGTACGGTCTCGCAAATGGGGTATTGTCAAATTAGACGATGGTGAGGTCTCCGAGTTTGCTGCAGACAATAGTGGGTTTGATGCTCCTGTTATCAAAGGATTAAAGGAAGAATCAGATTGTTTTTGAGAATGGGAATGATCTTGTCGCTTGACAGGGGAAGATGCTTCGGAAAGCACACCAAGACTAATCGCAGTTGGGTTGGGGGAATGGGAGCGAGGTAACGAAGGTGCGAGTTTGACAGCTGGTGGCTTATCTGTGTCAATGTTCGGGACCAGGAGTGTATGCCCGTCGCTATGGGATCTCATAGGTTCATGAGAACGTGAACGTGAGTTAGAGAGAGTACCGGACGGGATTGATGACCGACTGCTTTCACCTACATTAAAGGAATCTCGTCAGGTGCACAGTTGTTGATAACAGATGAAAATTAGAATGAATGGCTTACCGATCTCGGGACGGGATTGAAAGTCTGGAGTATGCCGCCCGTTTGGAGTTTCAGGCAGGGGGGAGGATGACTCCGATCTCGACAGGGCAGGAGCTGGGCTTGATGCTGCAAATGCTTTTGTTTTGCGATCGTCACGTTCGGAATCAAGCCTAGCAAGAGCTTTGTCGCGCTCTGCTCGTACTCGTTCCAGCTCTTTGGAGACAGTAGAATGAACTTGTCTTTGTTTTTCGACAAGTTTCCATAGTTGAATATTTTGAGCGGAAAGGACATTTCGGTCGTTAAGAACTATCTCGAGTGCACTCTTGGTATCGCCATTTACACTCTGAAGAACGCTTTCGATGGTGAGTTGGGCACTGGGACGCGAAGGACTGGATACGTTGCGGGTGCGAGAAGATGATTGAACGCTACGTGAGACATCCTCTACATTGACCACCCTACGTTCTGGAGTGGAGAATGTGGTAGTCATCGTTGAAGCTTAAGAGCTAGTAAAAGAGGTTTTTTACATAAGGAGCAACCCCGTGCGGAGTTTCAAATTTGTATGTATGTAACCCACACCCGTTGCTCTCTTCCTCGGTGAGGTGGCATGCTTTAAGTAGAGGCTTGTTGTTTTATATATATTATATTTTATATATTTTCAGTAGTAATAAGAAACATACCCATAGGCAAGCCTTCATTCCGAGTGTGTATGTAATAATGTATAAATGGGAATTGGGGATTGATTGTTTATTGATTTACATTCAAATGTTTGATTTGGGAAATACATATTTGCTATGTCGGCTTTAACTTTGACTATCGTTCAAAACCGGCCATGAATTCACAGATAAGCCAATTAAGATCATCGTATACACCGCAGTTTCATCAGTGCTTACGTAATGAATGGTGATTATTGGCCGCCACGTGACATTTGTTTGAAAGCGCGGACAACGGTCGTGACTCGCCCAAGTTCACGCGTTACCGCGTTACCGGCTCTCAAAGTTCCCACTCGCTGCTCCGCTCGTTCGCGATGGCACCTCCCAGTAGACATCCAGCACAACGCTCGAACATGCGCACTCGCTCGCAGCAACAACAGCCAATTGTCCCCGCGGATCTCACTGCCTCCCCATTCAAAGCGATCCGACGCCTGAATCAAATTGCCACAGTCGTTCAAAATGTTCGAAATGTTCAAACATCAACTACTACAGAACAGCAGTACGAGCAAGAGTCAGACATACTGCTTGCGAACGGAAAGCGGTCTCCCCCAGCATTCTCACCCTCTTCTCCCTCCCATCCACACGATTGGAAGCGCCAAAGAGTCTCACTTGAGAGGGATGACGAGAAAGCCGAATCCGCAACGTCCTCACAAGCAACCTCCACCAACTGCCCTAGCACACCCACATCTCTTCAAGTTCCATTTCCGAGGGAGCCTGTTCACCTGAATTTAGCAAGAATCTCCCAGAGTCCTCCCAAACCGGTTGCTTCTCCAGCGAGAATGTTCAAGATTACCACTCAAACGGGAGGCACTGTTGAAGTTCCAGTGACGCCTGCTAGACGGCCTACCCTCAATCCTGAAAACATGACCGAATCGGTACACTATTCTTTTTATCTTTAATTCTTACCCCCGCGCTAAAACTTCGTCAGAATAATAAACCCCAACTCATCCCTATTCTGATGGAACATGCTGAAATTCTACCACATGCCACACCAGCTCGTGCATCGGACATCACTAACGATATCGCACACCCTCAGCCATCTCCTTGCTTAAGACCAGCCGCCGATCCCAATGCTACAAACGACGTAACTCCTCCAGTCATATCATTTCCTAAAGCGCCTGAGATCTCAGTCCCTACCTCAACTAGAAAGCCAGAACATGTCTTACCGTTCAAAACTCCTGTAAAACCTCGAGAAACGCTCGCACCGGGACCATCTCGACTTCCAAAGCCTTCGTCATCCTTAAGGATCTCTTCTCTTCCTGATAACGTCGCCAAGACACCAACCAGAATGCCAAACCCTATGGCGGCAACTATTTCTAGCATGGCCAAAGCAAAGCCCCGTATCTCACCAATGCGGCTAAGATCACGTCCCCAGTTGAAAGCGAAATTAGGGATAAAAGATAGGACACCGGCAAGCAAATTAGCCTTGAAACGTACCATGCGTCGCACTTCTCTTAATAAAGGGAAAATGAAAGGAGCCCCCTTACCCTCAGTTAACCCACCAGGAGCACTTGCTAATACTGTCGATACATCCGTCAACGGGTCAAAGCAAACAACCATAAAGGCATTTTTCCAGCAACGTCCCACTAGCTCTAGACAGGCTCTACAAGTCATGGGTTCGCCCAGTAAACCTGCACCTCTGGTTGCGCTCTCTACTGCTCTAAAAAAATTGGAAGTCAGTGCTCCTCTTCCACCCACCCGTCCCGCTGTAAACAGCGGTTCCACAGAATCAACAGACGCGCCCGCTCCTCAACCCGTACCAGAAACGACGCAGGAGAATACGTCGGATGCTACCAAAAACAACTCCGTCACCACTGCAAGTCCGAAGATGACCCCAAAGGCCCATCTACCTATGCGGTTGCCAAGTAATCCCGATATCAATGGAAGGTCAATTATGGCAGTTAGTAAATCCCCCACAGATGAGAAGAACCCGTCCGCCTTTACAAACCCATCAATCGAGTCATCAGAGGAGACCCAGGACGAGCTTCCTAATGGCAAATCTACCCCCAAACCCTCTGAAGTCGTCGACGTGGAGTCCTGGTTAGACAAAGGCACCGAGGAACAAAAGGAAAACAAGCCCCCGCTCGAATTTTTTGTTCCCTTGGCAGATGGGCCCAGTACGAAACCTCAAGCTCTAGCTCAGATTTCCCCTAGTCGACGAGCTTCACAAGCATCAATCGCATTAACGCAGTCCCTTTCTGCTCCAAATAGACTTCCGATTTTTCCACAAGTTCGTTCTGTGTCTACCTCTCATCTTCAGCTAAATGCGCGTTCCCCCGTGAAGACTCGAGGAAAAACCAAACCACAAGCTCCTGTAGCCGAACCGGCTAACCAGACAACTGGGAAACGCTCGAATGCTCGAATGCCTGGTTCGTTGGATGTCTTGAAGGATTGTGTCATTTTCGTGGATGTCAAAACTGAAGAAGGCGAAGATGCTGCACCACTGTTCGTTGATATGCTACGGGGATTAGGAGCGAGAGTAAGTTATAATAATGCACATACCACCGTCTTTCTTTGAAATCGTAGCAATTTCCCAGATACTGTCGAAACCCGGAAAGAGTTGTACTCACTTGGTCTTTAAGGCTGGGTTGCCATCTACGGTTGTCAAGTACAAGTGAGTAGCATTATGAATAAAGCATCTGTATGCCCGATTCTAACCACACCTCGTCAAGGCTAATGCCTCAACCAAAGCCTTTGGTTGTAAGCATCGGTTGGGTAGTAGAATGCGTTGAAAAGAGATCTCATGTTGAAGAGACAAGGTTTTTGGTGAATTTGGACGATTTTGACATTACGGGAGGTTCTTTGGTAGGTCGAATGAATTTGCCTTTCTTTTTCATTGTGCGAAACTAAAGCGCGTTACATCGTTCTACTATCGTAGCGTCGTCGATCTTTAACTATGCAACCGAAGCAAATACGAGCACTAATTTTAGGTCAGCTGGATCCTATTGATTCGGGCGATGGTGGCACGAATGGAGATGCGTCATTTACGTCTGAAGGTTCTTCGGCGGCCGGTACGTTCCCTGTTCAGTCTGTTAACGCTCTTCTAGATTGTCTGATCAAATATCCTCTTTGAATAGCTAACTTGAGTCCTCCTCAGCGATCCACTGCAATAGACAATCTGCCTCCCCTGGAAAGAGCAAGACAGAGAAGCCAGCGTTTCTTCCGGAAGAAATGACGACATGCTACACGACCCCTTTGTTATTTTTTTTTTTTTTCACTATATCGCTGTGGATTCCGCTTTATATCATTTACTGGTCGGTTTTATCGGTCGGTCGGTTATATTATATCTCTTCTTATTAAAATGTTTACTAGCGCCTTTTGCTTTGTTATTTCAATCCTTGGAACGGTACCTACATAGCTACATCGTTATGAAAGTATAACAATATGACGTGTAAGAAATACAGAAAGTGCATTAAATATAGCTGTTTTGTGACACGACTGCCCGAGCTGTAAGAGCTGCTTCAATTCGCAGTTCCCGGTCGGAATTGTGAAACAGACCTCTTTTCCATACGAAGGCTGTAATCACATTTAAAGTTTGACTCAACCACGATGCCCTTAAAGTCACGGCATTCACCGGCGATCGCAATACAAAGATATGAATCCAAAGCTATGTATGTATTACCGATTCGAGGAATTACCTAAAAAAAAAGTACAAATACAAGAGAACAAAGAAAGCACGATAAACTGTAAAAAAAACACCCAGAATGAAACTCAAATTCAATTATAGCTTTTTTAAAAAGATACTGTATTCATAGTCGTTTGCCACGTCTCCGAAATCAAACACAACCGTTTTAAAATATCCTGTTCTTCCTCGGATGACATGGCGACATCCGAGCCACCCATGGGCGAATACTGTGCGCCGAATACGTCGTTGAAGTATTGAGGTAATTGAGACGGTGACGGGAACTCTAAAGGCGACTGATAGCCTGACAATTCTCCGGACGTGTTGACGTACGCCAAGGGAGGCGTGCTTGCGTCGAAAGGACTCATGATCGACGTTTCTTGTGTGTCTGACGGTGGTGGGTAGGGTTGTCCCACTGAGAAATCGTTGACTGCTGGAGAACGGGTCTGGGAAATGGAGTCGAGTAGGGCATTCGGATTATGAGAAATGAATTGGTTGTCCATAGCAGAGAGCATTGTCGCGGGATTGGGCATGGGGGAATTGATAGGTACAGTAACGGAAACGGGAACATTCCGAGAACATTCACTAGGCATGGTACAAGGTTGTACCACACCGGTATCATTGTCATTAAGCCCAATCTTGACGTTCTCACGTCCCCTAGGAGATATAACGCGGCCCACACCTCCACCCAATACATTAATCTCATCCTGAACTGAAACTCCACTCGGAGCTGCGTTGGGAGTGTCTCTGCGAGCATGGTGTTGAGCAAAAGCCACATAAGCTTTCTGTTTCAGGCTTTCCAATTTCATCTAAAAAAAATGATGATCAATTACAAAACAAAGGAAGGAATGATGAAATTTGTCGGATACCTTTATCCTTCGACGACAAACATAATCGGGGGCCTTTTCCCATAACATAGCAGCCTTCTCTAATTCAAGGAAGGCAGACGCGGCTAATGAACAACCGGGACTACGTGCAACAATAGACCCCAGAATCTTTAGTGAAATAGGGTAAGATACGTAAGATGAATAGAAATAAAAGGAATACCACGGTGGCAATAAAAGCATTAGGCCTGCGATGATACCATGATGAACATAAATAATTAGGAAAATTTCGAAATTCTTACCAAAGAAACCAAACTCTATACGATAAATCTAATTGTTTCAGAGAGCTCAATTTGTCAATGAATTTCATCGCACTGCGATAGCAAGCTAGCACGGAAGGACCAAACGGGCTTCTGAGCGGATCCTCCGGATGATCGCGTAAAGCCAATGCGAAACAACGACGGTGTAAGAAAAGCGAGGCTAAAATAAACATGATGAAACATAAAAAAAAAGAGCGTGTCTGAAAGGGTGGTGAGACGATTCGACTTACTAACTTCCCTCACGATGCCTACGAACGAACGCTGAATTTTCCGCCCGAAACCAACGTCCTCACTCTGTTCATTATCAACGGGGTCATGGAGTTCCATCTCAGGATAATCGCGAATTTTCTTATCGAGACGTAAGATACTGGCATATGTGACTGGTTTTATACCCAAGACTGTTTGGAGGACTTCAGAACTGCAATCCCGCATAAATCTTGCTGCCCAATGCCTCCCTGATAATTTTTAGAAATAAATAATGCATGGATAGATAAAAGTCGACATACTTGCTTCTCGTGTATCCGTAGGTTTTTCCAAGCTTGGGAAAAGCCATTGGAAGTTTGCAAAAGTCTGTGTAGGAGGCCGTCCTGATATGAAGTTGAGCACTGAATTAAATTTCATATACGAAAAATAGATTACCCAACATTAAGCTCTGAAGAGAGTCCAAATAAGTGAAATGCACCCCGAACGAAAAATGTGAATCACGTACTTGCCACATTTCAGCGGATAGAACAGCGATTAAAGTATGTTGTCTATTTCTAATGTCTTCTTGGGCTATAAAAATTTTAAAATCAGTGTATGGCAGCAAATATAGAACTGACAAAAAAATATCTCACGAAATTTAAATTTAGCAGGATTATGCTCTGAATACGCATATATTAAGCATTAATCAACAGATTTCACCAAAGCCATACGTACGAAGACCAAGCTAAATAACTTTTGTGAGCCTTCTTAAAAGTTGAAAATTTCAAAATGAACCGACTGTCAAAGCCAATTTAACGTTCAGACCCGATAAAACCCACAATTGCTCTATTTCGACCGTTCCACGAGCCATTGATCCAAAAACCAACATGAGATGCTTGTGAATAATGATTAAAGAGAAAATAAAATGTAGTGAGGAGTTCAGACGTACCATCGCTTGAAGGGCAGTCAAAGTGGGGGATTCTATTACCGCATCCAGGCAAAGAGAGGCTCGTGCTAGGAGATAGAAGCGCACGCCTGTATTGGGCTTAAGAGGTTTCGTGAAGTCCACCAGCTCCGCGATGGCAAATACCTATAACGAAATTAGTACCCGAAATTTTTTTTAAATCTATCGACTTGCCATAAATATCAGTCCTAGCGCATGCCCGAGAGGTCTATTAACTAACTCTGTACGACGATATAGAGGAGAAAAGATATTTTGAATAAATTCTGTGCGAGTGAAAGGGGTGAAACTGAAGAAAGAAACATATGAACACTTTTGTTCTGCTATAATTAGCTCTGCCACATACTGCCAAGCGTAATGCTCCCAATAAGTCTCAAAAAGGGTCCACGCTTCGGGATATGTAGGTAGACAATTATCGCGAATCCAGAGACCCAATTGTGAGGTGTCCATGCCCGTGATTACAGAAGGATTGCTTTGGCGAAGGGGGAACATGTATGCTAATTGAGATACTTCGGTTGGTAACTTTGTGAGTTCCGCGAGCACATCCTCAGCATCTCTTTCGGCAAGAAGCTCTGTCTCGTGGTCCTGATCTTCCTAAGGGACATGAGATTAATGGACTCGCGTGACACTACAAAATCAAAAAAAAAAAAAACAATATTTGAATACCTTCCAAAGAAACTTTGGAAAGCGGTAATTAAATGAAAAGTAATTGTTGAAAGGAAATTTATCATACCGCGGCAAACGTGGCTGTCGGACCGAAATAACGGCTGCCTCTTGTGCTTAGAGCCAAAGTTCCCATTGATTCCGACAATCCTTCTTCTTTCAAAATTGTAGTAGGCAATTCTTCGACATTCACAGAGGATTCATTGTCTTCAAGAGGAGTTGCGATACTTCTGAGTTCGTCGGTGAGAAGAGGATGTGGGTCAGAATAATGGAGCGTCTGTAGAACTTCGAGTGAATTCTCCAATTGGCGAACGCGTTGAACGAGAGAGTCCACTCTGGAGTGCTTGAGTGCGAATTCTTTTTAATAGAAATTCCTTTAAAAAGTTCAAGAAGTATTAATTACCAGTTGTTCGGTATTGGCCAGGACATAACTGGGTTTGAGGTTCGTCAGCGACTTGTTAACTTTACGAGAATGAATAGAATTGCGGGCTAACCGTGTGCCTTTTGGAGTAAGACGCCCATCAGGGCATATGGAGGGACACCTACATGTATAGTATATATATATATAAAATGAATTGAAAGCCAGGTGAGTCAATGAGCCACAAACCCTCTTCTAACACAACTGGAGCATGGTTTCTTCTTATCGCATTTCAACTAAAAATAATTGATCTACGAGGAAACAACAACAAGAAAAACAACAAAAGACGCACTTTCAATCGCTTGCATTCCGCACAAGCCTGGGACAGACGCAACGACTGCTCTGTGTAAGTTGGCGGCATAAAGATTGAACAGTCAAACAAAGTCTGAGATTTCCGTCGAGCCTCGGCGGGAGGAAGGCATCTTGCCAGTGACGCGCGTGCATGACCTAATATATACGGTCTAAGAAGGCAAGACAAGGATGTCGCAAGCGCACGGCAGCTGGCACCGCGATCGGCTCCCGCTGTTTGCCGGACCAACTGAGTCATCCATTTCCTAAGCCTAAAGGGTGTCACGGGAACATATGAGAAGGGTCGTCGACGACAACGGCGATGGCAACAATGTCCCAAGGAATTGGCCAGATTGTGCTCATCCTCGTCGGCCTAGTTGGATCAGGCAAGGTTTCTCTTATCCCGGACTCTTCATAATGGCTTTTTTGGTTTCATCTCCCGTCGTAGTCAACATTTGCCGAAGCTTTGGAAAATCATTTTCCAATATTCCGTCGATGCAATCAAGACAATCTGGGCTCGAGGAAGAATGTCGAGGCCGCCGTAGTGACCGCTCTGAGTCAAGGTTATTCAGTCTGCGTTGATCGAACCAACTTTGATGAAAGGCAAGTCTGGTGCCTCGACAATATTTTATTTAGACACACCCTGACTATGTATCCTCAACAGTCAACGCGCACATTTCATAGAAATCGCCCAGTCGTTTCCCGATACCCAGATATGGGGACTCGTCTGTACGTACGCGCACAGTGTATTGTATGCTATCTAGTTGAACTGATCATCAACAGTTGATATACCATATCAGGTGTGTATATGCATACAAACACTACATTTCACAGCCGCACATTTCAACTAACATTTCAAAAAAAAAAAAGACCTGTGCAGATCGCTTGCGAAAACGTAAGTAACGGCGATCTAAAGCAATAAGAGCTCCTTCAACGCATGCTAAACTTCTGGCAGGAACCGGGCACCCAACCATCACTTCTCCACAACAAGGTCTCCAAGTCCTCCAACGTTTTGCAAGCGACTACCGACCTCCTGTTCTCGAAGAAGGCTTACATCGGATATATCATATGACTCCCCATCCAACCGGCGAATACAGCAAAGAAGACATCGCCTCCATTCTGCATGAAATCTCTATATCATCTTTCTGTCAAGAAGAAGACTCCAATACTCCAACTTCTAAACGACATTCGCTGCGGTTTTTTCGGACGAATGACTCTCACCCTGACGCTTATTCTGGGTGGAGTATTGGCAATACGTATTCTACGTCGTCGCGTCTCCCAATAAATGAACTTCGCTAAAATAGCCACATCATGATTAACATTATTGGAAACGATAAAGCGTACATACATCATGCTTGTGTCGGATTTTCGAAGATCACCTGCGGTACCGAAAGTTTTATTATATTCAAACGTATAAGAGAAATTAAGATGTATTTGTAAATCAGCATACATAGCACCAGCCAGAAGGCGTAGCAACGAACAAGTCAGGATGAGGCCCGTTCCTCAAATATAAAGTTCCGATAGACATGGCACCATGCGATAGGACACCATAATTTTCCACCACAAAAGGAAAAAGTCGATAAGCTAGATACCAAAGAAGAAAAGACGGGTAGTATATCTTAGAGTGCATGATGGATGTAAATCAAAGACAAGAAAAGGGCAACTGGACAAAAAAAAAAAAAGACAGTCGAGGATATAATTGTGATACGATTACAGTACAATATGAAGCATTTTCGGGTGGGGAAAGGATGAGTGATTTTGACCGAGCCACGTATGTACGGGAAATTAAGGTCGGGAAGATCTGGGGTCTCGGGATTCGAAGTTACGAAAGGGAAGAAAGAGCAGTATCAGAGACAGAAGTCGTCCGCAAAAGAAAGAAAGAAAAAGGGGGATACGAGATGCACATACATACAAAACGATGTCGACACATACATATACAAGTTGGCCGCAAACCGGTATTCATTCGAGGCTGACACATAAATAACAATGCAAGAGAATCTGGTTTTCAAGAGTTAGATGGTGAATTGGGGAGGGGGAAATATGTTTCTTCGGAGACATAACATGCAGTAGTAATTTATAAACTCAAGGGCGGCACAACCGCGGGTAACGAAGAAAATGCAGAAAACGCCGCAGAAGCAGTAGACGTAGCAGCAGCTTCAGCATGAGCTCTCGCTTTAGCCATCTGTATTCGCTTTTTCTTCTCTTTCCGTTTCTGTTTATGAGACTTCGCACCACCACCACCACCATTACTTGCTGCAGTATGATTCGCAGACGTAGCATCTTGAAGAAATTCTTCCATAGAGACGGCCAACTTTTCGCCAGCACGAACGGGGAATATAACCGGAGAAACAGCGACGCTTCCGGGAGTCTGCGTGTCGGGAGGTTTATCGCGAAGCCACAAAGGCACACTCCCGGGACTTCTTCTATAAACGTGCCCTCCAGTCGAGCCATACGAAACTCCATCGCTTGGCGGTGCGATCACAGTCAACATGCCAACGTCCGCGGTACGACTTCGACGGAATGTACTGACAGGTACGCGATCCCATCTTGTCAAGCTGCGTAGGTGGGTATCGAGAGTGGTGACAGAAGTGAAAGCCGAATCATCAGAGTCAAGGAACGAAGCATCCAGAACATCATCCAACCCGATTGACGTAGGCAGAGGAAGCTCCGGTGAAGACTGTACAACCGGATCGTCTGTTTCCGCGGCAGTCGACGTCCGAGAGTCGCTTGGAAGAGAAGCTTGGCGTGTACGTTTCAATGGATGTGGAATGTCATTCTATAAAGTACAGTTTCAGGCCATCACCAAACGGAAAAACGGATACTAAAAGACTTACACCAACCATAATCCTCTTCCTTTCTCTTCCCCTTCCAGCCCGTCTAGTACGAGGAAAAGGGGACAAAGGAGAAGGCACTGTTCCATCAATAATTACGCATCGTTGTGGATCACGAGACACAGCAACAAAGCTGCCCATGCGAGGCTGACGACTTTGCTGCGACGACGCCGATGTACCTGGAACAGACGGAGCATCGACAGACACAGACCGACTCCGTTGTGATCTGGACGAAGAAAGCTCAGAGCATATCCTACCAGCGAGAATATCAGCTGGTTTTGGAGAGTTTATTGGGGCAGGGGCAGGGAGCTTCGGGCGTTTAGACTGCACTATAGGACTCAATGTAGACAGCGGATCTATTGATGCAACGGGAGGCGTAGGGAACCGAATAGGCAATGGGACAACATGCGGCGTCTCCTGATCAAGAACGTCATCTGTCGTCTCGCCGTCATCCGAAATTAACTCCTCCTCTTCGTCTTCTTGATCGTTCTCAGCGCTTGGAAGAGATCCTGTAGTATCCACCTCCATTGCTTCACGAATACTGCGCTGCCTCTGAGCAGCGCTGACTTCAAAATGGACGTCGAGCACTCCTTGTCCGTCTCTGAGACCATTAGTGAACACCAGCCGGCCATCCCAATCCTCCGTTACAACAAGCGGGCAACCTGCGTCCAATGAAGGTAATAACAAACCCGCCGCAATGGCTTCTCTCATAGAGATGGTGCTTAAATCTGAGTTGTCCGTTTCGTCACCCGAGTCCTCATCTTCTATGTCGGCATCGGAACCTAAACCAGACGAATCATCTGTTAAGGTAGCAAAAAACAATTCAGCATCGAAATCTTCATCATCGGATATTCTCCATCCAGTGACCAGACCACGACCGTATTCTATGTCCGGATCGTCCTCTTCGTCAGCTTCACCCTCCTCGTCTTCTTCTTCGTCAATATCCATTTCACTTCCACTCTCGGTAGTAGAATCTGTGCCAGAGTCATCAGGACCGACACTTCTTTTTCGGGGTCGAATTTCCCAATTACTATTTTTGAGGTGATCCCATTTACGTTTATCCATATGCCAAGAATCTTCTGTTTTGAAAAGCTCATATCTGACTTTGGCTCGCTCCACTTCCGAGATGACGAGCTCCTCTTCCTCCGGTTTAATGGACGAGTCTGAGTCGAAAGAATCCGCAATGCTAGTTGTGATATCATCATCGTTGTCTGAGGTGCCAGATATGGCGCTGACGAAGGTCGGCAATTGGACACCACCCCCCGTGTTATCGGAATCCATTACCATAGTAGAAATATACGTGTCATGGTCTGAATAATGATCATCAGAATCATCAGAGACGGGTCGTTTGCCTTTACGCCGGGATGTCGGGGAGAGCCAGGCAGCAGCATCCTTATTTTTCTTTGAGCGCGGGGTGTAGCTTAATTTTTTCTTAAGAGCAGCAGATTGGCGGCGAGCTGATGGCTTCGTTTCAGAGACGGTGGACTTTTTCCTCGGTCTCTTGATATCCTTTTGTTTTGGGTGAGGAGGAGCAGGAGGAGGCTCGAGTTCCGATTCCGGAGTCAACGGGCTCGAGTCGCGGAGAATATGAGATGTCGACGCAGGTTCCATACCTGCTGGACCTTTAATCGTCGTCGATGGTTTCGGGGGATGATGTACCAAAACGTAATTGCTCGAGGTCGCAGTGACTGTTCCATCGGCGGTCACGGAGCCTACGGTCGTCTGTTTTTGTTTGGAAAGTTTTGTACGCCCACGTTTGGTGTTGGTGGTTGTTGAGGATGAGCCTTGAGAATTTGTGGGATTGTGGAATATGGCACGAGGGGGGAGTTTTATTTTGAGAGGTGCGAAGACCGGAGTAGCAGAAGGACCAGGTGGTATTCGAGTCTGTTGGGATGAGCTGGAGGCGACGGCCGAGTTGTTTTTGCAAGTACATTCGCTCTCGCAGACCGGACAGATGTCGTCGTCGTCTTCGTTTTGTATGGATTTTGTGGAACTCATTACGGTATAGGAATGAGAAGACGGCATTGATGAAGATGAAGATTTTGGCAGAGCTACGAAAGAAAGAAAAAAATTAGTATTATTAGCAGACAGGAACAGAAAGAGAGGGATAAACGACAGGCATGAATAATTAGTCTGAGGTCAAGGCAACCAAGAAAAAAAAAGTGAAATAGGCGATGTATTATTACAGGGGTCATGTGGAGAAACTAGGAAAAAAAAATTTGAATAAAAATGAAAGTAATTAGACGCACAATTTTGGATATTTTTTGGCATGATCTGCTAGCAGAAAAGTACATTTAGCAAGGGTTGGAGAGTGTGGTTGTTCCAGGCTGGAAGAGATGATGAACGTAATGAGGGAAGGAAAGGAAAACCTTGCACAGGCCCGCGAGTCGAAAATTCCTGCTTGCCCGTGTGAATTATCCCGGCTTAATGAGATCCGCAAAATTCCGCCCGCTCACAGACTTGCTTGAATATTTTTGCTTTGTGCTTAGCTCGGAATCGAATTTGATGAACAAACAAGTAAAACTACTATTTCGAAGACAGGATGAGCTTCTGCAAAACTCGCTGAAATGTTATGTGCACTGCCCGAAATTATTGAACAACCTCCAAACAGCCTCAACGGTTTCGCGTGGATACGTAATCAGCGTACTAGGGCCCGATGTCAGGCCCAGCTCTGATTTGATTTCTGGTATACAGTCGACCGCGCATCGAGGGGCCAGTTCTCAGGCATGTGGCAGGTTCTGACTTGTCTTCCGGGACCGTGTAAAGCGCACGGGATCGTCCTATATTTAAGACTAACACCTTATATTCCGGCCCCAAAAACCTCCAATATAATAACATGAAGAACACCCAGATTTCTTTGCGGTGATTAATTACGTTGATCGACTTTTAACAGACTTCCATACACATACGTACATTCATACATACACGTTCTTATTGGATAAAATCAATTGCGACTTTCACATCAAACATTCATAAATGATACAATTTCCTTTTAGGGAATAATTCTACCAGCGCGAGTGGCCTTGGCTGCTTCACTTTGTGCCTCATTACGCAGGTATCTTCCATAAATTTGTTCATAATGTACCAATTCAGAAGTTGTATTCTTGAATGCTTCCAATTCAAGAACGTGTTTGGCCCATGCTAGAGCATGTATGCAAAATTTAAGCAACCCTAACATGTCACGGGAAAAAAGTATATAGGCTTACCTTGAAACCTTGCTGACGTCTCAGTTATGGAAAACCCGCGGTGTTGTTCAAGTATATAGAACCTTCCTACCCAAGGAATCAGAGTTAGATCTGCCAATGTAATGTCGGAACCGGCGAAAAAGGGACCATCGGAGCCAATGAAACGACTAGCGAAGTCATCAAGACCTTTGTAAAGATCTTCAGGAGGAATCAACTTTTCCTTGAAACCATTCCTATTCCAAAATAAACTATACCTTGCAAGGCAGCTTGTTGACCGGGTTCATCCTGTGTTTGCAGGGTTCTCATGAACGGAGGAGCAATTCCTTTCGAGACGTGATCGATAGCAATTCTAATCTGAGAACGATCGTATGGATCCTTCGGAAGCAGGGGCTTCGTGTTTGGAAACGCTATACAAAAATATTCAAGCAAACGTTCGCGCACATCATAATCCATAAAGCTTACCATCTTCGAGGAATTCGTTGATTACGAGTGACTCGTGGATGGGACGTCCTTTATAAGCAAGCGCTGGTACAAGGCCTTTTGGAGATATTTTGAGAAACTCTTTATCCTGTGAAATCAAACATAGTAATTAGAATTCAGAAGATATTAGTTAGGGACGGTGGCCAACCTTGTGATAGGGGTTCTCTTCCTTATATTCTGAAGAACAGGGGAGAGATATCACATTCTTGAATCTGTCATCTAACTTTAGCCGTTTTGACTCACGATAAGGAATCCCCTTAATCTCCAAAGCCATCCATGTCCTTTGGACATAAGGGCAGAACCAGCCTGTCAGAAAACAACTTGTTGAACATTCTAATACCAACATAAAAGACTCTTAAACACACCTGCATAGAACACTACATCTTGCGCAGATTGATGTCGCTCCGCAGTCTCTAAAGCCTTTCCAGTAGCACTAGGATAAATATTTGCATCTGGAATTCTGGACATGATAGTAAGATTGTGAGATGTGAATGTGGGAAACGAGGGTAGCAGGCAGGGCCGAAAGTTTCCGGAAATGACGCCATAAGGAGGCCTTCGGCTTGAACATCCACCGAACGGAAGAATTTGAAGAAGTAAAACATAAAATGTGGTCCAAGCTGAATGTGTTTGAACTGTTTCTGCTTCTTAAGCGGACGATTGATTCCGGAGGACGGCAGTCAAAACTGACACGCCCCGATAGCATAGCAGGTAATTGAATAATTGGACAATTATAAACGCCCTGTGCCCCCAGTCCGACCCCACACGAAAAGGGGACACAGTATTGCGGACAGCAGTTTGTTCCGTGACAGCGTTCCATTTCAGAATGTCCTCCGTAATATATAAAAAGCAAAAGCTAGACTGGAAATGTCCCTCAAGCCTCTTTGCCCTTACAATTATCCCAGCTCCTTGCATCATAATGGACGCCCTCAATATCGCTTTATCTTCTTGCGGTGACTCTCAAGCATCAGAATCGCCCACGGTCTTCAAGTGGATCACGGAAACAGTTCGAGTGCGTAAAACCCCCAGTTCCGTTCGACCGTGTCTCTGTTGGCGATGGGAAATACTCATCTGGCATAAATCAGACTCCTTGTGAGGCTTTGAGACTTCACGAAGATAAGGACCCAAATCAAAGATCTTGTACCCTGAAGGCGAGCAACGACCATTTCCGCCAAGTGCGAATCGGCTAATGGAGACTGTTTTTAGTTTTTACTTCCTGAGCCTATAGAGCGCGGAAGACCCATCGGGCAAACCCAGACAAAATATAGATGGAAATCACCTCACCCAGCACATCGGTCCCCACAGTCGGCGGTAACGAACGACGAGCCCAATCCTCGAAGCTGAGCCTAGTCACAACGACTCATAATAATGTGAGCCATTCAAACAGCGCATTGACATAACTTGACATTATACGGATTGCAGAATTCATGAACGATCTCATTACAATGATTTAAAAGAAGTGTTAATCGGATACCCTGTTAGATTTGACTGTATTGTTCTATCATCCGTTGTACAATATGTACAATAGGTCTTGTAGTCTCAATTCTAGAAATCAGCATACTATTTAATAACAAGTTAGACATATTCAACGCAAAAAAAAGAGAGAGAGAGGTAAAAAAAAAAAGGGGGAAAGTCGCTCATCTACCGTTGTAGTAAAAAAAAAAAGCATCGCATCGAACATTTTTCTTAGTTCGATGCTATTTATGTGTCATAGACGTTGTAATCATCGCAACTCTTCTGAAAAAAGAAAAGAAAAGGTAAGGAGGAGAGGACACTTACCAGTCGAAGTTGTGTTTACATGGCTTGTGTCGGTGGTGGTTGAAGAGAAAGAAAAAACTTTCGCTGACAAAGCTTAATAAGCAAAACTGTAAGTTTCGTTTAGGACTGTGCAGCCGTAGCGGTTTGCTGTTGAAAAACATGGCGCGTTAGTCTTATTTATCCTATGTATCTTGCTTAAGAATCTTCAATTTTGGAATTTAGAACTTACCCTTGCACAACGGCTGGCTCAGATTGAGAGTACCTTGCCTGAAGGTTCGTGTAGCAACTTTGAACAACCCGAAAAACCTCGCATTAACGACATTTTCTCCCGCAAAGATTATGATCCGGAAGATCTCATTTTTAATGAAAAAAAGAACATAGGAGACGAAGAGGAAGAAGAGGAAGCTCGCGATGCCAACGCTGGCAGAGAGCACTATGTCGAAGTTGGGTATGCGTACACCATTTCTCCTTCCGTCTCGTAACTCATAATAAACCTCTTTATAGATCCTCTGCACTGAGAAGAATCAATGAAGACTTGAATGATCCAAAATATGAAGGAGTGAAGATATCTCGTAGCGAACTGCTGGGTGAAGGTGACAACGACGTTAATGATCAAAGTGACGACCTTGAGGATGTACTACCGTCAATTCGTGAAGGTTCTCCCTCGTCATCACCATCATCTGGAGAAGAAGAGGAAGAAGAACCGTTAAACCAGATACAACGAAAACGTTCTCGGTCAGTGTCCATTCCTGAAGACAAAGCTTCTGAAAGTTTGGACAAAACACTCCAACAAACACGGCTTGCCGATAAGCTAAAAGGCCAAGCCGTGTCAAGACAACTGGTAACGAATGGTCTTTAAAATCATCTCGTGGATACTTATTGAGCTATTGGCAGAGAATATGGGACGCATTAGTTGATTCTCGCATACGACTTCAAAAGACCGTCTTAGCTACAAATAAACTACCTCTAGTAAGGTTTGATCTTTTTTAACTTTTAACTTCATTCATTCATCTTTGTCAGCCTCAAACCGTTCCAGAATATTTAGATGCTCCAGAAGTTCGAACGTCGGTCCGAGAATACCTCGCACAGGCCTACTTGTTGTCCGAAGAGCTATTTCAATTACGGCGTGTAAGCACTTTCTTCTCTTCACCATTTATATCAACTTATAAAAATCGTAGGCTCTTTTGAAACATGCGGGTTCTGATCTACCTCCTCAAAAAAGACAACGCGTGAATTTGGATTTAGAAAACGACGTAGACTTTGAGACCTTGTTCAAAGAAAGTACTGAAGAAATGATGGACTTTGAAGCTCAGTGAGTTCATTACTTTCTGTCCTGTAAGCTTAAACCTGAACCTGAATGTTTTCTAGGATTCACGAATCTAATCTGTCCTCGCTGCAAAAATGGTCTGCTAAAGTACAGGCAGTCGCGCCTTCTGCTCTTCTGCCTTCGTCAAGGGATTCGTTCAAGATTGGTTCGACGCGCACGAAAAGTGCTGGCGAGCTAGTTGCGGAGGCGACGAGAGACCCCGAAAAACTCTTGAAGACCACACGGTGTCGCATCAGCCGCGTAGGGTCAGTCCAAAAAGAGGAAGTTGAAGAAGATGACGACGGAGACGAAGAAACGTTTGACGATCGTGACTTTTACCGATCAATGCTGCGAGATGTAATTGAAAGCAAAGGAGATAAAGAAGGTTTGACGACCGCCTAGAGATATAAAACATTACAGAATTCTTATATACTCTTTTGCAGCCATTGCAGATTTATACGCAAATTCGAAGAAGCAGCGAAAAAAGAAGAATGTGGATACGAAAGCTAGTAAAGGTCGGAAGTTACGGTAAGCAGCTCTTGTTCCTTTAGCTGGAAAGTCCGTCGTCTCATTGAAAGCTTTTCGTAGGTACGAGCCACATGAAAAAATGTTAAATTTTATGGTCCCTGTTCCTGTGCGAGGCGCATGGCACGAAGAACAAATCGATGAATTATTTGCAAGTCTACTTGGCAAAGGCTTTGAAGATAGCTCTAAGCCAAACGGTAACGACGCGGATATGGTAATGATACCTGAGCAGCCCGCGTTGCAAGGATTTAGGATATTCGGATGATCAGCGCGACAAAACATCCATCATTTGCACATCATTAGTTGTAATATTTCATAATCTAATTCTTGCCTGCTCGTCAATGTCAGATCGCTACCAATAATTTAGAGGATGTCGTAATGTGCTTGGACCTACGTGCCGGAATATTAAATGGGCTGGAATTTCAGCATCCGTAAGTACAGACAAAGGAGCAAATTTTGGGGTCATCTCAAAAAGTAGCTGGACAAGTATGAGAAATCCTGGTGAAGCAGAATTCGAGGGGGTTTGTCATATAACTTCACTTATCGGACTGGGAATCTTTAAATCATTTCCTCCTCTTCTACCTCTTCCTCCATCGATTCTTTCAGCTAATTGAAAGACGTTCAGACGTCGAGAAATAGGTTCACTAGGCAGACATACCATTTCGACAAGCTCATGGCATTCACTCAAATGAGCGATGACAACTCCCTGTCCTTCCGGGATTGATCCATCGCTTCCGATGAACTTTCCGTCTTTCTGCATAGAATCAATTTGATGCAAGGCTAGTTGATACTGTGCCTACCGTTAACGGATGCTGTCGGAATTTAAATAAATAAATATACTTACCGGATAAAGATCTCGCGGACTGAACGGTCCACCATACTTAAGAACCTCGTTAAGACATTTCTTAACAGTCGACAATTTATTTGCCTAATAAAGTTTCTACAAAAAAAAACTTACATTTACTATATAAATGGACTCACAATCGGCATAAGCTCTTCCGAAACCGGTTCGCTTGACGATAATAACCGATAGATCAAACCGTAACATCGACGCAGAAGGTATAATAAAACCTATGTGAAAGGGGCATAAGTTAACTCAGACGGGGGCTCAAAATGATATTCAGCCCACATATTGCCCTGCTGGTCGGTTGCCCTCTGAATCAACAAACTTGCCATCCACTCGCATCTTGTCAATTTCTCTCAAGCTCAAAGAATAGTTCCACAAATCCGTTTCTCTGCAGATAACACAGTGAGAAACCAGGTTCTTCAAAAGAAAGTCGCTGTGAAGAAGTATGCATACCTAAGAGACCATCGATGGGTTAGGACGAGGTTTTCAAGTTCAGCCCGTATTTCCATTAATCTATCATATATGGGTTTGAGTGATGAAGCGACATTTTTACTGACTTCCCGAGCACGTATTTCCTGGGATATTTCAAAGCACTCTTCAAGCAGCGATGACAGAAGTGCTTGAGACGTGGGCACGGATGATCCACCTGGCCCAAGGAATTTACCATCAACTCGTTTACTAGATCACGGAATTTAGCGGGTTTATATTAAAATTTAAACGGAACGCTATGACTGACGCTTCAATTTTTCGCAGTTCTTCTTGCAATGGTTTCAATTCAGCCTTCACGGAACCTTCTTTAGCAGCTAACGCGACAAGGTGCCGCCGTAAAGTAATTAATTTCTCGTGAAGCTATTGAGAGAGAGATTACATCAGTAACATTATATTTGAATATGACGAAAGAACCCCCTACTGGAATCAATTCGACAGAGAGTTCCGATAACGAATCCTGCATAGACCTGAGGATAGAATCTGCGGCAAAGCTCAATGAAACACGAAACAGACTACATAGACTGGACTGCTGAGCAACGAACCGCATTCATTCAGCTGCCGATCCAAAAGTTTCGTCATCGCTTCCGGATGAAGGCCACTCTCGGCATCTCTTCGCACAATTTCGCGCAATTCCTCAATTCGCCGTTGAAATGTGACGACGTCGGTTTCGCTATACACAGCGGATTCATTCATGTGGTCTAACAGTTGCTAACCAACAAAAAGAAGGGGTCAGGGTGCAGACTACGAGAGAGCATATAAACGGGTTAAAGCTCACCCTGATGGTCGATATTTGACAGTATGTCGCAGGACACTCCCTCGTCTTCCCTATTGTTAGAAAAAATAATGATAATAAAGTAAATACGTCGGATAATGTAGTATCGACCCTATTTTTATGGGGCTGCTGTTCATCTCGGACGTCGTTGAGACGGGTTACTTGAGAAGTGAATGAGTAACTGATCCTCTTCGATTTCGCGTTGCACACCTTGTTTCACAACAGCATGATAGAGAGAAAGAACGTCCTGGGCTTTCACATAGTTTCCCCTATCCTTTTTTAGGGCAGTCAGGCGATTTCGGATGCTAGGCAGCGATGCCGGAGTTACCAATGAGTTGTCATTCTAAGAAAGTAAATTGAAGTTCTCCAATGGCTTACTTTATCACCGCTTCAAGGATTGGCAGTTCTATTAATTGGGGTTTTTTTTTCACCGTGTCAAACAACAGTCCAGGACATTGGAACACGCACCTTCTTGAGGAACAGACATCGAGTCAGCGAGCACGGCAAGATAATTCACAATAGTCACACTAGTCACATTCACATTCCCCCCTTAACTCTTCAAGCTTCAATCGTTTGTCGCAATCAAATACCCAATGGAAGCTATCAAGAAGGTGTGTCTAGATTTCGAGTATACAGTTCTTGCGATAATTTGTCTAGAAACTCGAACATCTTCGCACCGAAGCCGATGCTCACTTTGAGCGAGCTGAAGAGGCCGAGAAGAAAGTTAAGAAATTGGAACAAGAACTTTTGACCAAAGAGCAAGAGAACATGGCCCTTCAGCGTGCCAATGTCAAACTTGAGACCGATTTGAAGCAAGTCGAAGAGAAACTCGAAGAGTCCAAGCGGTCTCAAGAAGATGGCGAACACACGAGATCGACCAACGACAGTCTCCAGAGAAAGGTCCAACTATTAGACGATGAGCTTGCTACCGCAGACAGAAATTTGAAAGATACCGTGGAGAAGTAAGTCAACTAGTTTATTCTACTGATGGTGTTTTGATCGAGCTTTCTACCAAGGCTCCGGGAAGTCGACGTTAAGGCAGACAATTATGCGCGTCAGGTTCAAAGGCTTGAACAAGAACGCGATGCCTGGGAGAAGAAATTCGAAGTGAGCATTGTTTTTACGCGTAATAGAATTTCTTGCATATGTCAATTTTAGGAAGCGGAGGATAAGTATAAGACAGCACAGAAAGAGTTGGATGAGCTCGCAACACAAATGGATAACCTTTAATTATTATAATAGTACGTCTAACTGCGTACGCCTCGTCTACACAAAGGAAGTAGTCGTTGATTCTCTATAGGTTCTTTTGATTTGTATCATATGTTATTAAATTACGCCCTATTTGCTCCATTGTTTCATAAAATGTGTCTGGACAATTCGGTCGATCACACCATGTTCCGCGAGTGCTGTTATTTATGCTTTGAACTAATCACTTACTACTCCCGAAGATTGATGTCGCGACGATTGTCCACGGGAAGCAATGGCAACAAGCTTTGTGTCTGAAGTTCAGACTTCAAAACCTTTTTGCTGATATATTTGTCCAGATTGGTTTGGGTGTATTTGCAGGTGCGATAATTGAAGCGCCTGTCTGGTTATTACCACCTCGTCACTATCGGTCACATCCATCGACCCCTCATTTTGATCTCCACAACACACAACCAGTGCTCAATGGACGCAATCAGAAAGGTGGATCGCTTCATCGCATGTATTGATCAGCCCGATGAACTCGTATCTAGAAACTTTCAAATCTTCGTGACGAGGCCGATGCGTACTTAACGCGTGCTGAAGAGGCCGAAAAGAAAGTGAAGAGACTAGAGCAGGAACTCTTAGTTAAAGAACAAGAAGTCACTTCTCTTACGACAAGATCTGGATCATTGGACACTGAACTTGAAACAACTGAAAAGAAGCTGAAAACGACAGAAGAAGAGTGAGTTCCAATTAGGTCAATACACTACCAAATGTTTGAATTCTGTCTCAGGCTTCGTCGTGCTGATTTGAGCGTGGAGACCCTCACTCGACAGGTTCAGCGGGTTGAAAAGGAGCGCGATGACTGGGAAAAGAAATATGAGGTGAGCAGAAATGCGTCGTTAACTCACGATCGTGGCTGATTATTCCTGTTTCAGGATTTGGAAACCAAGTACAAGAAAGCCAAGACAGACCTTGACGAACTTGTTGGTTCACTAGAGGGTCTTTAACTGTACAGATGTCGCAAGATGTTTATTAATTCCGTTTCAATTCCATTTCATGAATGTCTATTAGGTTATCATTCACAAGTTATATTTCTGGATAAACTACATGTGCGCCGATTTTATCTACTTGAACAGTCCCATAAACATTTGACTGAGCCTTCGTCGTGACGGCTCAGGTTTGGAAGTCGAATCTCTAAGAAATTAATATAAACAAGCTGGATATCACTTATACATCACTTGTACATCACTATTCACTTGGACTCATTGCTTTCTTCATCCTTCTCTTCTTGGAAGTTTAATGAGATAGAGTTCACGCAATGACGTTCATTAGCTAGAATGGATTAGTTCGATCTCATTTCAGGTAAGTTGGATATAATGCTTACTTGGAGTTGCAAAACCTTCGCCCTGGAGAGTACAGACGGTTTAGTAAGACGTGCACGACTGAGCAAACGGAAAGAGACAACATACTTTGAAAACGTGACCAAGATGGCCACCACAAGCGGTGCAAGTTATCTCTGTTCGAACCATGCCAAACATTGTGTCCTCATGACGAGAAACAGCACCGGGGATAGCTGTGAAGAATGATAAGTACCTCCGGTGTTGGGGGGTATTTATATGCAGGAATAATCACCATCGAAGAAGGCCGGCCAACCACAACCTGATTTAAACTTGGTTTTGCTTTTGTACACTGTCAAATAGACATTGATCAGAAAACAACAATCAGATGAAGATGGCCGTGTGACGACGAACACGGGGTATCGCACGCGGCGCAGGTATATACACCCTCCTCGTAGAATTTGTCATATTGTCCGGTTCCCGCAGCCTCCGTGCCTTTCTGGCGGAGGATTCTGAACTGCAAAGAGAGAAGCAGATGAGCCCGATTGGAGTACGATTATAAAAATAAAGAATGTGCACCTGCTCTCTCGAAAGGACGGCTTGCCATTCCGAGTCGGATTTAGCTTTTGAGTTTGGTTCGACCATGACTGATGAAGTTGTTGAAAGAAAGCGAGATTGATGCAGTGAAAGAAGGCGAGAGGTTGGCTTTATACTCGAGACTGAGATGGCTGTGAGGGCTGCGCGCAAACGTGAAATGTGATGATTCATCAGCAAATCAGCAGAGGCACAACTCGTTCGATAAATCAATTATTGCGTCAGATTCTCACGTGACCCTAAATCAGTCCGATCACCATTCGGGTATTAGAATTAACTTGAGGCACGGTGTGTGGCCGAGGGAGATTTTGTGTCTCAGAGCTTGCCTTTCTCAAGGAAATTACATGGCCTTGTGACCTTCTTTTTGCTCATAACTACCATGGTACTAAGTGAGTGCAAGGCTACCCGTGTTCCTATCGTTCCTTCCCAATACAGCTCTCAGACAAACATTTGATCAACGACTCGACAACTGTTGTTGTCGAAGCACTGCAAGGTAATGATGGTGCCATGGTTCCGAGTCCGGTTCCGGTGATGTTTATCAATTCTAGGCTTGGTATACCTGAACCCCCATCTTTCGCTGGATATCAAAAATAAAGGTATGTTCCGCAGCATCCGACTCATTTGGTAGCGATTTATTGTTGTTCGACAGTTGTATACCGATCCAAGACCAATAAGAATCAGGTTTCTCTTATTTGCGGTGGTGGAAGTGGCCACGAACCGAGCCATGCCGGATTTGTCGGTCAGTTGTTTTTTTTATTTCTGATCTGACATTTCTCCGTTTAATCAGTGGCATTACTAAACCTCCGATCTTTAGGTGAAGGGATTCTCACTGGTTAGTAAACGACTGAATTTTGCGCAGCAGCGCATTGACAGCCTCGTCACGATGATCTCAATTCGGACAGCCGCCGTCTGTGGGAATGTGTTTGCGTCTCCTAACGCCAGTCAAGTTACTAGGGCTATTGAACTCGTTGATGGCGATCAAGGGTATGTAATTAATGTAACATGGTTCCCATCTATCAATTTGATTTGGACATTCCGCAAAAACAGAACTTTGATAATCGTCAAGTAAGCATCAAGCAACGAAAACGCAACTGATCATTCCCGATTCCGTAAAAACCGATGATCATTTTTTTCTCTACAGAAACTACACCGGTGATATTCTCAACTTTGGATTGGCGAAAGAGGCTCACGCCGCCACCCATCCCGAAAAATCGAAAAAGGTCAAATTTTTGGTCGTCGGTGATGATGTCAGTGTTGGCAAAACCCAGGGTGGCATGGTCGGTAGACGGTATGTACCTATGCCTATTCGGTGTTTATCCCCCTACATATTCATAACGTAGTGGTCTCGCCGGAACTGTTCTTGTCTACAAGATTGCCGGCGCCCTTTCCGCCAGGAATGCAGATATCGACCGCGTATACGATGTTGCGGCATGGACTGCTGAACGTCTCGGAACAGTCGGAATTGGTTTGGAGCATTGTCATGTAAATACGGCTGAGTTTGAACTCGCATACTTTCGAGAGTCACCTAATTTGTTCTATAGATACCTGGTACTCTCCCGGCCCAATCTCACCTTTCGCCTGATGAAATTGAACTCGGAATGGGTATTCACAATGAGCCGGGTTATGCTCAAGTCTCCCCAGTTCCCAAATTGAAGGAGTTGATAAACGACCTCCTTACATTGGTTCTTTCGACCTCAGATACTGAACGATCCTTTCTTCCTTTCGGCTCTGGAAACGGACCGGATGAAGTGGTACTGATGGTGAACAATCTGGGAGGTGTGAGCAATCTAGAATTGAGTGTTATCACTCGTGAAGCTGTATCACAACTGGAGACGAAAGGCATTAAAATCAGGCGTGTGCTCGTTGGACCCTTCATGGTAAATTTTTTTTTTTTTTCAGAATCCCCATTATGAATATAACATGCTCGATACCTTCTTGCCCAGACTTCCCTCAATATGCCCGGATTCTCGTTGACGCTACTTTTACTCCCCCGACCTGGTGAAAAAGCCCCCGCCTTTACCGAAGAGTTATTATCTCTTTTAGATGACAAGACCGAAGCACCAGGCTGGTGTTGGTCTTCCGGTCTCGAGCCAGGTGCGATTAAAATGGCACCGGATGAGGAACCCGCTTCAATCATTTCCACAAGCACCGGGCGGAAGGTTGCAGCCGCTGATCCCGTTGCCTTCGTCAACGCCATCAAACGAGCTGCTACAGCAATTATCGAGAACGAGCCGGAGCTGACCCGGTTGGACAGTATTACCGGTGATGGTGATGCCGGACTAACCCATAAATCTGGTGCTGAGCGTGTTTTGAGCGTAGCAAATTCTGGAGGTTTGGATGGGAAGGACGTTATTGGTTCTGTTGCGCAGATTGCCAAAGCTGCTAGTGATGCCATGGACGGGACAAGTGGTGCATTATACAGTATCTTTTTCTCTTCATTGGTGCAAAGCTTGCATCAGAGTACGGAAGGGAAGTCGGAGCTTACTCTTCAAATCTGGACAGAATCACTCTCGGAGGCATTGCAAAAACTTTATACGTATACTCGTGCTCGTCCACCGTCCCGTACGTTGGTTGACCCAGTGGCAGCCTTCATTGAAGCTCTTCTGGGCGGAAGTTCTGTTTCAGACGCTGTCAATAAAGCTTCTGCTGCAGCTGATAACACGAAGAATTTGGAGGCTAGAGCAGGGCGTGCTGCATATGTCGGAAAGGACAAGGTCAAAGGCGTTCCCGACCCTGGAGCTATCGGTGTCAAGCTCGTTTTGCAGGCACTAATTGGTTGAATAGTATCTGGGGGAAATATGGCGGATGACAACTGGAAGTCTACCCTTACAACGAAATAACTTTATTGAATTGAAGAATCTTGTAGAGTTGGTAGAAAAAAGCAAAGCATTTTACAAAGAGCGCCAACATCAAGGCTACCAGCGAGAGAATCATTGAGCACTTTAAGCGCTGGGAGTCTATTCCCTGCACAATCTCTGTCCACGCTTGACTGTGGCACGTTTATTGCAATTCTGGGTATTTGATCGTCATTACTTCAACTAACTTGCAAGTAGCAATAGGGTGTTATTGGGAGTGGGCATGATGATAGATATGGGCAACAATTCGAGTCGAATATTGGGGGCTAACGTTGGACAGCGAACCGTTCCATTATTATTCTTACCATGCACTTCATGAATCAATCAAAATCTTTAATTCTTGACTTTCTCAGTCGCCATCAGGATTTTTATGTTGACTTCGTGTCTTACCGCTGCACTTGAACTTTGCGGGACCTGCCACCCCCTAGTCGACCCCCTTTAAGGCAGAACTCTTATTCCGCCATATACGATTCTCTTTGATCAGGACCGCCACCATCAATTACTCGTCCTGGAATGGCCAAGGGACATTGTAAACACTCCGGAATCGTTTTAAGCGCAGATGAGAAGAAGCGGTATCCTCTTCTGGGTGCTTCATTAGGCTGGGCTTCAGTTTGCCTGGTATCTGGGCTCGGTCAAGGAGGAATTGGCTCCGTTTATCTTGCAGAAGAGTGCCCAGCGCACCGGAATACTCTTGCCAAGGTTGTGACAACCACAGCTAAACTAACCGCTGTTAAAGTCGTCGACACTCGCAAGGCCGATCCTGCTTTTATCCCCTACCTCAAGAAAGAGTACACGTTGCACGCGGAAGCTTTACCCCATCCGAATATCGTTCAAATCTACTCTTTTTATCAAACACCGGAGAACACCTTAACCTTTTTCGAATACATAAAGGACGGTGATTTCTTCGACTTGCTAGAAAAACACGGCGAAACTCTTTCGCGTAATAACGCACTGCTCAAAATCATATATCTGCAAGTACTCGATGCTGTGGCTCACATTCACAGTAAAGGGATCTATCATTGTGATATTAAACCCGAAAACTTCCTCTGCAAACGGGAAGGAGACGTGATAAGAGTCTTATTAACCGACTTTGGCTGTAGCGTCGACAAGCCGATAATATACAGCTACGAGGGACTTTATGACGGGACGAGTTTTTATTGGCCTCCAGGTAAAACATCTCTCTCCCTTCTCCTTCTTTTTAATCTTCAGTGTTACTTAATTTGAGCATATATTTCTTAGAGTGCCTACCCGAGGAGATGTCAGCATGTACTCTTCCCGCTGCCACCGACATTTGGTCGTTAGGCGTTTTCCTCTACAACATGTGTTCTGGCGGTCTAATGCCCTGGTTTGAAGCTAGCTATAAGTATAACGCAGACTACCGTTCTTATGAAGATAACCCTGTGGTGTTCTTTAAAGGATTTGAGCTATCTTCTGCCGTACAGGATTTCCTACAAACGACATGGGCTGAGAACCCATGGGAACGTGACAAGACCAGTGTGGTCTCTCTGCGGAAGAAAATCGAAGCAATTGATATATTCACTACCTATGCTGACGCCGGGAGTGTTTTGCAAAGCAACCATAGACAACAACCTTTGCTTGATCTAAAAGCTTGGCAGCGTGGACGTTGCACCGACAGGACCCGGCAACGCGGGAAGAGGTACCACATCACTAAAGCACAATTCAAGCAGTGGGTTTCTGCTTGGAGATTTAAGAGCCTTCGCTACTCGCTTTTTCAGTTCCTGGAGTTGAACTGATTTGGGGTTCAAGCTCAACGGACTTTTTTATTGGACTCTTATCCTTATTGCTGTATTTATTACCACAAAAATTGTGATATAGTGTACTTTTGAATCTTCGAGCCGCGAGCGGTCGACATATGGAGATGAGACTATGAGAGATCCTGAAGTTAATTTAGTTGGTAATTAAACAATCAAAGAATTATGATTGTGTCTAGTACATGCAATACTACATGATCCGTCCGCCATAAAGAGGGGTGACGAGGGAATCTGGGGGGGAAAAGCCAAAAGGTGGTCATTTATTGTCTGGCGCTTTGCCCACTTTTGGAGTCGCGGTTTTGCATTGCTCGTAGATCAGTCCAGACTTCCTCAGTAGCTACCGCCAAACGGGTGCGTATGCTTCCGAAACTATCCAAAGCAGGCCGAACATCGAGAGAAAAAGCGGGAGTGCCGTCGGGTTCTGGAGGTGCGCCGTAGTAATCTATAACGTAACGCACTTCTTCGTTACTTCGCGGTCGACGGATAATCCAATCGTGCCGGTCAAAGGGCGGTTCATCACTACGGAAGAGTAAGTTCGTTAAAGAAAACGCACGTAAAAGATAAAGAAAAACGTGGCACTTGCTTGAATCTCGATGGCATTAAACGTCCGAGTAATAAGAAGAATCTTGCCTTTGGTGATAACTCTCCTGGTCGGCCCTGAAATCGAGCGAGTTCGATTTTGTCTTCTCTACAGAGAAAAATGAGTGTCACTAGTGGCAAAGAGATAAAAAAAAAGAAAATTATGCGAACGCGGGATTTGCTCTCTGTTCCCATCTGATGACCTCCCTCCACGCCGCCTCATTCAGCCAATTATGCACCTGCACCATCATATCCACGTCTTCCTCTGGGGTTCCCATTCCTTTACGTACAAGAGCATTGTGAAATTGCTGAGGCGAAGGATAATCCCAAGTCACACCCGAGTTGCTTTTAGGGATGGTAGATGACATTCGTTCGGTTGACAAACTCGAAGAGCTTGAAGGTGAATTTGAAAGATCTTCTGGTATGTTGTTAAGCGGGTTCAAAGCGGAGCGTTGGATAGGACATTCGGTGGGCCGTTGAGAGTTGTAGTCTATTGGACATTTCGCTTGGTTTTGAGGCGGAGGTGAACTTTGCGATGTGGTTTGGCCCATGATTTTTACTGTCACGCTCAGGCCGGTCACGCCGGTGCCGTCGTATTAACGCTACCTTTTCTTCATCATTTTTGGCAACTCACTAAAGCTCGTATGGACCTGTGTAACGGATATTTGCGGCGACTCGCCATTAGTACCAACAATGGACGAAATTAGTACGCCAAACTCTCATCCGAAATTCCCTGTCTGTGGTCACTAATTCATCACACCGACGTCACTGGGCAAGCATAAGTGTACGGCTTTGAATCCGATTCGGGCTGGCGCAGTATTTCGAATATTTCAATTTAACAAGTTATGTGATGATATATGACAATTTACAAGCAAACAAACAAAAACAAGGGAGAAACTTCACTTCATCCTAAGGGAGCCCGCTTGACGTTGACTCCCTGACTTAAAATCCTGCAGTTATTAAATAATCAGCAAGTCCCTCCACGACTGCGGCTGCTTCCGCATGCTGAGTAGGTGCAGCGTATTCCGCTACGATAATAGCTTGTACACTCTTAACCAGTAAGCAGCCAGAAGTCTGAATAACAGATTGGTCCTCAAGAAATGATGATACCAGTGAGGAGACGTACACCTTGCTTTCCATAGATCGATCGAGAATCTGCCAATAGAGTGAAAAACTTCTTATTATTTAGACGAATACCATTCGCTTGAGTGGTGTCTGGATTTTTGTGGGCGGAAAGGATTGCTGCTTGCTCTTGTGCTGAAAGCTTATGACGATTAATGACGAAACCCAAAATGAATGATTTTCGGAAGAGATGGCAGGATTGTTCATTTAACGAGTGTCTTTTGAAAGGAATGTGGTCATCGTTCAATTCACCTTATAGTCTGCACTCTCTGCCCAAATACCTCCTTTCTGTCCTAAAATGGCTGCTCTGGCGATCTTTCCAGTTCCAACGAGATTATTATCGACATACGCTAGGGAAGGAAGAGAATAAGATCGCGAAGAGTTTATTTACTCAGAGATCATACATTGCCAGGACATTTCCAAGAGTCAAAGAACTATGTGTTGAACGAAAGAGATGTTGTGGATGTTATAGGAAGGTTTTCGGGTTTCAATGGCTGTTTAGGAGATAGCAAGATTATAGGGCTCTCGGCGATCTCCGGGATAAGGGAATTTCGGTCGTTGAAGTAAGCGCTCTAATCGCGTGCATGCTCTTCAACCCACCAACGAATAATTGCCAATGTTTTGGGGAGCTCGAGGAAATGCCCTTTTAGTTTTTCTGTTCATGTGATCATCAACTCTTGTCCTAAGTCTCCATCTAAGTTTCGATTATCAAGATCATTAAGACCTCTCGATGTTTCAGTGAGCGGAGATGCAATGACAGAAGCGGCTGTTTGAGTGCTAGGACAGAGACGAGAAATGTTCCCGCTCCGAACTCTTTCTTTTTATGTTTGCCTTCTTCGTTTCGATCGTTGTATGTCGGACAAACGACGTTCAAGGTTTATGTATTGTTTCCCCTTTCCTTGTCCCCATATGTAAATATGTAGATACACGAGTCCTTTCGAACATTGTCTTCTCTTTACCAACGTCGTTGCTCGGCTAAGTTCTCATTTACGGCTGAATGATGAAAGTATCAGCTGAAATTTGCATGTAAATAGGTGTTGGAATCCCAGGCTCGACGATGTAGCGGACACAGACTTCACATTATTCGCGACGCTTTATGGGGGACGTGCAAGGCGTGCTTTGTTTACAGCAGCAAGATGCTCTGAAAATGAAGACTACCAGGTAAGAATGCTGAATGGTACAGTTTTTTTCACGGTGTTCCGACATCAGGGTAAATACGGCATGTCCATATAATAAATAGATATGACATGGTACTCACGGCAAATCAATACGGAACCTGATTGATACCCGTTGTCTTTGGGACGCGCTTGTGGATCAGGCTCCTCCACAGTGTGTGCTATATTGGAAATTCGGTCAGCCAACGTGTTATATGGAGCCAAGGGTATTGGTTGTGGCTGAGATGTTGCAGGTGTGCAGACGATATAATACTAGTGAAAGTATTTTTAGATCCTCATAGCTAATGTTCTCATGGCTCATGTTATACTTCTGTTGTCCATATTTTAACGGGACGGGATAGGGAAATGCAAACGAATATGAATGAATGTAGACTATCTAGTGTGATGATTATGGTGTGTAGAAGAGGATGGATGTCTTTAGCACTCGTTGCGCTCGACGTTGGTGCCGCTTCCTATATCAAATCCCTAGTCAATAATACCCATCAGCGCTCCAGCACTCCTCCGCCTCGTCATAAAACGTAGTAGCAATACAACTTGGAGACTAAATGCAGGAGGAAGAGCAAACTTTGAAGCTCCCTGACTACTTCATATCACGTCATGTATGACAGTGATCTTCACGAGTGGCTACAATATAAAAGGACAACGTCGTTTACGGCAAGTGAAGCGAAATATAACATCGTAGGTTTTCCCTTGGATATCTATACATTATTATTAATCATGCTTTGAGATCTTAGTGTTCCTAATAATCCTCCTACCGTACCCAGCGATCAGTGGTATTTTACCCAATGCGAATGCAGAAATATTTCATTGCAGACGGCGTCGCACTCACGACCATCAATGGCATTTTTAACAAATCACGTCCAGTGAGAACTCTCCCATATTTCATTGGTTCCTAGTTCTCATTTCATACAAACAATCACACAAGAATTAATATTCCAGCTAATAAGTGTAGAAGGTTGGCCCGGCAGCATCGTACATCGTGCATCCCAAGCTTTTGTCCTTGCCGCTTGTCGGCCTTGTCCAAGTCATTTTGAGAATGTGCGGATGATTTTAGCGGATATGTGGAGAAAGAAGATTGATGCGATGAAGGAAAGTGAAAGAACGAGGACGATAAAGGGGTCACTAAATGAGCGTGAAATATTAGTTTTTGCTATGGAATAACAAGGGACTGAGGGTATAAAACTCACACTCTGAGACCTGGTGAATCATCCGTGTATAGTTTCAGCATTGTGTTGGATGATCCTCCTGCACCAGCTGCACGCGATGAGTTTGGTCGGTTTACAGCATTACCGGTTGCACGACGTCTTTACAAAAACAAAAAAATCAAGTAGAATCAAGTCGTGAGCCTGACGAGTGGGGGAAATATGTACCTAATTGCACCAGCTGGTTTGGCTACACTACTAGCACGTCCATTAACTTGCTGCGGTGCTGCGTCTGAGTCAGACTAAATTTGAGAACGAGCATAATTAACGGTTTTTGTAGAGCATGTTTAAAGAGAACGTGTTGGTCTACTTACCATGGTTTTTGAAGAGTTGAAATGATGAATATGTAAACGTGTGCACTATTTGCTGGCGGGAAGAAGTTTGCTTAGGTAAGGCGTAGCCGCGTCACAGCAATTTGTCACACCGTCGCAACGTCACTCACTTCTCTCTCCATTACCCAGCTTCGTTATTCATCATGTCGCTCATTCACGCCGTTGTTGCGCATACCCCAACTATACTTGCTGAGGCATCTAATGGGGATCATAACTTTTCTCAAGGTTTTAGCCATCTTGCGTTATTTGGTTACGCATCTGACGGTTGACTTTTACAATAACATAGCTGTGCACAAAATCTTGTCAAAGATTCCACCGAACAATTCCAAGTTAACTTGTGCGGTATTCATTTCAGCCAAATTTGCTTAAATACTAAATTTATGTCACAAGATGTTTGGGAACAATATCTTTTCCACTATGTTTCTGAAGGCGGCATAACATACCTCGTCATGGCTAATGACTCGCTCGGGCGGTACGTCCAATATCAGCCCATCTCCTAGACGAATTTCAGTAACTTATGCTTACATGTAGCCGCGTGCCATTTTCATTCCTCCTAACCGTTCAACGCCAATTCACAGCCGAACACCCAACACCACCAGACTCGGATCACGCCCTCCAACAATCCTTCGGCCCAGTCCTTTCAAAACTTATGTCCGACTTCAACACCCAACAATCGTCAGGCTCTGGCGCTTCATCGTCCCAAAACGCTGACGCCATCCAACAAGCTCAAAATGAATTAAGTCAGGTCAAAGATATTATGGTCCATAATGTCGAACAGATTTTGAGCCGTGGTGAAAGGATTGAGTTGCTCGTTGATAAGACGGATACGATGGCTGGTCAGAGTTTGGCGTTTAGACGGGGTGCCAAGAATGCTAGACGAAAGATGTTTTGGAAAAACCAGAAGATTATCGCGCTCTCCGGCGCCGTTGGCGTGGTTTGTATCCTATCTTATATCCATCTGCGCATTGTCCCTATACTCATATCAATTAAAACAGGTGTTCATATATTTGATTACCGCGCAATTTTGCGGCGCTGGACTGAACCAATGCTGAATGTATATTATATTTATCCTCTCGAATTTCGTCATTCTCAATAACGCCTTCGTTTTTTCCCTTTTTTATTGTGCCCACAGCATGCTGTATTCATTTCATTCTTGTACTTTTTCGTTTTTAGGAGTGGATTATCGAAAATTATGAAGATACATTATATTAAACGAGGACATTTATTGTTAGCCCAATAGAACTGGATCTTACTGGTAGAATTTAACGACCACGAAATGATCTTTTTTGCCAGAATACTCGACTGTCACGGGGCCTCCCTTCTCCACGATATTTTATCACAACAATAGCGATTCACACCTCTTAAACAAGTTCATTTCTGACAATCCTCTCGTGTAGTATGTATAAAGTACTTCAATTAGCGCTGCATGCATAAAGATACCCATCACAAACACCTTGGTGAATCTACACGGAATATACTAAGTAATGCAAAAGGAGAGGAACAATTTTACATTCGCATCACAATACAAATTTATCAGAACCTGGGCATACAATTTATTGTGATAAACACATTCAATCCAATATCGAATGACTCATTAAAAAAGGATAAATTATACCAGCAAATCATCGCCAAGCCCCGGGTATGTCAGCTTCACCTCCACCTTCTTCTGCTGCCAGTCGTCGAGCTAGTTCTGCATCTTCTTCCTCCATTCGCAATCTCTCAATATCTAAACCCTCACTTTCGGCTAGTTTCGCAGCGAATTCGGCATCGCTTTCTTCCAGCTGATGTCTGAACAACTCTTGAGGATCTTGGGGTCTAGGAGGTAATTGAGGCGGAATTCGAGATTTCACGGGTATGGGCGAGGACTTCAGATGTGCCGGACGGAGAACTGAAGGAACGTGTTGGAGGGGTTTCGCCGGAGGCGATGAACCTGCTTTAGGTTGCGGTCCAACATCTAGGAAGGGTATATTCTTTAATGTCGGATCTTGGAATTTCGGTGGAGGGAGAGGTGTAGGGTTTGTAGCTAGGGACGCTGGTGAAGGAGATAGTGATATACTGAGTTGGAGAAAGGGAAGCGGTAGAGAGGGATTTTGGATAGCTTCATTTGATGAGACTGGGGGCGTCGGAACGTGTGAAGGGGGCTGAGGGGGGTGAGGAGATTGACGGCCTGGATGAATCTTAGGAACCTGCAAAGAAGGCGGAAGTTCTTGGGGCGAATGCGAGGTATGAGGATGGGGCGATGCAACCCGACCTGACGGTGTATCGGGTTGGCCGGGTGTAGTTAAATCTCCCGAACCAGTAATCGGGGCCTTCTGAGGAGATAGATATGGTGATGTTCGTTCTTTGGGAGGCGTGACGGGCGGTCTCGATAGTCTATCCTTCGGGAGTAGCTTTGACGGCCGTCGTACTAGTGGAGGAGGTTCCGCTGAATAATAAGTCATTTCCAAATATATCTCTCCTCTGAAGGATTTATCCAGTTCCAGGGTAACCCATTCTACGGAACGTCGATTGTTTGTAACCGATGTTCTAAAAGAATGTAAGATACGCACCATCGAACTCCCCTTTCCTTAATGTCTCGCTAATGTCAACTTCTGTTTCACCTATCAGTTCATCGTCTTTGTATTCCTTGGAGTATACAGAAATCTTTAATTTGCGATTCAAGCCAGAAGGCTGATTATAGATGTCGATACGGAATTCATCATCCCAAACAGGATGTTGTCCTCCCTTGGGCTCGACTTTAGTCTGATGCTTCACACTCCCCAGCTGAACAACAGCATAGGGATCTTGCTTGTAGAACGTATGTGAATCTTTGAGATGTCGCTGAATTTACTTGGGTCAACGCTCTTACTTTGACAACGCGACAATGGTGCGACGAATTTTTCAATCAAAGACTCACGGCTTTTAACACTACAACAACCAGTGTACCCAGCTTCTTCTTAGTAGACATGCTAGATCAAATGACCGGGCGATATCTAATCAGAGTCCGGGGTGTTTTCGGTTTCATGTGCCTTTTGGACGCTACTACGTAGGTAACGGTGATCCTGGGAATGTTTACGTACTCGAACTATGACGTGACGTCATTTGCCTCCGCAAAATGACCACGGGCAACGGGCCACCGGCAGTTGAATTTGAAGAGTACACCTATGACCTCATTTTCCCTTCAGGATACGCTTATTTCTTATTTTTAATCAAGGCGTTCCCTTCAATTAAGCATAGATTTTACAAGATGTCTTCCATCGGTTCTAGGACGACACCATTAATTTTAAATAATATACTACGGCTTGAGCTAGGAATATACAAACTGAGAGCTCCCTGAAAAGGGTAGCATATGGAATACAAAAAGAAAAAAAAGAAAACGATTACAAGCAATGAGCAAAATGCAGTCGTGGATTTACACTAAAATCGTGGTTAGATGCTGTTGACAAATGCCGAGCAAGTCAACCAACTCACTTGTGAGATACGAAATTTTCAACAAGAGGAAAGAAAAAAGCGAACACATACTATATGAATTGCAGAAACATAATGATTAATTTTGACATTCTCTTTTGCACGTAAAGTCCGGACAAAGTGCGCGATTTCCTCGTCCGGGGCAGGTTGTCCCTGACCTTCCTGTAGTAGTACAAATTTTGCAGTGTCGAGGTCGACGAGGAGGGTTCTCAATAGTGGTAACAGCGAATGGTGGGCATAAGTTTACAGTGGTGTCATCAGCATATTTGGAATAGATATTAAAGTCTTCATGTGGGTTAGGGGCTTGCCCTGGCTGGAAATAGAAATTTTCTGCAGCATCACCATGTGGCACTGCATGTGTATCATAAACTCTGGAATACGGACACCTATTTCTATCTCCCCGACCCGGGCACGCAAGGGCATTCAGGTCTTCGCCATACGTCAAGCAAACTGCGCATCGCCTAGGGCGGCGTCGTGATTTTGTCGTTTGCAAAGTCGATGGTAAACTTGTCATGGGAGATTCAGGAGAGGAGTAAGTCGATGCGGGTGATTCGTGAGATGGGGGGCTCAAAGTCGTTTGAGAGCCGGACCACATGTAGGGCGAACATGATGAATATGAAAGCGCAGGGGAAGAGTACGGCATACCCGAGTTCGCCTCTGTAAATGAAGCGGACACGCCACCAGTAACACTGGTATTTCGGGGTACATTCCAATAGTTCATTTCAAATTGAGAGTATGAACTTTCGAGGGTTGGAGAACACATTGGAGAACCGATGGGTGTATATGTTGACATATGATCAACGGTAAGCTGTGGTTGCGTCATATTTGCGGCTGGATAAGAAAGAGCGGTCTGTTCAATAGCCTCGATCTCAGGATTGGTAAACTCAGAGTCTGTCTGGATATTAATGTTCTCGCCTGCGGACCATGGATTAGCAGGGGAGATGTGATATGATTCTTTACTAGTCAGTTGTAAGGGTAAAGGAGTGCATGCCACCCATGTGGATGAGACAGGAGTGCATGCGACATGAGAATATCTTCCTGGAGAAGTATTAGGAGTGATCGTTTTGTAAGATTGAGCGTGTGGGTCATGTTGAGTCGTCGAACTTGGAATTGAGGCTGGTAAGATATTTGCTAATCTGTCGTCGTTAGAGTCTGGTTTTGTAGTAGACTTTCGTGTGAGCCGAGTTGCATGAGGGCGAGAGGAGCTCGTCGTTTGTTTTTTTGAGCTGTCCTCAACGGACTTGGGTTTGCGACCAGAACCCTTCCTGGACGGAAAAGCCTAGTTGAGAAATCACATCGTTACAGTAATAACAAAACGGGATTTACCTGGCACCACCCGCCTTGTGGCCATCCTTGTTCTTGACACCCTTTGTCCTACCCATAAGGTTTCATTCGTCGTACAAGACCAAGTACGAGCTGCAAGCTGCTTGGAGTGGGGAATGACGGCAGAGCGTGCGGAGATAGTTTGCTTATGGCTTATGTCAGGCACACCGCTTTATGGGACTTGGGGTACGGCGCCCACAGGACACCACAACGCCATCGGTCTCCGCTTTCTTGCGTTCGGTCACACAGCAACAACAATTAACATCCAAATTCCGCTCGCTCCCGTCACTTTTTGAGCTTCGGCTCTCGATGGTCGACGTCGTCCGCCCTCTCGACTTCCAGTCTCATTCGTTCGATCGTATGTCCGCTATAGTCTCCCATCAAAGTGCCTCATCGTCCAAGAGTTCCTTGAATTTGCCCCATGATGATGGTATGTTGCCATCTGTATCAGCTTTCATGTTTCCACGTTCAATTCAATTTCTTTTGAAGAAAATGAAACCATTACGGCCAAAAGAACCGCACAAGGCCCACAAAATAATACCCAACCTGAGTCTGTCTTAGAGCTCCTTTTCCTTTCATTTTCATTTGAATTCATGACTAATACCAGTAACGACCTTCACCTCCTCGCAATCAATGCTCAATTAACGGAGATATCTTTCAGTATTGCTGACATCCAAACCCGCATCTTCGGTTGGTTTTCCCATTCCTCCCGTTTCACCGCATCCTAATGCGTTAATTACGCCAGAAATTCAAGAGCTTCGACATCAGAGCGGCGTTTCATCTCAGAATGCAAATACTCACTCGTCCGAGGATTCACCTCGATCTTCAAACGAGTCCTCGAGGATAATTGACCAAGCACTCATTAACTTGGATGAACGATTAGAATCTATATCCCGGAATATTCAGAGCATAGACGAAACTCTGGTCCCTTTATTGCGTTCAGCAGTGAAAACCCCTACCCAAAACACGTCCCAGAACGTAGATGAAGCTTCGAAAATGACTCTACGTAAACATGCCGCTATTATACAGGAATGGGAATCAATCCAAAATGAGGCGGAGGTACTACGAGAGGAACTCAAGGAAGACAAATGGCTAACTGTCTTTCGGAGCGTGAGCGAGCAAGCTGATGGCATGATGAAATCCTTGGAGAAAGCCGTTTCTCAATGCCAGGTAATAATGCTGTCACCCTCTCGTTCTTTGTTCTGAATTCATAAATATAGGATTTTATCTGGCAAGTGAATAAGAGACGCACTACGGAGAATCTTCAAGCACCTGACCATCCTCCCATCAATCTCGAAACGTTTACGACTATCCTGAATTCTTTTGAGTCTAAGAAGAAGTGAGTGTAATTTTTTACACAAAACTCGTGGTCCTTAGCATGCCATAGATACTACATGCCGTCGGTTTCTAAAATTTTATCGGTCGTGGATAAGGGTGTTAACGACAGAGTAACGAAGAATGGGGAGTGCCTACGGCTTCATGCTGAAATGCGCCAGCGCTGGCACAATCTCAAAGAGCGTATAGGCCGAATTGACGCGGAAATGGGGAGTGTACGACGGCAAATAATCGAGGGCAAGCTTGATCGTGCCGAAACGGAGTCCAGTATATCTCGCGGAACTTCAAGATCTAGCAGTGGATATCTGGACACTCCGTCACCTCCTCGCTCTCGTACTCAGTCGTCGACTTCGACAACTTTCTCTCGTTCTATTTCACCATTCCGGAAATTCGCCGCCCGGATAACAAATCAGACTCGGACACCATCCTCCAAACATGAGCGATTATCATCCACAGATCCGGTTCCTGCTCCCTCATTGCGCTCAAGGGCATCTACATTCTTTCGTAACGGCCACAAATCCACTCAAAGTATCTCAGACTTACTATCACAAGCCTCTCAAACTCCATCGCCTCAGTCTCCGTATGAACGTCCAAAGAAGGCCAAATGGAATAGTTCCACAAAGATTGAGCCAGATTCGAACGCTACTATTAAACCAGTTCCTGTGAGACGCCCTTATGCTTCTCAAACATTTTCATCACCAGCCGCGACTTCCAGTGGGAGAAGAAGTGTAACTCCAAGTTCGCAAGCATCTTCGCGGCCATGGTCTCCTTCTAATTCCACATGGTCGACGCCAAGTACTCATATGAGTCCCCCCAGCGTTAGTAGACCGTCGTCGCGAGCTACCTCCATAAATACCAAACTGAATCACACCATACCCCCTCGTCCTCGTCCCGCCTCCCCTAGTCAGATACCCACCCCTACTCCACATCTTCGGTCATCTAGTCGGCTGTCGGATTGGGACGATGATGATTTCGCAAACACCTCGCTCATGCAACGTGCACTTTCACCATCGGGTGGTGTACCTTATACCTCTCCGAATTCCGCTGAAATACCGGGACCGCGATCGCATACTCCTCGCGCGTCGGGAAAGTCACCTAGACCCAGCGTATCTCTTATACCAGTCCCGAAAGTTAGCATATCACGACCTGGTTCGGCAATGTCCAACCATTCCGGATTGTCATCTCCTGCTATTCGAGCTCAAACCCCAGAGTCGAGCATCCGTGCTCGTGCCCTTCAAGTCCCTTTTTATCAATCAGCTTCGGCAGGTCGATCACGGGCACTCCTTATGAAACTTCCTCCCTCCAGTTTCAGGGAAACATTCGGTGCGTCTACGCCCACATCATCCATGCGTTCTCGTCCGTCCTCTCGTGGTGGCTTGTTTACACCTACTATGGAATCCAACTTAGTACCTGTTTACATTCCTGGTAACGCCAAAGATCCTTTAGATGTAGAGGTCGCTCGCGTTGTGAACTCTGTAGCCCATGGTTTCCTTGTTGAACGTGTGGATCCTCCTTTGCGCACTCCACCTAAGGTGGGAGAGGAAGTCAAAGCGCAATATGCATTTTCTAGCGCTTTGTCAAGGAAAGTACTTAACTGTAGACTAGTGGTAATTGGTCGTAATGGTCAGACGGGTGGTGAGACGAAGAAGGTAATGGTCAGAGTCGGAGGTGGTGAGTCGTAATCTTAAAAAACTGCTGTATTTTATGACAACTGACATGATGCTACAGGCTGGCAAGAACTGTCAATGTATCTTTTAAGTCGTGCGGCAGGTTCGCCTGCGTAAATGAATACCAGCGGACCTTTTTTTACATAAATTACATGGCACTCGAGCACAAATTGCCGTTTATATTTTTTCTCTCGCTTTGTCAAGTATGTTTCGTCTCCATTGCATTTGTACCAAACAATCAGTATGACTCACTTTGCAAACATTTCAATTATTCTCCCACTTCATCCACGACTTCTGCGTTATTGATCTATAGTCATGTCTTACGATACTTCCTATGTTGCCCTAGGTCTTCTTCCTGCCTTTCAAAAAACAGTTGAGAGTTGCCCATACAGAAATATTCCCATATTATAGTTTACTTTTCAAATGTCATTAATGATACAAATTGCGTAGGGCTCGAGCTAAGCGGGAGGAAGTTTAAGAGCGGAAACCCTGAGACCGTCACCACTCCATTTCGCGACGTCAGTGAGTAAACCGCATTTTTTGACCCATGTATCGCTGGAGTGAAGTTCGTATAAAGAGGCTGGCAAAGAGTGAGAGAGCGAAAAGCAAGCCTTAAATAGATAGCCTACAAAGGTTGAACAACCATGGCTCAGCGGAAGTTACAGCTGACGGAGAAACTTTTAACATTTTTTCCATAATTCGAATTCCCTGAAAGCGATTGAGCCACAGTTGGACAACCGTGTTTGCTGATAGTAACTTTACCTCTTGAACCTTTCCAGTCCCGAACAAAGCAACCGCAAGGTTATTAGCTGCCTAAACAGGTGAATTAGCAAGACCGCTGCAACCAACAGATAATGCCTCTTGGACATACTATCGCATTATCTGGTTCGACGTCCATGATACTCCTTAGTAATTGCACCGCATCTTCATATTTTCCATATGCTATTGCTTCAATCGCTCGGTTCATCCTTTTGCTTGTTTCGTCCGCTTTGGGGTGTTCCTCGACAATTGCAAAGAATTCAGATGCCTTTTGGAGATTACCACAGTGCAAATATATTCTAGCAATGGCAGAGAAAAGAGCTGGAGAAGCAGAAGGCTGCTCAGTCAGCGGAGTGAGGAGGCGTGCAGCTGAAAGAACGTCCTATAATCAGGAGTAAGCTCCGTGTTTGTGTTAAATGAACGGTCTGACATACCTTCATTTCAATCAGTTGCGAAGCTATAATTAAGGTTATACGAGTTCCCCGTTCAACCCACATGTTGTAACCGTTTTCGCTCCCCATCTTTGAACTTTCTCTCGCCCATCGTTTGCATTTATTAAGTAAAATCATTAAGGCATCGAGGTATCCAATATGATCATCTGACCAGTATCGTACACGAGCATTTATGACTTCCAATTCGAATGGTAATATTTCGTCGAACAAATGGTTTCGAGCCGTAAGCGGTTCAACCCCGTTCAACACAGTGAAAAGGCCAGTGCATTCAGCAGAGGTTTGATTGTATAGTCGCATTCGTGTTAGTGAGCTTAGACGGATATACCATAACTTGATTAAGTCTTGAGAAACTGGCAAATAAGCAAGGGTAAGATAATGAACTGACTTCAAGGATGAGCGACAATTCAGAAGGAGGGGTAGCTATAATACGGTCTCGTGCCATTTTGGCTAGGGATCTCCAGCTGTTTGTCATCTACGGCTTCAGTTAAGAAAATGGTCGCACCCAGAACACGAGCCGTAACATACGACTAGAGTGTGGAAATCCCTGTCTCTGTAGGACCCTGAGAGATCTCTGGGGGGTCTTCGATCTGGATCAGATACGTATTTCGCAAGCAGTGTACTCAAAGGATCCGTCTGTGTGAATTGTTGAGATTAACTACGGTATGTTTAAGATATACATACTACTCACATTAGGTACTGGTAAAAACAAGCCCGATACTACTAGCCCTGGAATATGCAGGTCAGGCCGTTCATCAGGCTCAGGTTTCGGTAGTGATTTATTTTCGTTAGCATAAGTAGCAGCCGTCGGTGTTCTGGACGCATCGTTTGAGGTCCTCGCGCTAGATGTTTCCGAAGACTGTAATGGTACGTCCATAACCGGACCTGAAAGTGTTATCTGACTAGAATATCCAAATGATTTACTGGGAAATTTCGGGGAATCATCTCTTAGAAACGGGTCCGGTAACTCTGGAACAATCAAAGGCTCGACGTTGGGAACGACGTCAGAACTCATTTGAGCCTTAGGCGCCTGGACTTCACCAGTTGGTCTTTGGCGCCAGAAAATCAGGAGCACGTGATACGAATTTTCGATTTCTCCCAAAAAAAAGTCGGTCATCGACATTGTAGCTTTTGCTGTTCTTCATAATGATTCCTCGAAATCTTCGACATATTCGGTTGCCACGATCTTCGATATCTCGAACACCACCTCCTGCAGTTCACTTTTACTTTACTCCTGTGGCTACCTCACTCTTCCACACTTCAGCACCGCGAAGGAATGAATTGCCCAAATCTCCTTTCCAGACCTTTGTGGACGTACTTAAAGAGGAGTTACGTAAAAATAGAGAGCTATTGGATAACGTGAAACAATTACAGGGAGACGTCGACAAATTGCAGGACTCGGAAGCGTTGAAAAGGGCAAGAAATTTATATGAGAGGGCTCGAGTACGTCTTAAACGAACTTTACAGCTTTTTTTTTACCAGATTAAGTATATACCTTTCTCTTTTTAGCTAACCTCTTCTATTCAAGAAAATCCACGATTGAGAGCTGCTGCCGAAGAGTTGCGCAAGGGCGGAGTAAAAATTTCCGACGCCGTTTCAGAAGCTTTAAAATCTATGGAAGAGAGTGAACTAATGCGACACGTGAGGGATATTTTTGTCTATAATGGTAAATATGAATGAAAGCAAGTTTTATTAGATTTCAAGAGCTTCTGCTGCCGTTTCATCGGCGGTTGGAACAGCCACCGAGCCCATCCGAAGCACTGCTGCATACAAAGAACTCAAAGATACCGTTCTTGACGCTCTCGATGATAGCGGAACATCAAGACACGCTGGATTTGAGGAGAAGGAGACCCGACGTGCCCGAAGACAAGCGAGGCTGGCGAAAGCTGGAAAGAAGGGTGGATTAGCATCCCGTGCGAAAAAAGTAGAAGCCAACGCAAAGTATGTATGACTTCCAGTTCGAAAGTTTACTTCTTGCCCAACAGGACAAACTAGAGCCGGAGAGGCATTGGTTCTTCATAAGGATTCCGCTAAAGCCGAGCGTTGGGAGACGTTGAAGCAGACCAATCCCATTCTTCGCTCCTTCGTGTCGTTACAACGTGCATACGAGGAATCTGAAAATCCTGTTATTTCATCAGTTCGAGGCGTAACATCAACAATTGCTTCCTGGTTTGATGAAAACGAGACTGCTCAGGTTATTCGACAGCTGAGACTGATGGACCCGACTTTTGATCTTGAGAGTTTCACGAGGGAGCTCAGAGAGTATATTGTACCGGAGTTGGTCGATGCTTATTTGAGTGCGGATCGAGAAGGCTTAAAAATGTGGTGCAGTGAAGCTGTAATACATTCTCGCGGTTCAAACAGACTTTTTTCTGACGCCAGACGCAGACATATAATGTCCTTTGGGCTACCATGGAGCAATATCTTAAACAGGGCTTAATCAGCGACAGTAAAGTCCTTGATATTCGGAATGTGGATGTACGTGGACTCCCTTTTTTTGCCTGTTTCAGCTTTTTTAAACTCGTGCTGTAAGATATCGTCAGGGAAAATTCTTGAAGATTCCGATCTACCCGTCTGGGTTGTCACATTCTCAACACAAGAAATGCTTGTTTTCCGAAATGCTCTCTCCAGAGAGGTTGTTATTGGAGCGGATAATAAAGTAGAACAGTGCAATTATGCCGCAGTGCTCACCCGGGTCGAAACTGAGTTAGATAATGACATTACGGGAGGATGGAAAGTAGTAGAGGTGAGTGTCGAAACTGCTTGTACTAGAACAAAACTTGAATTGACCCGGTGCAGATGGCTCGACGGTCGACTCCACAGTTTTTTTAGTTATGTGCCAAAAAGGTTCACTTTCTCAGCGTCACATACCACCATAGATCTATATCAATTTACCCCCCTACTCTGTATCTATTACTTACAATGCAATAATTCCCAATGAGCACAGGCCTTTAGCTCATATCATCGAATCGACTGTCAGCCGTGTTACAGTCTCTATAAGCGTCTAAGCGAACTTCAACTATAGTAAACCATGCGCGAACGCGAGACCGTTTTTGACAGTTTCCTATCAAAAATGGCTTCCCAAAGCTATTCTTTCCTCCGATAAGTTTGAAAGCTTTCTCACAGGTATCCTTCCTTTGCACACACACATGATTGTGCGGCAGAAGATGGCTTGGAATGGCATAACAGCGCTGTAACGCTAACGCGAACTTCGGGCTCAGATGGCCCCCACGACTTTTCCAAAGAAGCAGACCTAATCACGTCTTTACTATCTTCTTACCTTAAACCAGCATCATGACAACCCTCGGTACCGTGCTTTCCAGCACTTTGCGAATCGGACTGCAAGCGTTGGTGGGAGGTTTAGTCTCACTTTTAGGAATTGCGATTTATCAAGAATTTACCCGACCCCAAAATATGCCTCCTTATCCAGGGGGAAAGCAGCCATTACCGCTTTTGGGTCATATTCTTGACCTTCCCAAAGAAAAGAGCTGGATGACTTTCAGAAAATGGCACCAGATGTATGGGCCTATACTGACTATTTGGAACGGCAATACACCCACTATCTTGGTTGGCGACGCAAGTGTTAGTATTCTGAACGTTGTATGTCATGCTATCTTTGGAACGGGTTTAAACCTTGCTTGCAGATCGCCCTAGAACTGCTTGAGCAGCGTTCAAGCAAATATAGTAGCCGACCAAGGTTCGTCGGTGCTCAGCTACATTGTTGCTTTCTTTGACTATAGTTGTACGATACTTGGTAGGTTCGTTGTGGCGGGTGACTTGATGACAGAATGTCAGTAGAAACTGCTCATGCATCATTAATATTGATTGTCGATGCTTAGGCAAGACTATCCTCTTTGCTACATATGGAGAGCGCTGGAGAAGATATCGAAAAGCCATACATTTAGGAACGTCTCAAAAAATTGTTGATAGTACGTTTTTAGCGACGTGTTTTTCCAGGGGTAAAAATCGAATTAATTGAATTCTGAAAGGCTATTTACCTATTTTTGAGAATGAAGGGAAGGTTTTGGCTCAGGAACTTTTAGACAATCCAGATAATTGGTACCAGGGTATATTCAGGTGCGATGATTCATTCTGGCAGCAAATCAAAGCCCTTGTGTAATGTTGGTTTGGAAGATACACGGTCAGCTCTGTCGTAGCCATCACCTATGGTCGGAGGATAGTCGATATTAATAGAGATACAGCATATCAAAAACTTTCCGAAATTGTTGGCTTCCAGGTCAAGATGAATGTCCCTGGGGCACAATGTAAGTGCGGATTAAATCACCTCAACGAGTTCAATTACAAGTTGTTGGCTTTAGGGCACGAGACTTTTCCTATCCTTCGGTACCTCCCAACTTGGGCAAACGAAACAAAAAGAAAAGCACTTGAATTTCGGGAGATGAACCGAGTAAATTTTGCTTCGTTGATTAACGAAGTACAGACAAAAATGACAACAGACAGCGTACCCAAATGGTTGGTAGTTGAGAACTACGTTCATTGGAAGCCATTTTATTTATCAAAAATTTCACATTGGATAGCTACGCGAAAATGATGCTCGAAAATAGGGCCGGCTTCAGCGATCTGGATGACATCGAGTTTAACCAACAACCTGGAAGTCTCTTCGCAGCTGGCGTCGATACAACTTCCTCGACACTCCAATCATTTGTCTTAGCGTTGGTTCTCCACCCGGAAGTCCAGGATAAGCTTCATAGAGAAATGGATGAAGTCGTGGGACAGGATAGAGCACCGACATGGAGTGATGAAAATAAACTACCGTACTTGACGGTCTGAATTATTTTCATTCTCCTTTTTTTCTCGAGCTGAATCAGCATATAGGCTGTTTTTAAGGAAACGGTCTGATCACAATATCTTTAAATTGTTTTCTCGCTGTCTGATGATATAGTTTTAAACAGCTACGTTGGCGGCCAGTTGCTGTGCTTGGAGGTACTCCACATGCAAATACAGAGGACGATGTATTTGTGTATCAAGGAAAATCATATTTTATTCCAAAGGGCACCACTATGTAAGTTCTCTTTACTAACAAGAATTCAGGAAGACATCATGGTGATTACTGGTAAAAAAATATTACTAGACTCGCGAGTTTATGGGCTATAAATATGAATGAAGAAACTTATCCTAATCCGGACAGTTTTGACGTAAGGGGCCATCGGATACTTTTTATAGTATTCGATGCTGATTGAAGGTTTAGCCAGACAGATTTTATAATGGCCAAGAGTATCCTAGTCCTGGTAGTAAGGGGCACAGGTAAGGCTTCTTTGCTCCTTCAGTCTTCTCGAGTGATGGAACGTCGTCCGCAGTTCCTTTGGATGGGGTCGAAGGTAAAGCTTCAAAGTTAGGATATCACGGGTAATAGTAACACAGAGCCCTCGAATTAGAGTTTGTCCCGGAGCTTACTTTGCAGAACGTTGTGCGTTTCACTTCAAACTCTTCAAACTCTAGTGTGTTCTTAAGTAACCTTTTTCTTCTCAGCACTATACATCACAATGGCACGCCTTGCGTGGGGTTTCAAATTCGAAATGAAAAGGGGTGAATCTGGGAAAACGGTAAAACCTGATGCAAGTATGGAGACTGGCTACACCAGTGGGTTTAATTCCCGTCCCCATCCGTTCCCTTGTACCATCACACCACGATCTGGAACCATCGAATCCGTTATTAGAAGAGAATTCGATGAGGCTCTTAATTTCCTGCATGTATATGAAAACTATAATGACTAGGTATGCACTTATCTCGGCGTCAATATTACTAGTAAATGAGTTGTTCCGTTAAAAAGGGTCTTTGTAGTGTTCATTACCATACATATTCCTGTGCGCAATCGCTGCAAGAAGAATCATTTCATATGACATTTGTATAAGCCTTTGTTGTTGTTTTTGGTTATCAAGAACATGCAAGCCATTTCATACCACGCAAATTTAATAAATCACACTTGATTTATATTTACCCGTAACCCGATTATCCACCGAAGGCTGAGAATATTTTCTTTTTCGACCACAAAATTGATTATTATAGAATCGGCAAAGAAGTTAGGTAGTTCACCGTAATCTGACAACTCGAAAGTGGCATGTTGACAAGCAGATTTAGAGGAAAATACCACAGATGTGATAATTCAGCAGCGCTCATTAAAAACAGCCACAGCGATCTATCTGGGTTGAGGCTCTGGAGCACAGAAGAAGGCTGGATCGTTGTTCATTGAAGTGGAAGAAGAGATGTGACCGTACAAAGTTGGGTGGCTGACCTAATCTCGTGACGCGCGTTACACGTCGCACACATGTTCGATGGGATTTGGTCGTTGGCCGGTAGGAGGAATTCGAGCATGGATCCACCAACCCACTCGTAACTTTCATTGCTCACAAAGAATACGAACCGATGGTTCATCTATTTCCTTCACTTTCAATTCAACTCTATTCCCCCAATACCAGAATTCCCCCGACCCTCTTCATTCTTCTTCCGTCGAAAAGTATGGTTTGGACACCGAGGATCCTAGTCTCAAAACCCGCGCTTTTCAACTAAAATGGGAAACATTACTTGATAGTTTATCCCGAGACCGTCCCAATCCTAAAAGTGTCTGGGAAGCTTATTGCGACCTCGGCTCTTTTGTCGGGTTCGAAAAAATACCATTACGAATACACCAACAAACCCTACGAAAAGCCGTTCCTCCAAAAGAGCGACTTGGTTCGATAATTGCAAAACGTTTACAGGCCTCGCGCAAATCTTCAGCTCCTCATCTTTACGAAGGCAGGCTGCAGACGATTATACGGAACATTTGCGAGTCCGGGTTTCAGCCAGCTTTGGACGATTACCATTTCATTCTTGCCCAGTTTGCTGCCGCTGCTTATCCCGATGGTTGTAGAGCGGTCTTCCACGAGCTTGTGCATCGTCAAAAACAGCAGCCTACGTATAAAACGTATGGTTTATGTTTGCAAGCCATTGCGCACCGTTTGACGTTACCGTGTCCGTATCGTTATCTGGACAGCTTTCACAAATACTCAAGTAGGATGTGCTTTGAACTTTTGGAGGACATGTCGATGAGAGGAATCCCTTTGACATCTGTCAATTTTGATCTTACGCACAGAATATTCAAAGCCACTCAGAATTGGACGCTATACGAGTACCTTCTTAAAGTAGGCTACGGAGTCGACCTTGCAAATCCAGATTGTCTATCTCTGGAAGTCCAAAACCAAATATCATCTCCCACTTTACATACTCCTCCGTTATTATCTGGTACCATTGAAATGCCAAATTTGTCCCGAGGGTTTAAAACGATGCCATTCAGTACCGCCGCTCTCAATACACTCATAGACGCGCTCGGAACACGGAAGGAAACGTCCCGAATGGTTGTTGCGTTTGAAGTGCTCACTAATCCTTTGCCCAAATCGACGTCGTCATCATCATCATCCTGGCCCGATGATGACGAAGAAGAATTCGTTATCTCTACAGAACCATCATATCAGTACCCTTCTGCTTCGCCAAATACCACGACATTTGTATTCCTCATTCGGCATATGGCAAAAGCCAAAGAAGTTGTCTTTTCACGACATTATCTTAAGCTGGCTTCGGAAATAGACCGTGCTGAGAGTGCCCGATTGCGAAATGAGCTGGTGTCGAGACCTCCGGGTGGGATTATCGCACCTCAGCTGGCTATTACCCGAGCGATGGTTTTGCCACTTTACGGGCTTGGCAATCGTATGAGACACCGGCCGACTTTACGATGGGCATACTGGATGACACGTCAGGCAATAAATGATAAACGGGAAGATTTGCATTTTTTTAGTGGCTGGCGAGACAAACACTACCGACCTCTGGAATTTTCCGACGACGACTCAGCGGGGGAAACAGGGTTGCCAGGTCATGATGACGTGAGTAATTCGACGACATCATTACCGGTGGTTGAAGATCAGGTGGCGATGTCGAGTGCCCAAAGGCATGAAATACTACCGTCGAATCTCCGTGTAGAGTTCGACAGCCCTGTAGCTGGGATAGAAAAAAGAGAAGGAGAGATTTCAGGGGCAAATTCTGATCTGCCTAAAAAGCCGTTTCAGATCGATTTACACATTACTCTGCTGGAACGGGATATTCAGCAATTGGAGGGGTTGTGCGTGGGAACAAGAGAGGCTCTCAAACGTAGTACTCATAGGTTGAAGGAAAAGCTCGGTCGAAGGGTTTGGAGTAGTAAAGATATATTTTTAGCGAGTAGGGAACGGAGAGTTCACGTGGATAGGGGAGAGTGGATGAGTATTGTCGGATTTGGAACTAGCGGTCTAGGGAAGGGTATGGGAAATGCAAATTCTCAGACTGGACGTGATCTTCCAAGATGGATGGAAGAAGATGGCGAGGGGGAGTCGGGCGTACAAAACGCTATCACTTAGCTATGCCTATCCTATATCGATTATACTAATTGTATTGAAGAATTCTTTTCTCAATGATGGTGTAGCACAGGTGATAATGATGAATACTGAAATGGGTGAGATGATGTGTTTATGTTATCGCTTTCAATCTGAGAAGACACATGGTTCAAATCAAACGAAACTGGTACCAAATTCCGAAGTCAGCGAATTGGACGAGTCGATATTGACAATCTACAAATTGTGATATCCGAGGAATATGGAAGGCTTCTAGAATATAGAAGCTAGTGAAAGCGACTGCCGAGTCATAAGGCTATTTAAACGGCTTCTTTAAGTTTACCCAAAAGCAGTAAAATGACCTGTGAGCCCAGTCTCACGATGCGCCACTGTACCACCCAAAGGAAGCATCGGGTTACGATTAGTTGATTTAATTCTCAAAAAATGAGCGGGTTCGGGTGAGCCGTACAGAAGAACCTTCACCCTGGATAACAGCCGAAGGTTTGCGTGCCTGGACGGAGACTTGATGAAAGTCACTGGACACTTGAAAAAAAACACGTGCAATACTGGAAACAAGGGATTCAAGGGTGAAAAACTCTGATGAGCATATGTGCTGCGAGGACCACGTGAGTACGGAACACGAAAAAGCAGGGAAATAAGCAGGGGAATAAAAAGGAAGGAAAATGATTGATCGTTACTATTTAGACAGCTGGCGAATGAGGATTAGCGAAAACCAGGCTTACATGGGTAATATGTTGTAAGAGGACTTGATGGGGGGGAGGATCCAAAGGGTTTAGCCAGGCACGCGATTGAGGTGTAATGGGGAAGGATATAGAAACAATGACTTGCTGTTTGTGAATTCTCTCTGGAGGATTCACGCCAATGATCGCAAGTAATGCGAGATCGGATATCTGAAGAGTGCCAGTAAACTCTGATTCGTCTTGATCACGCTTACGAGAGAGGTCGAGAGAAAAAGCACAAGGTTGCAAGAGAAGTTTCGGAGCCTCGGCATGGATATGAAGAGAGTGTATTGCGGCGAATTCGGGGTGGTTGAAGATATGGGAAATGGCCGAGTTTGCCAGATGAAATAAAGATGAGAAAGATAATGATTGAAGATCAAAAAGGGTATTAGCAAGATGGCCGTAGTGGACTGTATCCCGAATGTCATCGGTTTCTGCGACTTTTGCTAATGGAATACATGCATGAACTGTGAGTGAGACAGGCTGCGGACGGTCTCGAGACCAACAATCGGGTCCTATATTCACCAGAAGAGCAAGCGAGTGGAGTGAGATTTCATCGACGCTGTCCATGGCACGACGAGAATGGAGTTGCGAGGCCATCTCCGGAGGTTTTCGGAAATCAGTCACGCGGTCACGGAGGGGAATATGGACGAGGCGGGAGAATCATGTGCTCCAGCTGTGGGGCTGTCACTGGCTGTCAAAAGGCAACAAAGTGATCGAATTGATCCGGCGATTACTAACCGAGTCTGCACAAATGAAAAAAAAAAATCCATCCAAAAATGCAAATAATTATTATTGTTTTCGGGTTAAATTTAGACCGTCACGCAAGTAACGCGTCTATAGAGCATATATACTCTATAGCACGCGCTCGGCGGCAGTAGCGGGATTCTTTCCGAGTTCACTTCTGTCCTGAGGGAGAGAGTTCCCAAAGCACTCTTTAAGGTTATACTAATCATTTACATTTGAAATTTTATTTTTGGACTGGAAGTATTAGTATGGTCTTGATTTTGTTCCTAACTCCCCGCGTGGTTCTTCGTAATTTGCACCAGCCTCCGAGTCGAGATCAGTTTTCGTACCGAACTTGTGCCCCGGCACATATTGAAAGGATCTTAACCGATTCGATCATTTCCTGAAAAAAAAAAAAAACTGGTTGGTCACCTGAGCCTCACTCTTTTGAATTGGGCGTATAAATATTAGCCCCCTTAATGCAACAACGGTTTTCCCTTCTTCTTCCTCCGTGTCTCGCTCCCGCGCTCGTTCGCTTCCTTCCACCATCTCGCCTCGATTTTCTTGCATTTCATTGCTCTTGAGGTTTCACTAGACAATCATGCCGGGTCCAGTCGCTATGTCTGGTGGCATTGACGCCGTCGATGCCCCCAAGTCTTATTGGTCGGGTATTATGATGACCGTGAGTGCGAAAATCCTCTTGGCCTCGCATGTGTACTAATGCGTCGTCCTTGTGTAGGCTTTCGCTGCCTTTGGTGGTATTCTTTTTGGGTGCGGTCATATCGTTTTGATCTGTTTTTCCCTGTTTTTCTAATCTCTACGCTATATAGATATGACACTGGAACGATTGCCGGAATTACCGCCATGAATGATTGGTGCATACATAGTTCCTTCCATACACTCCGCAATCCCCGTTGCTCATTGCTTCTGTTTCCGATTTTAGGCTCTGCTCTTTCGGTGTTCCCATCCTGAAGAACGGACAACCTGTGTTCCTGAACGGTGTTCAGCAGTGCACAATCAGCACTAGTAACCAATCCCTGGTAGTCTCCATCCTTAGTGCCGGCACCTTTTTTGGTGCTTTACTCGCTGCTCCCGTTGCCGATATAATGGGTCGTCGTCTGGGCATCATCGTCTCTTGCCTAGTCTTCTCCATAGGTATCGCCTTACAGGTCCGTACATCATAAGTATCTGTATTTCCATTCCTCTCTTATGTGTAGCATGCATTCATCAGACTGCCTCCACTAAAATTCCTCTTTTTTCTGTCGGTCGTGTCTTTGCCGGTTTGGGTGTCGGTTTGGTTTCTTGCCTTATCCCCATGTACCAATCTGAATGGCAAGTTCCCCCGATTTCCCTCGCATATATGCATATGTCCTCATTTTCTTTTCTCACCACAGCGCACCAAAATGGATTCGTGGATCTGTAGTGGCTTTATATCAATGGGCGATTACAATCGGTCTCTTGCTTGCCTCAGTTTTCAACAATGCCACACATAACAGAAACAATCATTCGTCGTACCGTATTCCCATATCTATCCAGTTCATTTGGGCTTTCATTCTAGCCGTCGGTATGTTCTTCTTACCGGAATCCCCCCGTTTCCTCATCAAGAAACGCGACGAAGACGGTGCCGCCAGAGCTCTTGGTCGTCTCTTTAGCGTTGAACCGACCCACCCATCTGTTCGGGCTCAGTTAGAGATTGTTAAACAAAACCTTCGCGAAGAAGAAGCTCTGGGTCAATCCTCGTACTTGGATTGCTTCCGTGATGGAGGGAACAGCATTCGCTTCAGAACCCTCACTGCTATCTTCCTTCAAGCATGGCAACAATTGACCGGTATTAACTTTATCTTTTACTTCGGTACCCGTTTCTTCCAGAGTGCTGGTCTCGAGAATGCCTTCGTAGACTCAATTGCCACCACCGTCGTCAACGTCGGTATGACCATCCCCGGTATCTACTTGGTCGAACGTACCGGGCGGAGAAACTTGTTGCTTATTGGCGCTGCTGGTATGATCGTCTGTGAGTTTATCGTGGCTATCGTTGGCGTCACGACTCCTACGGGCGACCACGCTTCACAAAAGGTTCTCATTGCTTTCGTCTGCATTTACATTGTGAGTAATAGAAAAAAAAATGACCCGATGTGAATGAGATGCTAATATTTTTTATTTTCAGGCTTTCTTCGCTGCCACTTGGGGACCTATTGCCTGGGTCGTAACCGGTGAAATCTTCCCTCGTAAGTTGTTTTCATTACGTCAAAGTCCCTGACCTTGTCGATTTACGCTTTATAAATAGTCAACGTCCGTGCCAAGGCAATGTCACTCGCCACAGCGTCTAACTGGTTATGGAACTGGGCTATCGCCTTTGCCACACCGTATCTCGTTAACCCTGGAAAGGGCAATGCCGATCTCAATGTCAAGGTCTTCTTTATCTGGGGTTCCACTTGCGTCGGATGTCTCATCTTCACATACTTCTGCATTCCAGAAACTAAAGGACTCTCTTTGGAGCAAATTGACGAACTTTACAAACGTTCTACACCTATGACTTCTCAGAAGGTTCGCCTGGAGATTCTTGCTGAAGAGGAACGCAGACTTTCTGGCAGTGAGAAGAATGCGGACTTTGATTCTCACAGCGACACCAAGGCTGAGGCTTAAGGTTTAACTTGAGGTATAGATATGATACTATATTCCAAGGACAGTTGTAGTATTTTTTTCTACCTGCATAAAAATCCTCTCCCCCATTAACAATGTTATCTTTTGTTTTAATTTGTTCTTTTTCCTTGGATAAACTTCGTTCTCTTTTTGTAGTACGTAGTAGGGGCACGCATTTACGACTTTTATGGAGTGTTTTGTTACGTACATATTGATGTATTGATTAATGCTTTGTTCATGAATAAAAACATCCTGGAGTTGGGCGTTGATGATGCATTTGTATTATATATATGGTGGGACTGGAGAACTTGTCAATTACGCCAAGATAACATCCTCTGCCATTAAGGGTGTAATATCTTTATTAACTATGAAGTCTACACAATTTATCCTAATATTGAGCCTCAACGTTGGGATGCCCCTTCAAGAATTTCTGAATGGTACTTTCGCGCAAAGGTGTGTCTGAAAATAAGGCCCGTAAAAGTCTGACAAGCTCGTCAATCTCATAATCGATGAGATGCCCTTGGTCAAACATGTATGAAATATCCGCGATAGATCCTTTCTATTTGTTTGGTGAATGATTTTGACGAACGAGGAGAGATTGAATATATATACTACTTACTATTAACCAAGAGAAATATGAAAATTTGAACCATATAGGAACGTAGACTCCCACAACCGATTGCTTAACGAAAAGCCATTTTATTTTTAGGGTAAGAGAGGAATAAAGATATATGACTACTCACTTCACCAGAAGAGTATACAAATAAACCTTCTAATCTCTCCATCATCTCACAGAATTCACTAATGTATTCTGAATCTTTTTGTGGTATATCTTGCAGTGAAATTATTTCATCTATAAAACGATATAACGTATCCTCGACAATTCGTCCTGCCGAGATGAAATATTGACTCTTGGACAATATTTTCTGAATATAGTTTTTTTTTTTTTTTTTGAGTTGAGTAAATTGGAGAGAATGCACAAAGGACGTGCCGGTAAACTCACTTTCCATTTTCGAGCTGCATCTTCTAGTTCATCGAGAATTCTGAGTATGACGTCCTTGCATTTCTCATAAAGACTATCTTCGGAAACATTGACGAATCCACCTGCTTCTGCCAAAAGAGCACGGATAGCTTCTTGAGTATTTGACTAAAAAGATATAATTAAAAGGCAAACACAATAAGTACCATAAATATATAAACAGTCCACGTACGATGGCGTCTTCAAAACAACACTCTCCTAGAGTCCGAGTCCTCTCTTGTGCTTCAAGCCATTTCTCATTTTTGAAATTATTATTGTTATCCATCGGGAACTTGAAATTCGACATTTCATTACTCAAAAATAGACAGTCATTGGACCATTGCATGTAATTGGTGGGATCTTTTGATAGCAGTGGTGCTTGCGAGATTGGATAGAGCGCGCGATATAGGTCTATTATAGATGAAGTCGTGCTCAGAAGTAAATGGCCCAGTTTGTCTTTGTCGGGTTGTAGTCTAGTGGTGGAAAATGCGCTATTAAAATTGTTATTGTTACTTTTTTTTTTTTTTTTTAAGAAAAAGAAAACTTTATCAAGTCATACTTTGTTCGAAGCATTTCTTTCCCCTCTCTTAACGTTTCTCCAGCAATTTCTAGAATACGCCGAGCCTGTACAGTAACAAGATACGATTCTTTCACCGGCGGAGCATGATCTTGTTTAGTCGTCAAAGGTGGGAAGGAGGACTTAACTTTCCCGTTCTTCAAAGTCGACGAAGCCGATGCCTGTGTGAATTGAGTAGTGTCCTGTGGAGCTGGAGACGGTGCGGGCGAGCTTGCTCCACTGGCACTGTGTGTTTGACCTTTGCTTTTTGCAGAGAACTTTTCCAGACGTGTGGCCGTTTTGGCTGTTGGAGTTGGAATAGTGATAGATGGCTTCAGCTTGCTCTCAACGACGGATACGGGAGGGTCATCTTCGGAGACTGCCCATGGATCATCGTCCCACGGATCAATATTTCCTTCCTCTTCTTCTGCTTCTTGTTGGTTGGAAGTTTTTACGCTTTGGTTGTCGACATCCGCTGGTGATTCTCCTTCAACAGTCTCTGTGTTTTCCGTCTCTAAGTTCTCGTGACCTTCAGCGGTCGACTCTGTCTCCGGTTCTTCCATTGTTTCATCATCCCCCCAACCCCAGTTATCCTCAGCAGAGATATCATCACCCTTCTCTTCCTCCTCTTCTTTCCTGTCATTGGAATTAGTCGGATGGTCCACTGAAGCTGTCTTAGCTTCGTCGCCCACGCCATTCACGTCAGTTTCATCATCGCCGAATCCCCAGTTATCTTCATCCGCAAACACCTCGTTGCCCTCTTTATTCTCCTTGGGGGGAGGAGCAGCAAGGGATGGAGATGGCACAGGGACGGATGTTGTAGAGGTTGACACAGGTGGAGGAGATCCTGTTCTCCGAACGATCATCTCGACTCTAAATGTAGCCTTGTCGTTGAAAGAAGTAATAACACCTCTGGTTTTTTCTAGGAACACTTCCCGCCGCTTCTTCTCATAGTGCGTTGCTATATCATCCCCCCATTCTTGAATTTGTTTTCTTTTATACCTTGAACTTGTATTGTGGGCGGTTATATACTCGCTTTCGAAATCTATGGCATCGTTTAACGTGGCTAAATAGGCAGGAACGGCGGGCAAGGATGAGGGAATGGAAGGTTGTAGGAGTTTAGTGAGAAGAGATGATCCTAACGCGGTGTAAAGGGATTCTGAAAAGTCGGATTGACTTTCTGGGAGATGAAGGAGTAAATGAGATCGCAGGAAATGGGTAAATGAGCGCAATGATTGAACAGGCGAGGCGGATTTTGGAGATGAAACGACTGAAAACGTGGCTGGGGAAGAATCAGCTTCTGATGAGGTAGATATTGCATGCGAAGGTAGGAGAATTGGATCTACGATTTTTATTAACAAATCACGGCGGAAGCTTGCTAGCTTGCTTGCTAGGGAGTCCTGTGACAGTGAAGCCAGAATGGCTGAAAGGAATATTTGGGTTGATTGGGGAGATACTTGTGAAAAAAATGTTTCGATATTAGAGAAAAAACAAGCTCATCTGATGGCTTGAGAACATACCAACTGTCCATTGATGAATTTGGAGTTTCATGGGATCCGAGATTGATATACAACGGTCATAAGCGTCGCTCAACTGCTCTTGAACATGATCACGGAGGGTTCTAAAGCGTTTCTGGTACACAGCTAAGTCAAAATTACTAATAAATGGAGATGTAATAATGTGGATAATTACTTTGATGTCCAGCATGATGTTTGCGTTTTGAAGTGGAATGGAGGCAGCAAGAATGGAGGAATCCAGTTCGCGACATATCTTTGTCGACTCAGGCAATTCCCCGCGGTCCATATATGAACGTAGCTTTTGCAGTCCGAGACATAAGTGAAGGAGTTGTTCAAACGCGTGGTAAGTAACCTCTGTTTCGAGAGCTAGTCGTTCTCGGGTGGAATAGGAAGACAACGTTTGGCTAAGTTTGGGTAGGATTCCGGTCTATATTGTAAAACTGTATGGATCATGTTTGAAGTCTAACAATAAGGGATAAACGGCATACGGCTGGAGATTCAACACTTTCTTCGAGGTTGGTCACTGTGCTTGTTATTTCGTGCAGCCGTGTCTGTAAATCAATAGAGGATTGGTAGAGCCGTTCGAACTCGGGCAAATCTCGTTGAATTCTGCCTGCAATAGAATTCTAAGCAGAAGCCTAAAGGTGAGTGAATCAGATTCATGGGGCTAGTTGAAAGCGTACTTTGGTTTCGGTGATTGCGTCGTCCAATTCGGCGGCCCACGAGGCAACCAAGTTTGCATTGAGTTGTTGGAAAGATGTCTGGCCAAGCTTATTGAGAATTTGGGTCGCTTTGTCTCGCGAAAAACCACCTTTTGGAAGATGGTCCGGCAACTCGAATGCCATGACGTTACTGTATAGAGTAGGTGCGGACTCACTGCTGCCAGTCTCAGGCTCAGGTTATTATTAGCCGCCCAATATGTAGGTGACTATATATTTACGTGTACGGTGTACATATCACAATCTACTATATAGTAAATAATAGTATATGGGTATAGAGTACTCTTTCACTGGCGGTCTCCAAAAAGCTTCTTGCCTCGGTTGTTGACGTTCATGAAGGAAGGACGCGCATCCATTTCGTCGGCCGTTCTGTGCAAATGCAAAACAAAACGTCAAGAGCGAATACAAAAAGCAAGAATGACAGTCAAAACTGCAATTTACCTTCCCTTCATTTCACTAGACCATGTTATTTCTTTAAGCGGCGGGGTGTTATACACGGCAGCCACGATTCCTAAACCCAAAGCTATGATGGCTTCCAGAACAATCTGTGCCCGACAGTAAGCAAGGACCCAACGCATTCAATTCGAACATACATCGCGAGGAAGTGGACGGTCTTGAGGACGTTCCAATGCTTTCAACTGCGAAAGATCTGTGCCAAGCCAAGTAAATGAGAATGCTACCTTTGCAGCAGAACAACCTGAACAGCCATACGTTCATATGTGGAAAACGCAACTAAGAAACGATGAATTAAGACATATCGAGTGACTAAATCACTGCACGCACTGTGAAATAACAATACGCTTGCCAAGATAAGCACTGGTTTGGCCACCGTGCCCATATGTATTACGGTTTTGAGCTTGGTCGCTGGTCGCCCGGCCGCTTGCTTGGTCAGTTTTCCGGCATAATCCGCACCGGAGCGGCAAGGGTATAACCGCACATGGACGAAGCCCGTATGACGTTTATATTCTCCCCAACCTTCTTTATTCGTTTCGTTTTTCCTAATCTCGCAATCATTTTCGTTTTATTCGTTCGGTATTTCCGTCCTCACTTGGTATTCGCGGCCAGAAGCAATGTCGAAGTAAGCCAGTCATGTTATTCCACCTGCTCATCGCCTGACGCTGACAAAAGATTTCAAACTAATCAGTGGCACTTCGGTTGATAAAAGCGATTTATCGGATTTGAAACCAGTTTCAACCTCAATGCAACTCCGAGAACAAATTCTGCATGACCAGGGCGGAACTCTCGAGACTCAGGACGGCACTCTCTATGTTTCAAAACCCTATCGCTCAAAATATAGCAAGAAGATTAGAGCTGTCGTCGCTTTCGTTCCTCGCAGATCCTATTTCGACTTATCAAACGATGCATCTGCGGCGGATCAGTTTCGCGGATTTTTCACCTTATTTTGGATTTCAATGCTTATTCTCACCATTCGCAGTTCGTGATTCTCACATTACCCACCGCACACGACCATTAATTTTTAAACGTGTTCAGCATATGTTATTAGTTTTGAACAAACAGGGCAAGTCTTATCCCTCGGTTTCGCGACCATGATCTCCCAGGATGCAAAAACACTCGCGTTTAGTGATGCAGTCTTAGTAGCAAGCACTGCCCTATTTTGTGTTCCCTATGCCAAAGCACTGCAGACAGGCTGGTTACGCTACAACACGTTTGGCCTCCTCATACAACATCTATTTCAAACTACCCTCCTATTCACCGCGATCGTCTGGACTTTCAACAGGAGATGGCCCTGGGTCCAATCTGGGTTCCTGACACTCCACTCGCTAGTCATGATTATGAAAGTCCATTCCTACATCGCGCATAACGGACATCTATCCCTTATTTCACGTAGTTTGACTGACGTGGAGAAAACCATGCACAAACTTACGGATGATATGGGAGGTTGGGACGAAGCCGTCAAACAGGCTAACGCCAACCGACCAAGTCGACAAGAACAGACAGAGCTGAATTCTTCAGAAGGTGGCTTGGGTACTCCTGCCTTAATACCAGGAGTCAACAAAATGTTCTACGACGGAGCTAATCCCGCTGCACTTCGTAAACGGTTAATAATCGCGACGGAATCTCTGCCCAAACAGGCAGGATCGATTGGCAGTCCGTTAACACCAACCTCGTCCGAGCCTCACCCTCTAGCATATCATCCTGATCGGAAAATATCAAGTTTAGCTCGCGACATTATGGAAATGAAAAGTGAATTAATTTCTTATGGACCCGCTAAAACCTGTTGGCCCGAAAATATATCATGGGCGAACTATATGGATTATTTGCTTGTTCCCTCCCTTGTTTACGATATTGAATTCCCTCGGACGGACCGGTATTTTTGACAGTATTATTATTCTCTGCAACAGTGTTTTTGACTCTGAATTTAGCATCCGTCCGCTTTATATCCTTGAGAAAACAGTAGCGACTTTCGGGACATTCGCTTTACTGTGAGTTTCACAAAATGTGCACTACTTTATTATGAATGCTAACTGGTTTTGTAGATATACCGGTAATTTTTTCTCATTCCAAAAGAACGTGATACCCAGGGATCTAACCCACAATCTTTAGTCACTGCCCATTCTATCTTGCCCCAAATTCCTACCCAAGAACAATCTCTCTTCAAGTCGATGTTAGATCTGTCTTTACCGTTCATGCTCTCTTATTTGCTATTATTTTACCTTATCTTCGGTAAATATTGTCCCCCGCCTGCATTATGAGTCTCCTCTGCTGACGCTTGCTTTAGAATGCATATGCAATGGCTTTGCTGAAATTTCTCGGTAAGCCTTTCTTTTCGGGGCAAAATCCGTTCTTCGTTGCTAAAACGCCGTTAATTCATATTAGATTCGCCGATCGTCAATTTTACGAAGATTGGGTACGTAACGTTAACGTTGCCGAAACTACATAAAAACACTTCCTCTAACTTCTTTTCTTACTCATGCTCACATTAGTGGAATGCTACATCGTGGGATGAATTTTCTAGAAAATGGAATAAACCCGTGCACATGTTTCTCCTTCGTCATGTTTATGCTTCTGTCATATCTGCGCATCGCTTATCTCGCGGCTGGGCAACCTTTTGGACGTTCATGCTATCTGCTGCCGTCCACGAGCTTGTCATGATTATCGTAACGAAAAAATTTAGGTGAGAGTGTTCCAGACTTCAAACAATTGAATTATATCCTCATGTTTTTGGTAGGATGTACATCTTTATTCTTCAGGTATTGATAGTGGTTATTTCGCTATTGTTTAACCTGCTCATCTGGTTTATATATAGATGGCACAGCTCCCGCTCATCGCTTTAGGACGAATACCATCTATCAAGAAGAATAAGATTCTGGGTAATATCGTATTCTGGCTAGGCCTTTATGCAGGCTTTCCTTTGTTGTGTGTAGGGTACTGTACATATTAATGACAGAGCCGTTGGAAGCACCCCCCTCATTCATTTTTTTTACTAATCTCTTTATCATTTATATTTATACTTTTATATCGTAAACATCATTTTCTTTTAAAACAAAGCATAATTCTTTTGAGTGGATTATACAAATGATTGGATAAACTAACAAATACCTGGGTATTTGATAAAGCAACAACAACAACAAGGCAACAAGCAACGGGGGGCTATTCACATTCAATCCTTGAATTCGGATTTTTTCCTAGTAAAGAAATATTCGCCCTAGGTCGGATCGACATCCATGAAAGCCGACGCCGAAGGCCCTGCTTGAGGTTGACCTTGATTCTGCTCAATGACTAGTGGTGCTGTATCACGACGCCAATGGTTCAACAAGTCTTGATGTGCCGTAGTATCCGCAGCTTGAAACATACTGGCGCGCGTGGCGGTCCATTCCGTGCACTCCATCGAGTTATTTGCGCCTGAAATGAGACCGACCAAGGACCGTAGCTGATCAATTTTAACCTCGTTTGTATTTGGATCGTCAAGTGCTTCTTTCAGTAAAGTATGTTTAAAAAGGCCGGAATAATATCGTCCTGCAATAAACGTTACGTCTAAGATTAATTCATATCCAGACTTCAGAATAGGTCGGAATTTGAAGCCCGGTGGTGGTTCAGGTAATGAGTAGGGTGGCATATGTGCTAGACTTGGGGACCTTGCTTTTAGCACAAACGGGTCTGCGAGGGTTTGTTTTTCGGGATGGAAAGGTCTAACTATCCTCGGCGACCGTTGAGGGCTCTCAGGACCACGAGTGGGAGAAGAAAGGACGGCGACAGGAGGAGATGATGGTATTGTAGATGACTGTGGTGGAAGGACGGCGACAGGAGGGGATGATGGTATTGTAGATGACTGTGGTGGTTGTGATTGCGGTTGTGATTGCGGTTGAAATTGTGGTTGTGGTTGTGATTGCGGTTGTTCCTCTTCATAGTTCTCTTCTGCTAGCTCATAAAGGACACCTGCGACCTTGCATATCCTCGGTGAATCCCTCGTTTCTCCAGGAAGACTTAAAATACTATTTATGCGCATGAGAACACCTCGCCCGTCTGCTCGTGGCGAAGGAGGATAGATTAAGTCCGATCCACCAGCAAAGACTTGTGCTCTCGAAGGTTGTAGCCTGACGAGCTCGTCCATCCATATTCGTTCGGCGCCCCACCACAGACCTTGACATCTGTTTTCTTTCAATTCTACGACCTTCCTACCATCAGCGGCCTGAGTGGCTTGAGACGATGTCGAAGGCACCTCGCCCTGGAACGTATATTCCTGAACAGGTGTCCAAAATCGTACTAGATGCGCAGCTATTTGTATAGCAAGCGCGAAAGGTGTGGCGGCATCACGAAATTCTAATTGGTGCTCATTCACAAAGTTTGTCGTACCAAGCGGAGTGGGACAAAGGTCCGCAAGATTATTCTCGTCCGACAGTAACGCGGGATTTCCGGTCACTCGTAAACGGTCCACGAGGTCGGCGGAGGGTCCATAAGCTTGATACGGTAACAGTGAACTTTCAGGTAGTGTATCAGATCGGGGAAGTCCAAGTAGTCGTACTCCGTAAGTATGGTGCTGCGTTACGGCCCATGGATCCTTTGCAGGATTTTTTGCCCCGACATCAACCTTCAAATTGAATTCAGTGATAAACGCAGGCCAGAACTCAATTTGTTCATGTTTATTCTCCCCTTCAATAACGGGATATAGAGCTGCCCAAATGAGTTCTCCACATCGAAACGTCCTAGTGCCTCTCAGATCGGCCACACGGTCGGTGCTAAGAGGCATACCAGCTTTCTTTTGCGGCCGCGCGACAGGTCTGAGTTTCGGCTTATTTGGATCGCCGTATGGGATCCTGACACTTCCGCCGGAAGACGTCAATCCCAAATCGCGGCTGATTTCGGTCTGTGACTTGCTTGAGCTGCAGTATTTACATTTACAGTTCGCGCGGGTAAGTGTTTCGTCTGTGAACAGCCAATATGCATGTCGAATGAATTCTGGGGCCGATCTAAATCTTCCCGCGGGAGATCCTTACATACATATTCAAGATACACTGACACATTTGGGGGAAAGAAGGAGAAACGTCGAGTTACTCACCGTAAAGGTAAGGATCTGTCCTTGGACCCGCTGATGGACCTTTATAATGGAGAAAGAAACGATATCCCTCTGGGAAATCCTGAATCGTATATTTCGCAAAGTCTGCGAGATTTGGTTTGTCAATGGAATTGACTGTAAACGTAGATGATCGGCCCAATTACCTTCGTACCCAAGTAATTTGGCTACTTCTCTTCCAACAGATGTTCGCCAACGAACCGACAGGGATTCATTGTAATCGATCGGTCTCATATAATTTACTTCACCACCGATCGGCATGGGGTCTAGCTTGTCTGGCCATTTTGTCTGTGTTCCATCTGACCTTGGAAATTGCAAAGCTTTAGACATGCAAGGAAGGAAGACAGCTCGAATGTGGATCGTGACATGTGGCCCGTCACAGTTACGGTATTCGTTTGTCCTCAGGTCCGCCTTCTCTGCTAATTTAGTAATGAACGCCGACAATTTTGCTACGGCTGGTCGAGCCAAGGCGAGGCATTATCAAAAACTTGCTTCAGAGATGAAGAAATTGGCCGAAGGATGCGACGAGACGCGTACGCTTTTCGAGAGGCTTCAATATGACCTGCAAGCAATGAACACGTTAGTTGGCTTGCACGGCGCGCAGTAAGCCTTTTTACTTTAATTTGAATGGACGAGTATCATTGAGGAGCCAAGGTTTATGGCGTTTACATCCATAGAAGATAGGAATGCAGAACAACAGCAAAAGTGATCTAGCACCTTTTTTTCCCTTTCATCGATCGTCTTTAATACTTTTCAAACAGAGGTCGTAGCTCGTGAATTTTATGAATGCTGTACAATTAATGTTCGCGTTATATAAATCAAAATAAATGTGTTAGAATAAGAGAAAAGAGGTATCATTAGAAGGCCATCAGAGTGAACTACTGCTAGATTCGTCAGCTCCATTTGTTGAGGACTTTGGGGGTTCTTCTGATTCCTTTGGTGGCGGCATGTTGGGATGATCTTCAATGTTCTCAACTTCTCGTCTGACAGCTTCCCATGCCTCTAAGTTCTAATACTAAGGTTAGAGGAACGGCCGAGGGAATAATTTTGCAATAGAGACTTACTTTCTTACACCAATCTCGGTGGCTTATAGCCAAATTCACGCACATTTCTCGTAAATCTGCTACTTTCTGTCTTTGAAACCGATCCAAATCTGCTTGAATTGTTGTACTGGCATACTTTAAATCCTGTGAAGAAAGACGCAGTGCATCTTCAAGCTATATATATAGTTTAGTTAAACAGTTATGAATAAACACAGAGTTATATAGAATATGCACCTGAGCTACATTCTCTCGTATCTTGGTAATATTGTTCCTTCTGGCTGTCTCGGGATCAACGTCCATCATCCCATGAAGCGAATGACTGAGCGCATTGAGTAACCCTATCCCAGTTCCACGCCTCCTTAGAGTAGATGTCGTTACCGATGATGAACCGACGTAGCTCTCATCGTCTCGTTCACGCTGAACACCTTGTGGACTCGTTGAGACCACTCCTTCGGCATTGCCCCCTTCACTCTGCTCCCTTCCCTCATCGGTCAAGACCGAACCTCGGGTGGGCGGTTGGCGTGTAAGAGCACTTTGTAGCCGTTGAGCCTCCCTCTCGCTCTTTTCCAGATCGACCAATTGCTCCTTCTTCGAAACAATGGAATCTTGTGTCATCTCGAATTGAACATGTTTTTGGTGTCGGTAGGCAAGAAGCTTTTTGATGATGGAAGCAAATTGGGTATATTCATTTAATGGTTCTGCCCACTTCTGTTCAAATTCTTGTGCCTATATTCAAGATAAATTATCATGGAAATTGACAGACATAAACTGACAGACCAAGCGGACGGTTGACATGTAAGTGGCATCAATGGCTTGTCCAGTTTTCTCTACTGACGCCGCAAGACGGCCGCTTTCTGACAAACTGAACGCATTGAGGATAGCCCCTAGATCGGCATGATCCGTTGATAATTCTATAAATCATGGTTAGCCAACTTACAAAAATAGCAGGGGATTGATGGGGATTACCTGACCACCGTTTTAAGGTTCTCCGTGATACTTTCTCCATGGGACCACTAAGATGACTTGCGAACTTGTTGGTGAAAGCTTCGGAATCGAGAAACCGTTGATCTGGATGTCTTAGAGGCTGAGCAGCTGGTGGATTAGGTAAAGCATTATATGCAGGATTGCTTGTGTCTGTAGGATTATACGCCGGCGCTTTGAGTATACTCTTAGGTAAAGTCGACAGTGGTGGTGAATGCAATACTTCAGACTGACAAAAATTTAAAAAGGTAATTCACAGAGTGGGTTTCCAATAAGACATACCCAAGGAACGTTTCCATCCAAAAACTTGTGGAATATAATTTCATGAGACAAAACAGGATGACGGGCAATCCCATTAAGAAATGTCTGAAGCATACGTTTGCGTCTGGAAATCATCGCAGCATCTTCCTTTGCCTTGGCTTGTTTAACAGCATAATCGCCGATAGTCTGCTTTGAAGGTATTGGAGGTATTATGAACACAGGATAAAGTTTGACAAGGCCATTTCGCAATGATTCAAATTCAGAATAACGACGTCGTGCTTCGTAATTCTAAATAATAGTCCATTCAGTTTGAAATGACCATATTTTGACAAAACTACGTACTCCAGTGACTATGACATAGGCAATATATGTCGTATTTGAATGTTCTGAAGTTTTGACGGCCTCCGTAATCTAAAAGCCAAAATTAAATACACAACGAGAAGCGTCCAAATCATGTCGGAACGTACATGAATTTCGACGTCATCTCCCGAATGCAGATACAAGTCAATAGGGCTTCGATATCCATTGAGCTGATTGTAAGGTCGAGTCTCAGGAAATATGCTCTTGGATGGTACAGCAGGTGGCTCTGTCGGCGTCGATACTAAGTCTTCCAGAGGAGGCGGAGAAGGCGATGGCGGAAGCACGTCCGCCGGGACGGGAGGGTCGACAACGGCGTTGTTAACATCGACGTCAAAAACGTCGTCTACGTTCGTCTCAAAGGGGTTCGTGTCTTCAGCGAAATCATCCATTGAATGAGTAAATGTCGAGACTGAAACGCTTATGCTGCGTTCGAAGTCACGCGGAGCATCATAATGTGACAATTACTACAAAGCTCTCACAGTGAAAGAGAGCAGAGAAGTATTTTGAATTCATTAAATGGGCTATCAAATTATGTTGTTGTACTCTATTTTCGCATGTGTCACGACGAAGTATAGTTTTCTAAAAACCATTGTCATCAGTTACTTTTCCTTCTTCTTTGATCCTTTGTCCGAGAATTTTAGCATTAATCTGTTCGTGAGGGTGCAGTTGTTGGTTGGTGAGAAGTAAAAGTAACATATTAGCTTCAGTGTCAACTTACATTGCGGATGTGCATGGTTGCCTTTTTGACGCCATGTTTTTCGGCTCTCTTATAATGTTCGAGCGCACGCTCTAAATAACCACCTGTTATTACGGCTGTGAGTGTGTCTGTTGGCATAACACTTGTGTCATCAACATACATGCTTCCAATACTGCGGCAAGATTGAACGCAATCTCTGCATCTTCGGGGGCCAAGTCCGAAGCAATCCTGCACAGAAAAGATTAGATTAGGTGCACAGGGCTGGAGAACAAGATCGGGATGTTTTACTGTAAATGTTCTAGTGCCAGATCCGGTTTGGCATATTTAGGGGATAGAATGTACGCGCTTGCAAGATCTACAGCGTTCTTGTTTGAGTTTGAGCACGGGGTGAATATTGTGCCTTCTCAACTTGTATGGGCGTCGGCGCTGTTTGGCGAAATGGTAATGCATTCCTTCCATGCCTCGATTGCTGCATCGAAATCCTCTAAAAATGAGCTGTTAGAACCTTGCTTAGCGTTCGGTAGCAGCCCAGTGGGCGAACTCACTCAAGTGATAGTGGGTAACTCCTAGATTGAACAGCGAAGATGCTGTACGTTTGATTTCCACGCTACGTTGGTATAATACTTTGGCACCTTCGATATCACCTTCTTCGAGTTTTTGAGTCCCTTTTTCAAGACAACTTAATGCCTCTGTTTCTGCAGGATCTGAGGTGACAGAATGCGGAGTTGTGGACGTTGCCCATCCTGGATTATCATCGCAATTAGAAACAAAACAAAGTCAATGTTTTGAGAGATTCCTGATATACTTCGATTGCTGTATCCTCCAAACTCGACGCGTTTAGTTAAAAAAGGGTATCGTGCTCGTTGTACGGCACCGCGAGTTACATGCCGTAGAATGCGTTGAGCAAACATCTGTGCCAATGCGTACGCCAAACTTTAGCGCCGCGGAATCAAAAAAAAAAATTAGTCCGTCCCTCCGTTTCGTCACTTGGAATATTCCACTTTTTACTTAATAATGTCTTCCTCCCAAAACCAAAATGCGTCAACGGACAGTAACCCCACCGAAACTTTACGAACAGCGCAATATTCAATAGACTCATCATCCGCAGCACCAGAAAGCATCACCGCATCGGATATTTTCGCCTCTTTGGATCCAGCGAAGTTGCACCCATTAGCACAGTTGTCAGACCAGCTGGATTTTTTAAATTTGGAGGAAGACAAAACAAATGAACTGCCTGGTGCCACAACTGCAGTGCCGTCACGGGGTTGGGGCGATGATTTGTGTTATGGCACTGGGACGACATACCTGTCAGGTGAGCAATTATTACTTCATGTCGTCACTTCCATTTGGTTTGGGCTTGGTTATTTAGACTGCTTTTCTTTTACCCCCTATCCTCTGTAGGTCTAGGCGTTGGCGGTTTATGGGGCTTCCGGGAAGGTTACAGGCGACCGCTTGCTGTTTCGAATACACGACTACGTATCAACAGCATTTTGAATTCTGTTACGAGACGAGGAACTTTTTTGGGTAATTCAGCGGGTGTTATGGGTTAGTTGTCTTCCATTTTGAATGTTATATCTCCAAACGCGTCACCAAAAAAATAGCACTTGCATATAACATCATAAACTCGAGCATTGATTCGTTCCGGGGAAAGCACGATATATGGGGTGGCATGGCGGCAGGTGGTCTAACAGGTGCTATTTACAAGTCAACAGGTATGTGAATTGTGAACGAAAACTTAACATCGCTAAAGAAACTTTCTTCCCTCGCTTGATTTAGCCGGTGTGAGACAGGCATTAGCAGCAGCCACAATAATGACTACTTTGGCGGGCACATGGGGATACTTAAAACGGATATTAGTATAAAATTTTTATCGTTTCCTCACCTTTTTCTCACAGATTACATGGAAACTATATATCATTTTTCAATGTAACCAAAATGCAATTAACACCTCTCACTACTCCCTTCACCCTTCCCTCTAATGACTCCACCACACAATCTTGAACTCGAAAGATCTGGCGGCCCCTGGGACATCTTCTCTTTGGCTGTAAGAGAACATCTTTTAATCTCAGGGCTTCCATATTCCTCCTGGTTCTTTGCCTTGCCTAGACGTTTTTTCCTCAGGAAGCCTTAGGTGACAGGGGAAACTACTAGTCTGGACCTATAACTTCTTCCAGTTGTCTAGCACGACTTGCACGACTTGCACGACTATTCACATCGTTTATTTGTGTATTTCGATTGAGCACCTACCCAGCGTGCACACCGTGACATCCGGGCGGCGAAGTACAAAATCGAAATTTATGATATAAAAATCAACAACGTTCACACGTCTTGAGAACAAAACACGTGTATATTCAAGGTTTAGGTTTGACATGCTTTATTTATCGAACCTTAACTCTCTCGAGTATGACGTCAAATGTCTTCTACTTGATCATGATGTTCCGAACAATTTTTAGTTTTCAGGCTTGGCTTCTGTCCTTGGCTCGGGACTACACCCATGTACCAGCGCAAGGATGAGGAGGCTTCTCGAGGAAAAGAAATGGTGATGAACAATGGGTACATACGCCGTCCGTATACGTCGTGCTTTCATATCTCGCGTAGTAGTCTATTGGACGTACTTCCACCATCAATCCCGGTTTAAATGATTGGCCGGAAAGAACTTCTCGATATTGTTCATATAGGGCAATAGCGCAGTTAATGCGTAACTCGAGAGCGTGAGAGGGATCGAGATCGGCGAATTTAGCTTACGAGAATTGGAGAGTTTTGCCCCCGACGAGGGGACGGGATGCTATGATATTTCTGCTCGAGTGCGCATACTATTCTGCTGTCGTGGAAGGCTGGTGTCACCGCACAACCAACTCAGTTCCTCCGAAAGGTACCAAAAAAACGAGTTTAGACCGGAATGGATATTGGCTGACCATGGCGCACACTTCACTCATGTGCTTAGGGAAATTTGCCGAGTTTGGACCAAAAATGAACTTGGATACACTTGTACCGTTCAAGAAGCGCAGCAGACTTTTTTCATGGACCTGTCCCAGTCACTTTCTTCGTGCCGTGTATTGTTAATCAGTGGCATTCAAAAAGGAGTACGTGTATTTTAAGAGCAACTGGAGATGATTGGTGTCCCTGGGCTTTAAAAGTGCCGGTATGTTCCTTCCGGATAGTACAACAGGCCTCAGCACACGGCCCGTAGTGAGATAGATTCAAGGGTTTAACAACGGGCGGGCCACTACTCGAATTGCGTATTTTAATTACATATGTATATGATGCCCCAGGTGCCTGTAGATCATTTGATCCCAGTTCTCCTTTAGGCCTTTTCCTTGGCTTTCTCGAGCTCCCCCCACGACGATTACTCACCACGTTGAACATGTCCACAAACACGGTCGTTACTGTGAACTTGGTCAGAACAACAACGACTTATCTGGAAAAAATGCATACGCCCGGATGTCGTCGGATGACGTCTTCTTTCTGGAAAAAAAAGGTTGCTGATCGACTTAAAATAAATAGTGCAGGTGACGTTTTCATTGACATGGAAGCACATGCTTGATGAGGAATAAAATAACATTTGGACTGGGAGCGAGTTCGGCGAGCACATGCCAGATTTGGTAATTGTTGTGAGCCTCATTTAGATTCGGGGATTAATAGATTGGAGTTCGATTGCCGACACTGCACCTAGTACTTATGTATAAAAAGATACCCTTGTTTCTAATACATACATAGATACCCATGGCCAATAGGATATATATAACCCTTTCGTTAAGCCAGGCCACGCGGGACATGGTTTGCTCGGAACATGTCATGTAATTGCATAGTGCATTTCAAAAAAAAGAACGTTTTGTCGAGCCAAATTTTGATTTTGATTAATTTTTCTTTGTTCGTGAAAATGGACTTGTTATGTCACCGGATTGGATATAAACGAAAAGGAGTGTTTAATAATTAAAAATATGTTATTTCTCTGAGCCAAGCGCAATGTAATCTCGCACCCAGCAGCTGGTAGTCCCCGATCTTTGTTTCTGTTTTTTTCTTTCTCTGACCACCAGCCCTCTCCCCCTCCTCCCCGCGTTTATATTTATTTATAAAGTACATGTATATTCACCAAAAGCCAGTCCATCTGCAGTGTGTCCGAGATTTCCATTCAGCACTCATTGCTCCCTCCTCTCCAACGATGAAAGCCGGCAGAACGACTACTCGTATGCGCGAACAACAACCGACAACAACCCATCGGACGTCTTCGAATACTACAAATCGGGCTGTGGATGAGTTTGACAACCGGGTTGATGACTGGAACGATGGCGAGGAAAACCGCAGCAAGGATGAGATCGAGTCAGTCGAAAGGCAACGAGGGTCTGGTTCTTCATCTGTCCGATCAGAGGATGATGAAGAATCAAGAGACTCGTCTGAGCCTCCCGCGACGTCGACCTCACCGCAGCATGTGAGCTCCGCTGGCCGCGGTGGATGGCCCGACACAACCAGCCGTGACAGCCGTTCCGCGACCAACTCAGTTTCTACTCCTTCGCCACTGAACAGAGTTTCCGTTGTGCTGGACTCTAGTCAAGGTTCCAACTCGAGGTTTGTGCCTTTTTATGTAATAGGGTAAATACGTTGTGAAAGTGTATCCTATTTTAGGTCATACCAGCTGCGTGTTGTCCAGTATCCCGTGACTGGCGCGGCGTGTGGCAGTCTTTCTCGTATTCCACTCGCACCCCCGTTATTCGTGCAATTGATTGTCAAAGATGGGTCAGGCAACATTATACCAGCGTAATGCTTCTCTCTTTTCGTTTTGCTGTTTATTAAGGAGATTTTCTTTTTTAGCGATGATGATCTCCCGTTCCTGGTCGCCATTATCAGTCTTCACAAAGTGAACACTCATGTCCCAGAAGACTCGCTGTTCAACCGTCAGCTAAACGGCACAACTGTCGCCTGTCCAAGCAACTTGCGGGATATGCGCGGTGATGGCGGTATTTATTTCATTTTTCCTGATGTCGGCATTGGTTGCTGTGGCCAGTGGAAACTGCGCGTAAGTTTGATGCGTATAGCATTGTATGTTTTTCTCTTTCTTTCCCACACATGCATGTTCTGCCTCATTAAATTGACTTACCATGCGCTGGCGTAGACGCGGTGCCCAGTCGATTTTGGTAAACGGCGACGTGGGCGAATGTATAACAGGCATCTGGACCGAGCCGTTTGACATCAAACCTCAACAGGTGTATGTTGCGCCAAGTGAGATTCGGACTGCAAACATGTTTTTTTTCTTTGAGACGTCCTTCTCATTGTCTTTCGTCTAGAAATAACGCCTTTGACGAAACATTTTATTGAACAAGGTGTCCGAATGTTCATATCAAGCTCAGTTGTTCCCGGCTGAATCCTGACTATATCTATTTTCTGTCTCCGGCTTCGTGAGAACAGCGGCCGTCGCATGCCTATCTATATACCAATAATTTATTCTACCCTGGACCTTTCTCATCCGCTTCTGTATCTTATTGTATGATTATATTTTGCTTTGAACTTTGATGTCGGAGACAGACCTTTCGTTATAAAATATATTATACTCTGTTTTTTTTCCTATTTAGTTACTTATTAGAGGGTTTTGAGGACTATCCGCGGTGATTATTTGGTGGTATGTATGTATTTATGATATGTACCATGTGGTCCTAGTAAGCGACGCCCGAAATCTAGTTTGATTTTATACAAGTAAGGTTGTGTTAGGTATTCTGCTTATCATTATTCCGAGTTATCATTAGTATATATGCGCGTCGGTCCTCTGCAGCTGCCTTTTCAAGTTCGAACAGCGTCTTATGTAAGCCTACTCTCCAATTTCTCATTGATGTCTTTTTTCATGACACCAAATTGTTTTGTACATGAGAAATCACGTTGGGCTTGGACTTGCGCCAGTCGCTGGTTTTTGATCTAGAAGTTGGGCTTTTAGGTTCAGCTGTGTCGCAACTAGCGGTTATGGTATAGATAGAACTTGTTATTTAGTGCTCGAAATATAGAGCTTTATATACAAAATTATAAATATGAAAAAGGTGAAAACTAACTACCGGGATTTATAATATTTTACTAAGACCTAACTAATGCGTCGTCGCCGACGACGCAATATTAATTTCACTGTTAGCCGGCGACTCCGATACCAACAAGCTGTTATGAAACTGTTCACTTTAAGTTGTCTTGCATGTCGTTTTGGAGGATGGGTGTGTTACCCATTTTGTTAATCACGGTGTCGACCCTTTTCCAAGCCCTTTGATATCATTTTCGGCGGTGCATTGAAAGCGCGTCGCACTATTTCCTAAATATTTCCAAGTTCAATTTTTGACAGCTTTTTTAGATTCGAGTCGTTCAACTTCTATCGAAAAGATGTCAATTATCATTGTTCTTGAATATACCAACCTTTTGCCAACGCCCCGGGGTCTTTGGGTTTTTTTGGCGCTAGACACGCTCGACACGCTCGACATGCATTCAAACTCGGGTTTGAATTGTTCTGCCCATCAGTGTATGGTTATATTGTGTGGCGTGAACTTTGATGTCGGCGACAGACTTTTTGTCAAAAGATATGACGCTCTTTTTCTATTCACTCACTGCTCAGGCTAGAGCTTTTGAGGACTGTCCACAGTGATTATTTTGGTATACAAGATTGTGTCATTCCTGTGCTAAACGTTTAGAATGTTTATATGAACCGCGGTTAAATGACTTTCTTTCCTTTGACAAAGCACTGGTAAGTATTTTAAGTACAGGAATACCCTGCGGCAGTGCCGGATCCCTGCGGAACTTTGAACACAGCATGCGTACGTAAGCCCACGAACGCTATATGCCGTGCGACCGCGCCTGTTCGGACCCCAACTTTCTCTTCTTCCTCCTCATTTAAATCTTTTTAACTTTTTTCGGCCCATCAACCGTCTTTTTCCGCTCTTGATCGTTGTATTATCACGACATGTCTGGATACAATCCTCAAGGTCAACAAGGCTATTACCCTCCTCCAGGTGGTGCTCCTCCCCAGGTTTGAGACTTTTCGCCGCTTGCTAAGAGGTCCTAAATCCATGTCTTTCGTAGGCATACTATCCTCAACCACCTCCAGCGAGTTATCAACAGCAGCCATATTATCCAGCACAGTATGTTTTACTTTCGCAATTAACCTTTGTATTGGGACTCATCATACTTCGTAAAAAGACCGCAACCACAGACCATTTATGTGTATGTCGTTAATATCTGAGGGCACCCAAGCGAGTAGCACTAATCTGTACATTAGTGAACAACAACGACCAGCCCAAAATGACGATTGCTGTGCTTGGTATGTATTTGTTTTCACCTAATTGTCTCAGTCTTTTACTAACTCTACGTCTAGCTTGGCCGGGGTAAGTGTTGACACTTGACATATGTTTCCACATCCATCGACGCTGTCTTGTTAGGTTTGCTTGTGCTGCTGTGCCGAAGAAGCATTGTGCTGTCTCCTATGATTTATAACTTATGATTTCGTTGGTTTTTTTTCGTAGGAATAGATGATTTTTCTTGTCTATTCATTTTCTGCTTTCTTCGGGGCATTTATTAATAAGCTCGAGAGTTTTTTTTATAATGCGCCCACGTCTAGTTATGATTCTTTTGTAAATATTATTTCCCGAAAAATGATGTCTTTGACGAGAATAATTATATTTGGGGTTTTATCATTTGAACCTCCTCATCATTGTGTGTGCTATTGTGTGACATCAGTAACTGTGAGCTCGTCACATACCCCATTCCTCCCCTTCCAAAAAAAATAAACTAGAGCTTTTTTGCTGGAAATGCTAAGGCTTCCCGCAGCGGCGCTGAGGGGAAGTAACTTGTCCAACACCTCGAGGAATACCGTTAATCGTTTGGCCGTGAGTTTGCCTCTCTGGCTTTTTTTTCGGGATCCCTACTGAGATCCCTTTTTGCAACTATAGTCGCGCTTCGCCTCTACCAATGCTTCATCAACACACGGTGCTCGGGTTTGTGGTTTTCAATATATCCTCTGAATATATCACTGAAATTCTAGAATTTCTATCGACAGTCACTTTGGACCTCAAATGCTACTATTGCTTCCGCTACACTAATCTCTGTCGGGTCCGTTGCATGGTACACACATCTCTATGGTACTCTCCCCTTCATTGGCGAAGTACAAGCAAGCCATGCCTCTGACGAAGGATTACATCCCGTTCATTATCCATGGTCCCATAGTGGCTGGTTCGACACCTTCGACCATGCAAGGTATGGACAGAAAACTTGACCTTACGTCTTTATTTTTTCTTCTCCGTCCCTCGATTAATTAATTTTTTCTTCTTTCCGGTTAGCATCCGCCGTGGGTACCAAGTGTACCGTGAAGTCTGTGCTGCGTGTCATTCATTGGACCGTATCGCATGGCGTAACCTTGTTGGTGTTTCTCATAATGTTGATGAGGTGAAAGCCATGGCGGAAGAGGTGGAATACACGGACGGGCCGAATGACCAAGGCGAAATGTATCAGCGCCCTGGCAAGCTTTCTGATTACATGCCTCCTCCATATCCGAATGAAGAAGCTGCTCGAGCTTCTAATGGGGGTGCTATTCCTCCCGATTTGAGCTTAATTGTCAAAGCACGTCATGGTGCCGCGGTACGTATGAGTTCGAACATTCCATGTTTTCGGTTTGTGTAAAAAAAAAACGAATTTGATAAGGACTATATATTCTCGCTCTTGACTGGATACGTTGACCCTCCTGCCGGAGTCGAGGTTCGTGAGGGCTTGAACTACAATCCCTACTTCCCCGGAGGAGCTATCGCCATGGCTCGTGTTCTCTTTGATGGCGTTGTCGAATATGAGGACGGTAAGACGGCTAGGCTTCAGAGAACTATTGATCAATGCCCTAATCCTATGGACAGGTACACCTGCCACTACGTCGCAAATGGCCAAGGACGTCACGACGTTCCTCAACTGGGCTGCAGAGCCAGAACACGACGATCGTAAGAAAATCGGATTAAAAGGTGTCATACTTTTCTCGGCGTTAACAGGTGTTGCGCTATACGTCAAGAGATTCAAATGGGCTGTCATAAAGAATAGGAAGATTTGTAAGTGGTCCGATACGTTTTACCGAATGATGGGAATTTTTTTCTCATGTCCTCGTGCCAGTCTACAACCCGCCCAAAGTTTAGACATCAATTAGTCCTTGTGCACCCATTATTTTCGCCTGTTACATAATTTACCCCTTGTCCAAAACATTAAAGATATGCAATCGGGTCCATTACGATATGGACTAGAGACCAATTTGTGTGATTTTATAAAAGCTCGGGCTGATTCAGCTGGATGGATGTTCAACATCATAATAAAGCCACAAACACCGGCTTAGCTAAGCAGTCAGGCGTGCTCTATCCTCTCCCTTTCCCGTCACCTTCACATCTAGGGAAGTTGCAGTCTATCTTATTTTTCAGCATCATGGACTTCCCTCCAACTCTCCGGTATGCGTGCTTCTTTTGAAAAAGTTTATTTAACGGTAGATTCATGATGTTACTTTTTTTGGTAGAAAATGGGTCGAATTACAGATGAGCAAGATGGACAATTCCAACAGGCAAGAAGCCATGGATGAAATGAAGAAGGTAATTCAACAGCATACCTTAGCGGGAGATATGTGGACGTTCGATTGGCTATCCCTTAAGTTGGAAAGGCAAGTCGAATTCTTTGCGGCTTACCCATTTGGCTCATAATGTGCTGGTTCAAAAGTCTTGAGCCTAAGCTATTCTTGAAGCGGAAATTGTAAGCACTTGTCCAAAGCTTAAAGAAAATGTCGGTTTTTTAAAAATTCCCTTTTTTCTTCTTTTAAATGTAGCCAGCCAGAAACGAGTAATAAGAAAGGCAAGAAGGCAATTAAGACTTCATATGTTTTGGGAACCGAAGATGAGATCGCGAAAGCCAAAAGGGCTCGTCGGTTCGAAAGAGAGCATGAGCTTGAGAAACGACGATTGCGTACTGGGGGAGTCGGTTTTCAGAGCGACTTCGAATCATCTTCATCCTCATCACTTCATAATGCCCACTATAGGGTAAATACAGGTCCAATTACACAAGGCGTCCATGACATTACGCTTGAGAATGGATACGATCCAGTATTCGTCCCGTCTTTCTTTTTTCGTACTTATTTTCCTCATTTGATGTTTTAGAATGTTATCGATTGGGATAAATATACCATCGTCGGGAGATCAACGAGTCTGTTCAAGGATTATCTTCGCCTCACAACTGTATGTTCACAGTTATTTCTAATTTTTTATTATTCGGACGTTATTTGATGTTCTGTTCTAGGAACCTAATCCTGATGATATACGTCCTATTCATGTTCTCAAATTGACGCTGAAAGAACTGAAACGCATTTGGAGGGAAAAGAATGATTATAAATATATCAACAATCAATTCAAATCCTTGCGACAGGACTTGACTGTTCGTGTTCTAGTGGAGATTATATCTATACTGAGATCTCTCGCACATAGGTTCAACGGATTAAATCCGATTTCACTGTTCAAGTGTATGAAATACATGCACGAATGGCATTAGAAGCCGTGAGTTTTTATTTGACTTTGTGCCGATTGTCCCTGTAATATCATGCGTCTCTGTAAGGGTGACATGGTCGAGTATAATCAGTGTCAGGGAATGCTGAAACATCTATACGATCTCGGCCTTCCGGGTAGCTTTCATGAGTTCTTAGCATATCGCCTCCTTTCTATGCTGCACGGACGAAATAAGAGTGGTAAGCGCAATATTTTTCCCCCCTAGGTTGTAACGCTTCTAATTCTTGCCGCTAGAAATGAATATACTAGTAGGTCAACTAACCGATGAACAGAAAGCCGCTTCAGCGATACGTCATGCCCTGGAAGTATCCAAAGCTTTAACCAGAAATAATTACCACGCTTTCTTCCGTCTTTTTGATACGGCTCCAAATATGGGTGGTTACATTATGGACCACTTTGTGGAGGAGAAACGAATTTTGGCATTGATTACTATGTGCAAATCGTCGGTGTCCTTCTTGATTTTAAACCCATTATTTCGAGGCTAACGTCGGCGTAGTTACTTAACATTACCGCTTTCCTTCATTGAGAAAGAACTAAGTTATGACTCCTTAGAAGCAACTCGCAAATCACTAGAAACTCACAATAGTGCCATCTTCAAGAATCCCCATGACATGGATAGTCTGAAGAATATTGATTGTCGAGCCGCTTTACCGCATTTAATCGCTGCCTTCGAAGACAAGTACAGCAAAGTAGGAATCAAGGGCCGTATCTAAAAGGAACCCGATATCATCCGTCAGTTTGGTTTTTTTTGTCTGCATTCTATTATTACAACGTGTGCCTACGTTGTTTGATTATAAGTCTTTTCTTTGTCTTTGTATCTTCATACGCTGCATGTATGTAACACTTTTATTCAATAATTGACTAGTCTCGCATCCGCGCGGGCACAAAACGTCGTAATACAACTTCCCGAATTGAGTAATGAGTTAGGCATGCGGGCGATGACAGGAGTTTAGGTGATATCCGCTTTGACGACGGTATTGTTACATAGGTTAAAATTAGAGTCTGTTGAGAATGGCTAGTGTTCGATTGCTCTCAAGTTCAAAATGATTTCGACTTACTTTTTGTACTTGAGTATTTACACGACTAATGGTGCTTAACCATGACCATGAAAATGGATCAACGTTGGCTAGATTGAACGGTGAATGTAGCCGGTCTTCTTCATCCTCGTACACCGGACACAACACGATTGCGAACCTACAGACGGTGAATGGGTACGCACATCGATCGATCGATACTCATATAAGACATACTCTGCGTGATGAAACACTGGTCCACGTTTATAAAGAAGATAATCTACGCAAAACTTGATTCCTGTCCGTACGACCCATCCGAGGGATCGATAGTGGTGATATAAGACATAATGAACTAAAAAAGGGTTGTCAAAACGCAGTGGTGAAGGGTTAGGCTGTGAGAAAGGGAGATGAACGGTCTGGAACGTTGTCCATATTTGTGGTAATGACATGGTTCCCCCCTGTTTATACGATGAGTATTGTTATACATGCGTTATAGAATTCAGGAATACCGTCTCAGGGTCGACCAAGTATAAACAATCTAATGCCCAGATTAAGAAGAAAGCTTCTGGTAATGTTAATTGAAGATGTTCGAGGTTCTCTGGAATCTCTTCCAAAGCGTCTTTCTCCTGTGTTTCTTCCGAAGGTACTTCTTGCGGTAGGGCGTCTGATAGATCTGGTGTTTCTCTCGCTGACCTTTGGGCTACAAAATTGGCAACGGCTTCACGAGTTAAAGGAGCGACTTTGACAGTCGCATCACCGGCAGCAAAAGCTGCCTCCGCTTCAGCTACTGACGAAGCAAACGCTTGAGCTCGATCGAACTTGAACTTTTGGCGTTCAGCCCGACGCTTTGCCGTTAATTCTTCAGCAGTCAACGCTGCATTTACTAAATGTCAGAAGAAACGTCCAATCAATTCATAGGCTTTAGACACACACTCTTCTTAGCTTTTGCCTGTAGTTCGTGTATGCGTCGGGTTAGCCAGCTTGGCTCGCTCCGAGACAGACTGCCTTTGCCAAAGAATCCCCTTCTCCATAGAATCATTGTATCTGTCTCGTTCACAACCCACACCGAAGACGTGTCGTGATGAAATATTCCTTGACATTGAGGATTTTCCATTTTTGTTTTCCATGAATGAAATAGTCCGACATTAGCAACGGTTCCCGGCGGCTCAGGAGGCGAAAATAGAATTGGGAGGGGATACGCATAAATTTGGTTGATTTCTTTCTTGCGACCACGAGCTTTGAATGTATCGTTGGGTCGTGCGGCTGCAGTCATAGTCATCTCGCACCAGCAGTCACGGTGACGCGTGACGATCGACGCGACGCGCGTCAATACTATACTAAGGGTCCATTCAACGTTTTACATTTCAACAGATCAGGAACGACCGACCATGCAAGAACGTCGTCGAGCAGAATTAGAGGCTAAACGAGCCAGATTAGCTGAATACAAACGGGCTCGCGAGGAGAGGCAAAAGGCGTCAGCCGAAAATGCAAGGCGGAGAGAAAGTGAAGTGCGTCTCCAAACTCAGGAACCTCTCGAAAAATTCGCATTTAAATTGCATAGGCTGGTCCATCGATTGCGAGACGAGACGCAGAGGATCTTGTCGATATTCTGTTGAGCGATAGACCGAGGACTGGCGAAAGTACGGGAGAGCGGACACCTTTGTCAGCACCTGGTACACCAGCACCGGCAGGCTCAGTGCTAGCCAGTACTCTGATTGGGACAGGGTCAGGAAGACTGAGTAGAGCTAGCAATGCTTCTGATTCACCGATCCCCACTCGAAGAAGCGGCGAGCAGGTCGTTGTTCAGCAAGAAAGGTATGATGAACTGTACTCAAATTTTGCTCATGTCCTTTGTTGAAGACACTCTAGGTTTATACCCGACTTGATAGATGTCGAACAAGAGCTTTTTGAGCTGCCGAGGAAGGTACGAAGCCTATGCTATTGAATTTACAAGATAGATATCGATAGGTATTCTGACAGGAACGTGTCGTATACAACAAGGAGGTTCAGACCGCCGAAGTGGCTATTGAAACATTCCCTATACCGCAAGAAGATATGGTTCAACGGATTACAAAAGAGCAGCAAGAGGCTGAATTAGCAGCTACCCGCGAAAAGGAGCTTCAAGAGGAAGAAGCGAAACTAGAGAAAGAAATTGAAGATGAAATCCGAGGTGCGCGCATGGTTACGTATTTGAAACCAACTCATTCATTTCTGTTGTATAGAAATTACCGAGGAAGAAAGAGCCAATATTTTTGTCGCCCCCGAATTCATCGAATTTTTGGAGCAGTCGTCGAAAATCGTTCAGCGGGCACTAAGTGATGGTTATGATTATATCAGAGATTACACCGTTGGAGCTGATTCTGGACAGTAGGTCATTTTCTACAGGTGCCATGTCTTTTATAACACTGATGGTACGTGAAGTGACGATTCAGAGGGGAAACGAGTCAAGCGGGTGTGTGCTTTCTGGGACGAACAGCGATGTAAAAACAGGTCGATAACTGATGTTGATTGGTCTCCAAAGGCGTGGCTTATTATTTATATTTTCCATATTATTTTATTAACGCTGTTTAGTATCCTGAATTGAGCGTGGCTTCTTATAATAAGAACCCTGCAGCTTTGAACGAGCCCGATGGAATCGTTGCCGTCTGGAATCTTCACTTGTTGGAGCGACCTGAGTTTGTTTTCCATTCACAGGTATGAATCAAATTGGTCAAAAATGATTGTTGTCTAATTTATTTCAGTCCGATGTTCTTTCCGTGTGCTTTTCACCATTCCATTCAAACCTCGTATTCGGTGGAACCTATTCAGGCCAAATTCTCCTATGGGACACTCGATCTAAGCATCTTCCGATTCTCAAAACACCACTTTCGGCTGCAGGACACACCCACCCAGTTTATGCTATGCAAATGGTCGGAACACAGAATGCACACAACCTTATTACAAGTAGTACAGATGGTACTGTGTGCAGTTGGCTGGTCGATATGCTTGCGCAACCTCAGGTCAGAAAAACGTGTTGTTGCAAACGGTCCTAAAAGGGGTTGACTTTTTTTTTTGCACAGGAAACGCTGGAGCTGGTATACTCGGGACATAATAAGACTAATGAAGTTGCAATCACGACGCTTGCTTTTCCGGACAATGAAACAACCACATTTTGGGTTGGCACAGAAGAAGGCAGTGTTTATCAAGCCAACAGATATGATAGAGCCGGAGCCAAAGCTGGATTGCAACAAACCGATATTTACAGAGGACACTCTGGTCCAATTATGGGAATCGACTTTCATCCACTTCTCGGAGCGGTTGATTTCTCCGACTACTTCCTTACATGTTCTGTAGATTGGACAGTGAAGCTGTGGCGCAGGTCACCAACCAAAAACTCAAATACTGTGCAGTTCATTACACCGCTGTATTCCTTTGACGAGGCTGACGATTATGTTTACGATGTCAAATGGCATCCTTCGCACCCAGCTTTGTTCGGAACAGTGGACGGAGCGGGAAGGTTTGATCTCTGGAATTTAAATATTGACACTGAGGTATGTGTGAGAGAGAGAAAAAGGCAGACCCTGCTTCCGTTTTCACCCCATGCTTACCCGCGAAAAAAAAGGTCCCTGTCGTGCCGACGCAAGTTGGCTCAAATCGGGCTATCAACAAATTGGAATGGGACAAAAAGGATGGTCGCAGGGCGGCACTAGGATCGAGCGATGGTAAATTGTACATTTATGATATTGGAGACATGGGCATCCCCAGAGAATCGGAATGGACTGATTTGCAGCGTACAATTGCGAGCATTGCTGGAACATCGCTGAACGCAAGCAATCTCGACGTTGGAGGAGATCCTCGAATATTGGCTGGCCGGTGATGTAGCGTGTGTACTAGAATTTGGATATATAAATACCCATTTCAATTTTATCCTATTCCGTGAGAAATTTTGTTCGAGAAAAAGAAACGAGAACACATTTAGTACTAGGAGCGTGCCAGTATCACAATGCTGCGTCACATAAATAATCCGTGCGCTCGAGTTGGTACCGGTGGCATTGTTACGGCACATTTCTCTTCTCGACTTCTTTGTCGTCATTCATCAGTTTCTCGCCGTTCCAAACTATTTTCTCGAACAATGTCTTCTACACAAGGTTTCAAACAGGCAGGTCGCGTATTGAAAATCTTCTAAGTACATTTACTGACATGATTGTTATTCAGGACCCCCATAAGTGAGTATCTTATTATACATATTCAATTCCTTCAGTTGATACCCTTCCGTCAACCAGGTTGCTAGTGTGAGACATTCTGCGCTCAACCTCAAAGAGCTCTAATGTGATACTCTCTTTTTCTAGAATACCTGGACCAATTGAGGTCGCAGACGACGTATGTATATGCATTCTTGTTTATCTCTTCCATTCTTCATCCCCCAACACAGGTATTGTATGCTAATGCCCATCCGTCTATGAGCCATGTCTCTGCGGAATTCATTCCCGTCTTCGGCGACTGCATCCGGAATATTCGGTGAGAGCTTATATTTAGCGACCCGCTTCCTTGGGCCTTAGTCAGGTTACAGCAAAGTGCTTTACACCGAGACGGCGCAGCCTTTCTTGATTGCAGGATCTGGGACATTAGGATGGGACCAGGTTGGAGCTAATTTAGTTGGTGCGTGTGAGCGTGAATAGTACGATTGTTCCTTCTTATTGATCAGCCGGACTTGAACCTAGAGCCGGGAGAGAAAGCAATCGTCCTCCATTCAGGTAAAATTTCCTTAGCAACACTCTTTACGGTTTACTCAAAAAGTATCAGGGTATTTCGGAGATAGTTTCGCTGATGCGTTGAGTGTCCCAACATACCTAGTACGTGTTCGTTTCTGACCGCCTTTTTAGCCTACGAACGTATGGAGCGGATGTCGAACAATTGAAAGCTGAATTGGGAATGCCTGTTCTGGAAGCCGAACTGGAAAACTGTCTCATGACTAAGAAACCTAAAATTGTGACATTTACCCATGTGGATACATCGTGCGTATTTAAATACTGTTGGAGACATATACGAACCTATTTCAATCAGGACGGGTGTTTTGTCCAATGCCAAGCGCATTGCAGAAACAGTCCGAAGGGTTTCTCCAGAAACGCTTGTGCGTACCTCTGCATTTTAACGAACTCGTTGAATTTGCACACTCATCTTTTAATCTACTCTAGGTCGTTCTTGATGGTGTTTGTTCCGTTGCTAGCGAAGAGATCCGATTCGATGAATGGGATATTGATGTGGTCATGACTGCTACACAGAAAGGACTCGGAACCCCTCCGGGTCTTAGTGTTCTCGTGGCAAGCAAACGGGCAATGGATCTCTTCGCTACAAGGAAGGCTCCTCCAGGGTCATACTATGCCAGCTGGAAGAAGTAAGAGTTTTTATCATAACTTCAAAGTTGAGATTAAAAAAAGGCTCGCTGGGACACAGATGGCTCCCCATTATGCAAGCTTATGAGCAAGGAAAAGCGGCATACTTTGCTACTCCACCAGTGAATTTGATCTATGCCTTTTCGGCCTCGCTCGCTCGCATTGTTGATGGCTCCCCATCTTTGGACGAACGTTTCCGGCTGCATCGAGAGGCTGCCAGAAAGGTCAGGCAGGCTGTTACTGATTTGAATTTGAAACAGGTAGAATGTGTTTTTATACTCAGCAAGTTGTTTTAGATCAACGTTTGCTTTTTCTCTAGGTACCTGTCAATGATTCGTTCGCGGCTAACGGTATGACCGCTGTAAGAGCTTTTCACGTAAACCGCTTTTTTTTGGAACATCTAATGGTTTTTTTCTTCTTGGCAGGTATATTACCCCGAGGGAGTAGCAGCGGGTGATTTACTTTCTCGTATGGCGAAGAGAGACATTGTTGTTGCTGGAGGTTTGCACACTGACATAAAAGGTCTATCCAATTCTACCTTTGTAACGCCCGGAAGTTGATCCTTTTCTTCAGATAAATACTTCCGTATTGGCCATATGGGTATCACTGTTGTCGATTCTCACCGAGGGGATGTAGATAAGCTTATAAAAGCATTGCAAGAATCCATAACAGAAGCAAAGGAATCGGTTTCGAAGGCGTAGATTTAGTTTTCTTTTTGATTTCTTTCACCGTGAATTAATGTGGAAACAGGAAAATGTAGACATCGAATGAAGTGTACCGCCTTAATGATCTAAGAGAATTACTCTCTATACGATGATCTCTGGAACAATTTATGTAAAGCTTCATTTACACTGCTAATAAAGCTTGAGAAAGTTACGATGATTGATAGAAAATCAACCGCCACACCCCCATCGTTAGATTAGCTTCAATGGGCACACCATTGAAACTGTTGGGGTGTTGGATGACCTTGGCAGATGACAGATGCTGACATCATGTTTTACACAAACCCTGGACTATACACCTTTTGGTCGTTTCTTTGGTTCCCCCCCCCACTGCAAAGCTTTTCATTTTCGAATATGTTGTTGTCATTTGAAAATCTTAATTGGCTATTCATTAGAAAGCTAGTTCCAACTTCCCTGTATCCCTCATTGTGAAACAAGAGCTTCCATACCAGTCTGGGTACTCGGCTAGTGTTCGGGCTCGGGTTCAATAAAAGAAAATCATGCGTAGTTTGAAACCTCCGAGTCGTTGTTTTCGAATCAAAATCGTAGCTATCAACTTCCTGTCCTGTTCACCAGATGGGCCGACGTGCGATGTTTCCACCTCCAGCCACATCATATCTCAGCTGCGTTCCTGGACCGAGATACAAGTGTGTTACCACTTATGGAATATCTGTCGGGTTTGTGGGAGTTGTCTCTACCTTCGTAATACGTTCAACCACAACTTCTACAAGCTCATCAATAAGAATCCCGTTGAAGCATGGAAAACGTGCGACCTTCTCTTCGCCAAGTGAGTGCGTTTGACTCACAGGTAGTAGTATTCGTTTCCGTTCGTCATTTTCCGATAAAGATGCGCACATTTTGCCAACTCAACGGGCTGCTCGGACGTTTGGTCTTTCTTATCAACATATGACTACCTATTGCGCATAGCATTGCATCAGAAAGTCTTCGGTTTAAAGCGAATTTCACCACGCCACCCCCGTCATTGGTTCCCAGCTGGCTTGATCAAGGTTCTGATTTCAACTAATTTCAAAACCAGGGACAAAGGACTATATATATGTCGATTCTGGTTCGCCGTTTTTCACAAGCTCGGCATAATCAAGCTTTCGCCTCAGACTGCCCTTCTTTATTTAACCGGACCAAACTCTCTTGAGACCGTCGTCCCCAACCCACTTGGTTACCATGCTACCTCCAGTTTTCACTGTGGTCGAACCAGACATACCAAATGCCCTTAGTGTGGAGAAAGATTTTTTAGTAGGATGTTTGCTGGGGATGTTCGCTTATGGTATGGACTTGATGTACTTTCATTGAAAGGGATGACCGCAGACCATGTCTAATTAGGCATTCATGTCACTCTTTACATTATATGCATGTTTGCATTTTATTCTACCAGAAAAAGCAGTCCTAGAGCCAGCTGGGTATACATGGCCTATATCACCTTCAACTTCGTCCTAGGATCAATCGGAAACGCTTTGAATACATTACTCGCTGTCCAGGCTTTTGTAGACGACCAAAACCGCTTTCCTGGAGGACCGGCTGCATTTGTAGCCAATGTTGACACGTTGGCCGCTACCCAGGCCTCATTCATAGTTTATACTATCAATACATGGAGTCAGGATGGTTTACTTGTGAGTGTAGTATATAGCTAGCTTGGAGGACCTCACTCGAAAAACTCATTGCTTCTTAAACGACAGTTGTACCGATTCTACGTCATATTCGGCAACAGTTTCAAGACTATTGTTGTTCCTTTATGTTGTTATCTCGCTGCGATCAGTAAGCTCAAGCTCTGTCTCATGAGAGTCATGTTCTCCCTCCTTACTGTTGTTCTTCTCTCTCTTAAGTCTCCTCCTGTTTTCTTATGAACCGCCTTACCACACCGGGGGACTTTTCTCGCGCAGAAGAAACATTGCATTTCGGCATTGTTTTCTGGTCTATCTCAATTGGCACCACAATTTTCCTGACATTGCTAATCGTCGTTCGGTTAGTGATCATGAGGTTTAAAGCAAGAAAAGCGATGGTTAATTACAATAACTCCCCTTACCTGTCCGTATCGGCCACTCTTATGGAGTCAGCGTTTTTATATTCAGTTGTCGGAGGAATTTATCTCGTGTTCTATGCCAAGGGAAGTTTGACGCAGTATCTCCTTATAGAAGTTCTTGGACAGGTCACGGTATGTTTGCCCCATTTATATTTATAAGGCTGGCTGAAATTTCAAATTGACTGATGGCATTGTTCAGTCCATCGCACCTTTGCTCATTTCATGGCGCGTTGCACAACGACGAGCATGGACCTCAGATACGTTACAGTTGTCAACTAAGGGGACTCTTGTATTCCTCAAGACGGGAGAAAACTCAGAGCTTAGAACGTTAGGAACCGCGGAAACTTCTTCGACGGAGGTTCAATGGCATAAATAAGCCGAGCACACAAAACGTGACATCCCTTCGCCTTGGTTGCCCTCTCTATATTAGAACACACTGAATAATCTCATTATGCTTTCGTTTTTCTGCGTTCGCACCTATGTGTCGGTGTTTGAATTTATTCTGATTTACATTTTGTGGGGCGTTCACCGGCACCTCTCACAGAAGATGCCTCCTGGATGTACAATCGGAGGCTTAATCAATGTAATCAAAATATATTCCGAATTTCAAATCGGGTTATTTGGGATATCATGAGCTACTAGTACCAGTGTAGCCCCACGCTACCGCAGATCGTTCCCAGCCTATTATCGGTGAGAGAAAGCCTAGCTCGACCTATCAGAATTTCACCGTTGATCTAGATGTATATGCATACGCTTTAATCAGGACTGCTCATTAGGGGATGTCGAAAATAGTATATTATCACCTTTTACTGTCGTAATTGCCTGCTTCGCGTTGTTCTGAGCTACCATTTTATTTATTAGTTATGAACCCGAGCACTACGGTGGTCCTAGTAAGATAAATTGTGACTTGGGATCCATCTGGTAGAGTGCTTCATGACTCATGAGGCTAAAGCGGCAGTAAAAGCCGGTCGCGGTAATACCTCACATCTCTTGTTCCCCTGAAAAATGGTGGGACACGGCGCCGCCAGACAAAATCTGCTAAATATCTTAATGACAAGATTTCACATATCCCACCGATCCATCAAAGCACGGTGCAAGTTTCTTTGATGTACTTTGGTATCAGCGCCTAAACCCCGCTGAAGACGATGTCGACGCATGGTATTTTTCCCGTATCTTGTCCAAATTTTGTCTCTGCCCTATTGCTTGACAATGAATTACTATGTTTACTATAAAGGTCTCTTAGAAAACCAACCTCTATTAACTATTCCTGTTGCTGACGCCCGCGAAATTCTCCACAAAGCCATTAAAAATGGATCCGCTACGTTACCTCTGCTGTGCTTGGTGCAAAAGGCAACTTGAAAAAATATGAAGATGCAAGCAATTCCACCCTTGATTTGGAAGATGTGACCCCTGCTCAACGCAAATTTCTGTTTGTTCCTGAAGAACCAGTCAAAGTCGTCGATTGCCTTGGTTTAGACCATCTCACTGGGTCTTCCCAATTTACCACAGAAAGTCGCGCAGGGTTCAGGGATGCTCTTGTGGCTAGGAATGGTACAAGTGTCATTTCTGGTGCCTCAGCGCTCTCTGAAGCTGTTCATCTCATTCCCAATTCTAAAGGGACTGATGTATGTTCATTGATTTAACTATGTTTTCACTTGCTTAGGAAAATCAAGTATATCCAAGCTGTCTGTCGTTGGAGGATGAACACGGGGGATGTGGAAATCACTGACATTAATGATACACGAAATGGAATTCTGGTGGACATTGTACTAGTTCACCAAGTTTTTACTGACAGATCATTGGCTGCCTTGCCTGTGAGTTTCACTATATCACTCTATTAAAGAATCAATTATTCATGCTTGCAGACCCCTAATTTTGCTCTGGCTGTTGACGAAGTGTTGCCACAGTCAACCCACATCAATCCTCCTTTCCGTTTCACCCCTCATTATTTCTTTGACAACAGTTACACCGAGGTTGATAGGTCCTTGGTAAACAACTATCAACGTGATTTACGTTACCCGATAGATACCGTCAATGGGTAACCAGCAGGTTGGCCTCCTCGGTTTTTATTCGATTTTATATGCGGTGTTGTTATCGCAAGGAAATATGGAAACAGTGACGCTATGAATGCTCTAGGCGATTCAATAGAGTCAAATTATTACCCACAAGGTATTGAGACAGTCACCGATCGAGCTCTTGCTCAGCTTCGGAGAGATAAACTGAAAGTTGCGGAGAGGGAAAGAGAAGAGCAGAAAGTGAAGGGTGAGAGAGTGAGGCAGCGTGGAAGTGCTGAAATGGGGATGGACTCATCTGACTTGGTGTTTTGTTTGTGGACACAATATCATTTTGGACGGGATAACCAGGAAGCCCGCGCCAAGGAGATGGAGGAATACGCAAGGCGTGGGCTGCAGAGGGAACGCTTCACAGCTGAAAAAGTGGAGATGTGGAGGCAGAAGGCTGACAGTTGAAAGGTAGAGGTTCCGAGAAAGTAACTTGAATGTCTCACAGGTACATCTCTCATTACCGATCGACACTCAGCCTTTCCGGGTGCAGTAACGTACTCCTCGAACGTTGATGACGCCGTGTTCATCAGCTACCTCATTTTGCCCCTTCTCTCCACGTATTCCTTGATAGTACTGACTCGCTATACATGGTCCCTATAATAGAGGCACCTGTCCTCCAGGAAATCGATTCAATTCGTCTCCATCAATCCAAGCGTGTTCAGAGCTGTTCCGATAGAATCTGGGGGTAAAATGAAAAGCGATATACTGAGCCATACAAAATTGACTCGTTTTGATATTTTTTCTTCTTGTCTAAAGGCACTTGCATGACATAAAGAATAACATCGTGATGACCACTGCTTGATTGAAATCACGGGCAGCGATGTTGGTGCTTCAGAGAGCCGCTATATAATGTCTCGTTTTTTGAGCTGCAAGGGTCTAATATGAAAGCTGGAGAAGCCAAACACTATCGGTAGTTGAAGTCTAGTATATCATCAGCCCATGGAACTTAAGGCGAATAACACGTTATATATGCGCCTAAAGAGCTTTTTCAAAGAGAGTATTTGGGTTTAAGGTTTGAAATTCTACTTGAGTGCCAATAATTTGCGCGGTGATATTACCGTGGTGAAAGCATTAGTATTGGTAGGGCTAACAGTTCTGCGAGCTTTAGGTTCCACCGGTTAGAGACAATAGAAAAGTGACATCAGTGTTTTGAAGGAACGTAGGCCTGTAAAGATCATCCTTCGTTTAATATCTAACTACACAATGGCAAGGAGATAGGTTATGTGTCTGTTCTCTGATATTCGATTCCCAATACACTTGCAGCTTGCTATGTGTTTTTTGAATCCTATGACGTGTGGGTGTAATTAATTGTGCAGCTCAGCGTATAAAACAAATTAAATTCGGAAACAAATTATGTCCACCACAGACACGAAGTGAATACTAATATAAAGCCGAATAGGACCCTTTCCCGCCATAATCATGATCGGAATTGGCATCGTGAATACAATAGCAAAGGGTTAGATTATAGTACACGTGAAGAAAAAGTCCATATGTTGATATTTATCGTGTGTTTATTGAGTCTTTGATGCTGGAGTCAATTTTTTTTTCATTTCAGGGGTAATGGCATGACTTGAACTCACTCAGAAAATACGGGGAACACTGGATACCGCTAGTTTTCCAGGAGCAACGGAAACTTCTCCAGATTTTTCATCAGACTGGTCTGCAGACGACGCGGACTTTTTGTGAAGAGTGATCGGAGCGGCGATAGCAGTGATGCATGCCAGGCAAATGGCCACCACTATTGGCACGATAGCAAACTTTGGCATGGCAGAATTCAACTGAGGAGTAGAGAAGCTATTGGTAGCGAGTTGAGTGGGGGTTTTGTATAAAAACTTGAGAAGAGGTTACGTAAATAAGCCCCATCGTGATGGTCTCCGTATGGGGAAGCAGCGTTTTGATCAGAACTCGTCGGAAGCCCCACTGCGTAGCAGGAGCTTGTCATCTATCTGTCAATGATAGGCCTCTGCACTTAATACTGAATTCAAAAAATACCCAATCGTTATAGTCGAGGTCTTTCAAAAATAAACGATTGAACAATCATCATCGCTAAAGAGCTTTTCTGGCTCAGGATGGGTTAAGGATGAGGCGATGTAGGAGGAAACGAATTTGGAATCGCTTCTGTGTGGAGTTCATAGCGTGACGTCACGCTTTCAAGCCGGATTGTCACAGTTCAATTGTCCGACATGATTTCCTTGCAGAGAAAGTTTCACTGCCAACAACATAATCAACTATTAAATGTGCTCAGAAATCAACTGGAGCACATGATCAGAACATTTACGGCGTGCGCAGTCTTTCTCAGCCACCTCTTTCAACCCTTTCAGACGAGAAGACCAAGAGAAGAGCCTTTCGAAGCTTTTCTGAAACCCAGCCCAGCAAATTTGATCATTAATAGCCCGCAATGTTATTAGATTATCCACTTACAAGGTGTGTAGCGGAAGGAGGACGAATTACAGGATATGGGATATGAAAAGACCGCCTGATATTAAATTTAGGTGTATATTCGAAGTCTTCTTCGCTCAATTCATATGGCCCGAGTCGCGGACTGAGGAGGGAGCTTGACATGTGCAGTGCAACATGTGCCATCGAACAGCCCCTTTAAATATTTGTATCATGTTCAGATTGCCTTAAAGCCAATGCCGGTGTCCAATGGAGCCCGTTCATAGGCTAGTGTCCATGTCATTGTTGACAACTCGTGGTGTGTTATTTTTGTTTCGTATGTCTATATAGCAGTAACCTTTGTTACCGCAGGGAATACCTTCTCTTTCAAAGCGGAGAATTGTGCTACTCCTTAGGGAAAGGATTTGAAAAAGACTGGAAGCTCAAGAAGCTCTGCATGTGTCACCATCGATTCCACCACTATATTAACTTTAGTTGCAAATACCGTTATTACTTTTCTCTTTGCACAGGATTTTCCTTTCATATGAATGTCAATTCTCGAACAATGGCACTTCGAATTAACAGGAACTGCCGGCCTTTTCACCCCTTGCTTCTCCTTCATTTGGTGCACATGAACATCAATGTATACATCAGACAATAAGATCCGGCCCGTGAGTATATGCGGCGTCGGTACGTCATTTTTGTTATCATAGCATCCACAGAGGATCTCATCCGAACGCACTGGTCTAAACCGACATTACAAGAGGAGGCATTGGAAAAGTACTGGTCTCTTAATATATACTTCAAATTTGGGTTCAACCCTCGAGCGACATTCGAAGCAATATACGGAACCTATGACGTTCAGCGCCGTGTACCTTTATCACCAGCTTGTGTTATCAAGTTCACACCAGGGTTTGGTCCAAAGAGAATTCAAATTAAGTGTACAATCGAGGGGTATATCGTAGCCGAAGAAAAATACAACATTGTGCCACCATTAATTAGAACACTACAGTAATTTATCTCTACCCAGTCAAAACAGCGTTGGGATCCTTGAATACCTAAACCAAAAATAGTCAGTCTCATCTGGCCCGAGCTAGACCACCATAAAGACGAAAATTACCTGGAGATTCCATAAATTACCAACTCCTCTCTCTTCATTGACAACTTCGTCAGTGAAATCTTCACCCTTACTGCCGTCAACTTGAACTCTCAGACCCTCCTCATTTGCCAGATGTAAAAGACAAATGAAACAGAAACTAGTGCTGATTTCAGACATTTTGTCCGGAGGATAGCTTTCTTTGAGTCGCGTTATGACGCTTTCGAAGACTCGACCGTCTGGTTGTGATTTCGCAGCCCGGGACGACATCCGTGTATCATCAGCGATCTTTATTTGAAAAAAAAAGGTCTTTCAGACATCTGGTGCCCAATAATAAAAACGCTCATTTACCTCCATTTCCACATCACCTTCCTCATCCTCATCCCGCTGCTGCGCGGATATTTCATTTTCCTCAGGCAAAACCTCGATAACATCGCTTAACCCCTTCCAAATATTCTCTTTCAATTTCCGTACATCAACCCTTTTTGCTCGTTTAGCATAGCTTACAAATTCAGGTCGAATGCGCCTGCTTTGACCTTCCGTCGCAGCAAGCAAGTTCTGTTCTTCAGGGTCGACCGATGCATCAACGCCAGACCTCCCCTCTCCTTCAAAGACATCTTCATAGCCACCCCCATCTTCATAGTCGTCATGGAAAAACTGGGTATTGAAAGGTATAGCACCACCATCAACAGCTAATGTGAATTTAGAATTAGAGATCAAAATCAATGAATAGAGAGAGCATCAGAAGCTTACTTTCATCCTGAGCATCTAGCTGTGCCTGCGCCTGGTCCGCAGCTGCCTGTGCCCAAAACCGTTCATCGACTTCTCCATCGCCTTCATTTATCCGCACACGGTGACCGCGCATCTTAAGCTGTGATAATATTGTCAGCATAATATATTGAAGAGCAGGAAGGGCTGCTTACCGAGAACTTGGGCTTTAAGAATAAAGTGACAAGCTGTCTACTCGAAAAATGCATATCGTCGGGGAGCATTTGATCACTTCGTTGTTTTTCCTTTTCTTTCGCTTTCTTACCACCTCCTGTCCGGGCATTTAAGGGAGTAAAAAGTTCTTTAACACTAATGTCAAGAGGCTTCGAAAAATCAATCTTATTGGCGTCCTTGTCTTTCTTTTCTCGCCGAGTTTTCGGTCCAGCAGCTTCACCTGCATTCGAATCTACTGCATCCAGTGCTTTTTTTCATAAAAAAAAGACGATTTCAGGGCTTCAACATAAAATTCCTCTAGAAAGAGAAGACACTCACGTCGGCGAACAGTTCTCTTAACCTTCCAGTGTTCAGGACCAGCCCAATTCTTCAAGAAATTTTGATCGAAATAGTCCATCATGCCCCCACTGTCGCCCCCACCCTCCATCTCCCCAGTCATCGCCATAACAAGGTTGCGTTCATTGGGTACACGCCGAGGATCAAACGGTTCATAAGGAGCAGCCCCTGTAGCCCCGTTTTGATTTGGATACGCAGGGGCGGACACACCGGGATCACCATAGTTATCTCCACTGTAATCATCTTCTACTGCTTGGTCACCGACAAAAAAGTCTTCCACGTGAGACACTGGTTCAGTATCGCCTTCGGGCAGTATCAAGCCCTCATTATCATCACGGAGATCTTCCATCATCATGTTATCAGCAATCCCGGCGTCGTTGTCTTCTCCGTCGCTGTCCAGAGCGAGATTTGTGTCGAGAACAGTAATGTCAGTAAAATCAAAAGCGCCACGCTCGAAAGAAAATCCTTCTAATGACTGTGAGATAGCTTTCGTCTCAAACGTGTCAAGAGACGGTAAGAATTCTCCTGCACAGAGCTCAAGTAAGTGACATGCTTTGAAAGACAACAGCCTGCCGTTGACAAGGTACTCACGTCGCAAATAACTGAGATCTATTAAATCTTCAGGTTCTTCTGCTTCGTGCTGATCAGCATCGTCGCCTTCTTCATTTTCTCCTGATGCAGCGACGCAATCACCGGCATCGAAGACAACGCGAAGACAACCCGCGCCTAGTCCCAAATTGAGATGGTTCATTAGGAGACCCTGGGCTCCGCTTTCGTCGAAGTCAGCACATGTTTTCTTGAATAACGGATCTACCATAAACTCGAGCTCGAGCTTCTTCGTACGCAACTGAGCGGCAGACTTGGCTAGTGTTGATTCAGTACGGTGCTTCCCTGTATTATTGCGCTTCTTTTGGGGATCATGTGCTTGGTCTGATGGATCTTCCAGGTTTTCCGCATCTGTAAAAGAAGAATTGATTAACAGAGAAAAGGCCTTTCAAAAGATATTATAAAATAAAAAAGACAACGCACTGCCTTCGCTAGCCAAGTTGCTCACGAGTTTAAAAGTCTCTGTGCCGACGCTGTCGACACGACTTGTCCAGATTTTCACACATCCATCTAGTGTACACGACGCCTTTTGAAAATTAATCGAGTTGTCTGTTACGTTCCGTAGTAGTGACATATCGTGAAAATAGTCAATTAGCGCGAAATTCCATGAATTCGTCGGGTTTATTTTCTAAAGAGACATATATTTCGGCGTAGTTCATTTTTATGCATAGATTACGCACGTTGTCTGTCGCGAGTTTCATCCATTCTTCAAAATTACTGCTCATTACATCCAATGGGACCTGGACAAGAGGTGCCTCTTCTACTGCGGTTATGTTGCCAATGGACGGTCGCGCCCGAAGAGTATCAGCATTATTTTGGGTCGGTTGGCTAGAAGCTGGTACGGCTCTCGCTTTGTCGTTACCAGGTGAAGGTGCTGAAGGCATGACTGCGTCTACTTCTTCCATAGAGGGTTGAGCCAGAATTTTGTTACTTTTGCGTCTGCGTCGTTTTTCGGCAAGATCGTCGTTTATATCATTGAGACTGACGGTACGTAAAGGCATACGACTCTCATTCAAGGGGGTATAGTTGATAGTGTCGGAAGATATATCTTTCAGAGGAACGGTTGCGTCACCGTGATGTTTTTTTCGGTGTGACTTGGATGGGGATTGGATTTGGTCTCGTTGTTTTGTGATAGTCCGAGGAGTGTTTTCGACATCAGATAAGTCTTCCTCTGAAGACGCGGCCGACGGATAGATAGTTTTTGCGCGGGTACGCGTCGAACGCGATGTAGACATGGTGGTCAAGAAATTGGAGGGGAAATTTGTTGGGACGCGGCTGGTCACGTGTTCGATGTCACGCGTTGGACCAATCAAAATTCAAACCGACCCGGTATACATATCTCAGTGTGTAACCATCATTCACACATAACGAACGTGTATTAATTTCTAACGATGTTTTGAAATTACTAGAGGAATCACTGGGTGCGACGGAACATTTGTCAACATCATTAGTTGCACCGACTCGGATGCTTACTAACGCACTTAGTCTCACGGGCGTCTACGAAATTGCGCAATCTGCAAAAAAGGACGTGGAATGCGTATATAGACAAGACTCTTAGCGTGTGATATCTAGCACAGAGGTTTCTTATTACCCGTCGCTGCTGCCGTTTGACTTGTGATTCTGAAAACTGCAAATGCCCGCAACAGCCTCAACATCGTCGCAGACAGCAGTCGGGCGGATAGCCCTTCTCGCTTCGACGTTTGTACTCGATGCACTCCCCCGCCCGCCCGCGAAGACGGCATTTGAAGACACGAATGCGACCCAAGTTCGCTGTTCCTCTGATCCAGGATCGATCCTGGTCAGGAATAGCGTCAAAGCTGGACTGCAATCTTTGCTTATATCGTCGCCTCGAGATGTCTTGCCTGGTCTGATCCCACATATTCCTGCTTTGGAAAAACGTCCCATTGCCATACATGTTGCCGTCAAAAATGACGACCTCGCAGATGCTCTGGCTCTACGGCTTCATGTCCCATTCGTGTTGTATTCTTCGACGCCACAACAAGCCCATGATCAAGCACTCCTTGCTTCTCGTCTGGCAAGCATGGAAAAGAAGGCTGTCGTTCACATCTTTCATCCCGGCGTCGAGCGGCAACACCAGCATATAATCGAGATCGAAGCGGAAAAAGTCTTGCCTTTCATTCGAGCCGAATTACATCACTCAGTGGTATCGAATGGACATGCCAGCGGAACGAACGGACATGCCAATGGCGTGAACGGACACAAGAACGCCGTTAATGGTCATGCTGGTAATGAAATTCCACATAGTCCGGTTTCACCGACGACCCTAAATTCGAGCCATAATCACGTCCTCTTCGATGCATATGAATCCGCCGGTCTCGATACCCTTGCCTTGGTTCGTCGCGCACTTCGTCCACTCACCTATACAGGTCCCAGTAATCCTACCACAATTCTTGTCGCCCTCGGGCAAGCCGTCATCGACGAAAAATGTCTTACATCTCTACACAATGTCGGTGCATTAAGCATTTCACTTCTTTCTCCTCTTCCTCCTTCCAAGCTCTTGGCACGAATCCCTCCCTCCGTCAATCGCATTATTATCCTTGAGCAGATTACTTCCTGGCCTACAAAGTACACGCCTCTTTTCTTGGACGTTATATCCGCGATCCAGCATCGAGAGCCAAGACCCTATGTCGTTCAGGGTACCTTGGGCCCGCTTGCAGAATCAGATGAAATCACCTCTATCGACATACAGAAGTTAATCTCGAAGGCGGTCCCGAATTCATCCGCATCAATACACCTTGGTCCTTCGTTTTTGGAAACTCCATTACCTGCCCCAGCGCCCGTGGAAATTCCTGCATATGAAACCGCATATACCAAAATTCTCTCTATGCTTTTCGGAGACAGTCTTACCATTGAAAATGCACCGGATCGTATTCCAATATATGGCGATATCGCAACACGCCTTGACTTTGCTCTTGGTCGTGTGCAGGTGGAACTCGAAGAAAGGGATGCGCTTGTACAAGCCGTCCAGACCTTCCTACAGGACTCAAAGCGGAGCTCATTATATCCAAAGTTATCTTCTCTCCTCACAAAATGGCTTCTTTCCAAAGACGATGTTACGCAGTGCAATATCTTAGCGGAGCAGATTCTTCCACTTTTGCCCGATAAGGATTCTAATTTGCGCTCGCTTCACTCCCGCCGTAGCCACTTTTCACACTCTTCACGATGGATCATAGGTTCCGATGCATGGTCATACGATTTAGGAGCGTCCGGACTGCACCATCTTCTCGCATCCAAAGCTAATGTTAATTTGCTTTTACTCGACACCACTCCGTACACGCTACGAGATGCTTCGCCAGGTACACGTAAAAAAGACGCGGGTCTATACGCAATGAACCACGGCGACGTATACGTTGCAAGTGTTGCCGTATATTCTTCATACGGGCAGGTCTTGCAAGCCCTTGCTGAAGCGGACAAGTTCAACGGACCTAGTGTTGTACTTGCGTACCTCCCGTACGAATTCCTTTCTTCTTCTTCAATGACAGAACCTATAGGTGCACTCGACGTGCTCAAGGAAACTAAACTCGCGGTGGATGCAGGTTACTGGCCATTGTATCGATGGAATCCGGCCAAAGAACGTATAGGCGAAGAACCGTTTTCGTTAGACTCGGAGGCGATTAAGGCAGATCTTGAAGCTTTCATCGATAGGCAGAATCACTTGAGCCAGTTAGTCCGCAACACTCCTGAACTGGCAAGTGAAATTGTCGGCTCATTGGGCAAGAACTTGAAAGAGGTATGCACGCACACTCTTACAGCGCTTTATTTTTGCATCAACGTTTTCTCCTACAGTCTCGTCGTAAAAAAGCCCAAGAATCTTATGACGCTCTTCTTAACGCATTAGATGGACCACCCCTTCTTGTTCTCTATGCATCCGATGGCGGTGTTGCGGAAAAGATGGCCAAAAGGCTCGCAGCACGCGGCAAAACCCGAGGACTCGCTACGCGCGTTCAAACGTTCGACTCTTTCCCATTCACAGACCTCGCTAAAGAGGCTTACATTGCTTTCGTAACCTCCACAGCGGGACAAGGCGAACCACCCCAAAATGGGAGAGATACTTTCAAGGCTATTAATGCAGCTGTCGCGAGGGGAGAAAAGATTTTGTCGGGACTCAAGTATACCGTTTTTGGGTTAGGTGATAGCCATTACTGGCCTCGAGGGGAAGACAAGCACTACTATAATCGACCGGGAAAAGATCTCGATACTAAACTTGCTTTGCTTGGTGCAGAACGCGTCGCCGATTCGGGCTTCGGAGACGATCAGGATGCAGACGGACCTCAAACGGGGTATAAAATCTGGGAACCATTAGTTTGGAAAGCATTGGGTGTTGACAATGTCGAGATTCTCGAAGCCGAGCCTGAAACCATCACGAACGAGCATATCAAGATTGCGTCCAACTTTTTACGAGGGACTGTAGCTGAAGGCTTACTTGACACGAGTACTGGTGCGCTTGCTCCGACTGATGGGCAGATTACCAAGTTCCATGGTATATACGAACAGGACGACCGGGATATACGGGATGAACGAAAGGCAGAGGGTCTTGAGCCTGCTTATGCGTTTATGGTTCGGGTTCGAATGCCTGGAGGCGTATGTACACCCGCTCAATGGCTCGCTATGGACCGAATTGCGGATGAACGCGGGAATAGTACTCTTAAGCTTACGACGAGGCAGACGTTCCAGTTCCATGGTGTTATTAAGCGACACTTGAAGCCTTCTATACAGGCTATCAACCGCGCATTGCTTGATACCATTGCTGCGTGTGGTGACGTTAACAGGTTAGTCTCATATATTTCTAGGCTTTATGGTTCTTACATACATTTTGAATAGAAATGTGTTGTGCTCTTCTATGCCCCCGTTGAAACACATCCATGAGGAGATGTACAGGTTCGCAAAAACGTTGAGCGAAAAACTCATGCCTCGTACGACGGCCTATCATGAAATCTGGTTGGACAGGAAAATGGTAGCAGGTGATGCCGTCAAGGATTTCGAGCCGATGTACGGCGCATATTATCTCCCACGAAAGGTGTGTGTGTAATTTCGAATTTTCTAAACGGGTTTTTGGAACAAACGCTGAGTTTTTTTTTTTGGTTAGTTCAAAATTGCGGTGGCGTGTCCGCCCCACAATGATGTGGATGTATTCGCGAACGATGTTGGCTTTATTGCCATTGCTAGCAAGGATGAACGACATGTTCTGGGCTTTAATGTGACCGCTGGAGGAGGCATGGGTGTAACCCATTCGAATAAGAAGACGTATCCTCGTTTGGGTGACGTTCTCGGTTTTGTTACTGTTGAACAAGCATATGTCATTGCTGAATCAATATTGACTACACAAAGAGACAATGGAAACCGTCAAGAGTATGTAAATTTTTTTGTTCTCTTTCTGATAATGGCGATGCTCATTATAATTTATTTTTTTCTAGTCGCAAGGTAATATAATAGGCCAATTATGTGAAACCGATTTTTCTTTCTGACACTGTACACAGAACGCTCGTTTGAAGTATACAATCGATCGTATGGGATTGAACACCTTCAAAGCCGAAGTAGAACGCCGAGCAGGCTTTAAATTCGAACCCGCGCTACCTTTCGAATTCAATTCCAACGTCGACTACTTCGGATGGCAAAAAGGACTAGACAACAAGCATCATTTCACCGCTTTCATAGAGAACGGGCGTGTGCAAGACGAGCCTGGAAAGGACTTCAAGACTGGTTTAAGGGAGATTGCCAAAATACACAAAGGCACGTTCAGATTGACGTGTAATCAACACTTGATTATTGCGGATGTGCCTGAGGAAGAAGTACCGAAGATAAAAGAGTTTTTGAAGAAGTATAAATTGGATAATTTGGAGTTCTCGGGGCTTCGTCTTTCGTCTTCTGCTTGTGTTGCTTTCCCGACGTGTGGTCTTGCTATGGCGGAGTCGGAAAGGGTATGTTTCTTTTTGTTTCGGATTAATTTCATCATCATCTTATATGTGTGCGTAGTATCTTCCAATCTTGATTGACAAGGTCGAAAAGATATGTGAAGAAAATGGGTTGAGGAATGACTCGATAGTGATGCGGATGACTGGATGCCCTAATGGATGTGCAAGGCCCTATGTCGCAGGTTCGATTTATATATGTATGATTTGTGGTATTATTATTAACCCCTGTTTTCTTTTTTCTTTTGCAGAGGTGGCGTTTGTGGGCAAATCACCCGGTGTATACGTCATGTTACTAGGGGGCGGTTACTATGGCCAACGGCTGAACAAAATCTATCGAGGTTCGATTTCTAAACACTTGCTTACCATTGTTTGTCTTACCAAGCTCTTTGTGTTTTTTTTTTAAAATAAAAACAGAATCGGTGACCGAACCGGAAATTTTGAAAATTTTGCGACCGATGATTAAGCGATATGCTTTGGAACGGCTTGAAGGGGAGCGATTCGGGGATTTTACAATTCGGGCAGGGTATATTGCGCCGACCAGTTCTGGGAAGGAGTGGTATGATCGTGCTGGTGGAGAGGGAGAGTATCATATTGACACTGCATGAGCTGCGGCGCCGAACCTGAGAGGCGATGACTATGGCGATAGTTGTCATTGCGTAGTCTTCCGCTCCTTACGCTCGGGCTGCTCATACGCAGCTCGATTGTTTTTCGTTTGGTTCGGTCAAGTTTCTTTTTTTTTGTTTTTTTTTAAGCATCTCGTTTTACACTATGATCATTATGCATATGCCCATCTGACTATTATTTTCACAAAAGCATGTATGAATGTATGTAAGTAGATATATTTCTGTACGAGTAGTCATCATCAGATATTTAGAGATGTTTTCTCATACCGTGCAGAGTATTTTCATTAGGGATGACTAGAAGCGGATGGACCTGCCTTCAACAGCCTTCAACCTCGTGCGAGCATATGTCGGAGGCGCTTATCGCGGCCTTGGGTTGCCACGTGTGCAAAGCTCGCGCTCGCGTGACAGTGTGCGAAGCGAGTAATTAATGATGACTTTGATGACTTAGAGTGGATCGATCTCCTGCCCTAATCTCCTATCAAACCGAAGGCGAGAAAGAGAGAGGGCGGTACATATCAATGTTTGTATTGTACAGGTATTCCAGGGTTACCCTCCGTGCTGTATTCAGCGGGATTCCCGATCCGATACACTGTGTTTATAGCCTTGCGGGACAGTAGGGGGCAGTGTGGTTACCGTGGAGTGCAGTGGCAGGGATGAAATCCAACGGATCATGGTGGTGGATGAGCGATACCATCCCGGCGGAATGAATAGCTAATCGATGATTGGGCAGTGGTTCCATCGATGACCAGAATAACATAAGCCTGGTGAGTCGTGGTGCCCATGGACTCGAAATTAATAATTTCCCTCGTAGCGTAAACTACTACCACACACAAAGTGAAATGATAATTAAGCAAATAGTATATTGTTTATTGTAATATAGTCTGATCTGGAGTCCCCTTTTTTGGTAATAGAGAAGCAACTGGTGGTAGTGGCATAGTATGTAGTAGTCAGAAAAGTTAAGAATTTATCTGCAATACAGCGGTGCGCAGCAGCGCATAGAAAGCATGGTAAGGGGGGATATGGAGAGGGAACCAAATGTGTTTAGAGATACATATTGTGCGATGCGACATGGAAGCGAGCTTTTTATTGCTACATGAGACGGAGAGAGGTCAAACCAAAAAAAAAAAAAATCAAAGTGTGCAAGATGTCATGCGAGGAGAGAGATAGCGAATCGAAATCGAAACGAGAATTCGAATGTCCAGATGCCAGGACAAGAGACAAAAAGAAAAAACGAAGAGGAGAAGAGGGTTGTCATCGGAGGCTGACACGAAGGGGAATGGCACTCCAAACGTGGGAGAGGCGACGCTGGAATTTGCTGATGTGTTCTGCATACCTCATGTATGCCTCCTCGGGAAGATCGAGCATGCCAGTGAAAGGGCAACATTCGATATCATTTTCGACGGGTAGAACGGTTAGCAAGTCTGCAACGCTGATGCGGGTGCGCGGACTTGTTGGGTCTGAGAGGAAGGTGCGCGAGCCAAAGTGTTGGAATGGGCAAACGTCTATCGTGCGCTCATATGAATTATGATTTCGTGCGACTGTTGAATAAAGCCAAGTGTTAGAAAAAAAAAAGGACAATTATGCGAGAATTTATTGATACTTACGCTGTACGAGGACAACCTGCTGACGGACGAGAGCGACTGCAAGAGTACCGGAGTTCATCGAGAGGTGCAGTAGCAATAGCAATAGTAATAGTAATAGCAATAGAAATATAGAAATATAGAAAATATGGCTGAGGCTGGACTAGACTGGGGGATCAATTGGGCAAACTAGGTTGAGACTTGGAGCTGGGCCTGTGTTTATATCAGGGGAGTGTAAAAATTTTTATTCGGACGAAGAGAGAAGAAGAATACAATGGCGGGGGGAACACCCGTAAACAAAGGGTTGTGTCACACCTCACCCATACACACGCCCATACACGCCCACAAATGTCCAGCTCGGTTATTTGGTTGCTACTCCGATCCGCCCTGTCCTCCGATGTGGGCCTGGGACCATTCATCCCTGCACACCTTCCCCTTCCCGTGACGCCTCCATCTGTCTTGTCTCTCCAGTGCTCAGAATACCCCATCGTATCCACAATACCCGCACACAGCGGAGCAGATTCAGCACTCGACCAGCACCAACGGCGATCCATAACCCTTTCCACACCGCCGCGTGTTTGGTTGGTTGGTTTCCTCCTACTTGCCTCTACGAACACCTGCGCCTGGCTGTCTGATTTTTTAGTTCCAGGTTTCAGATGCGTTTTCTTTTTCCTTTTCCGTCTCTTATCATATCATATCATCAAACTAGCCTGCTTTATTCTCGTAACCTGCCGTTCTGCTCAATCAAAATCATCGAATCAAACTCCAACGCTTTCTTTCCGAAACGTGTTTAATTATAGCAGGGCTTGTTTTCTTCAACGGAGTCTACTTAACTAATATCGCAAACGGAATAAATACGTACTACTCACTATGCTCTCTCGTCGCCTTTTTTTTTTTTTTTTGCGATTTCGAAACCTCCCGCAATCCACACCGAAAATGCACCCCGTCCGTCGGTAAACCAAAAACAAGCCATTCTTTTTCTTATCTCTCTAAACTTATCTAACCCACCCCAACCGCACAGCGGAAATCAGGCTACACAAATAACAACAACAGCAGCACGGTGTATCTTAAGCCCATGGCGACGTGGCTATTCTCACACAAGAAATAAGAAAGAAAGACGGAGAAGGGAACAACAAAACCAATCTTTGCACCAAATAGCAAGCGGACTTGCTTCCCAATTTAGCTTCCCCTTCTCCTTGTGTTGTTCCCAATTCTAAAACAATCATTTTGTTTCATCTCCGCATCAAACCTGGATCTCGATTCACTATCCATATCAGCTATCAAGACTACGACTCACGACTAGGAAATGTAAGTATACCTTTTTCTACCCATACCCAACTGTTCCCCTCACAAAAGGGCAGTGTTTTGGGCTCCAGTTCCGGTTTCTTTCGGCTCATGTGCTAGTCAGTCAAACTTGCCCTTTGCGGTTCATGTTCATTGAGGGAAGGTTGATTTCCCTCGTCGTCTAAGTGCCAGGCGGAACGCTTTTCAAATATGGAGCAAGTGAGTAAGTGTGCGTGTGCTCGCACGCGTGTTGGTTGGTTGGTTGGCTGGCTTTTCATTATCCCGGCATTATCTATGGTATTACTGCTTATGGTTACACTCGACCTTAACCTTTTTGCGTTTCGCGATCGGGTATCATTCTTGTATCCAATTGACCTGATCTCTCCGTTATGGAAAGGTGAATGGGCATCTCTATTACATATTGATTGTTTACCAACTCTGGGGCGAGGGCGAGGGTGAGGGGGTTGCCGTCGGCCGCATTTGGGTTGGTTGGCTCCAGTACGCAGCCTAATTTCATAATAGAATACCCTAAGCATTTGCGGTACTTTTTTCTTTCTTTGAATATTAGTCTCAAAAACATTAATTGCTTACACACTGAGAAGTGCGGGTGTAATTTAGATCTAAACGTTAATTGACGCGGTGAGCTTCTAGCAAGGTACTAACTCCACAGTATGTGAGTAGGTACACACGCCTTTTGAGTCTCAAAGGCGTAAATGGGACAATGACAAAAAGGGTTTCTCTTCTTTTTTTCTCGTCTGCATCCGAAGAATTTCGCAATATTAATGTTATAAACTCGAACCAATGATTGAACGAGTTCTAGTCATCCGAGTCTTTGTGTGTACGTTCGACCTAATCTTCTATTGGCTCGGAAATCAACTTTTGGGGAATTCCCACTCTTATTGTTCGTGAAAAGGTTTCCCCTTTCTTCCTTTTGTTCATAACTCGAGTGCCATTGAGTCGAACTGGAGCACGTCACATGGCTTGCGCTGAACGAACTTGAGTCTTGAAGCCGAATTCCCATTCAGAAGTTGAGTCATTGAGTGTGAAATATATATATATATATATATCCATTAAAGGGTGTTTTTAAGTCCAAGTTTGGCTGTAGTTGGCCCCAAAAAAGAACATGTATTTGTTAGTGTGCTCGAATAGAAGAGAGCTGAGGTACAAACGGCCCTAATCTCTTATCCCTTTCAGAGAAAATCAGCATCATCAGTAGTTTGGATTGGTCCATGCTTTGGGTAAAAGATTTCCAGTGCCCCTTCATTGAGAATTCGTAAATTCGCTGCTTGCCTTGCAATTGAAATCCAAGATATGATCCAGCGTGGTCTATGTCGTATACAAAGGTGAAGAAGACGGCGCCGAACTCGGACGCGTGACGAAACATACGTACGGGTGACTGGTGGTGACCACTGCCGTTTTACGCCACTGAACCAATTTACCGAATCACCAGCACCAGCACCGAACGAAACGACGACGACAAATATTAGCAGGTTATTCATCGTTTTTTTTAAAATGTCATGAACGATTATAGCCTTCGATTCCGTTTAACCAAAGGCTACCACAATTCCAGAGATTCAACTGCATCACATAGTCCGAGCCCTTATTGGCCCAAAGACCTATTCGAGAAACTACCCTCCCACCGTCATTCAGCGATTCATACTCATTATACCGATTACAACGAAGGAAAAACGACGAACGATTGGAGGTTTGGTAGTATTGTTATTGATTGGCTTGATTCGGAAGTGCTTAGCACGAGCGTGTCGTCCGAGTCTGATTTAATTATGGAACAGGAGAATACTCAGGCTTTTGTTTCTAAACTTCAGCGTAGGCTTCAATATCTCACTCAATGTCGGCCTTTCTAAGTATCTAAATGCTCCTTTTTCATAGAGAAGAATAAATCTGTCGTAAGGAACACAGATAATCCAGGTCACCACCAACCCTCAAAAACCCACATACTCTCCCAAGGAAGCACATTCTTACCCGAAGGCGTTGTGCATATTTATCGACATACTCACAATTATAATCAAAACATTGCGAATTTTGTAAACGATCATGACCGGAGAGAAGAGGAGGAGGAGAATAAGAAGAACAACTCTTCTACAACTGAATTTGAAAACAAACTGAAATTAGATACCATCAAAGTGGAAGATTTGGACGATGGAACGACTCTTGCTGTTCTTGCTGTTCCGTCGTATATGACTCCTGTTGATTTTATGACTTTTATGGCCCCCGCTTCGGAGAGTGTCGCCCATTTGAGGATGATTCGGTGATTAACTACTCTCCCTCTCCTTTTTCCGGCGTTTTTGAAGGCTGATGATTGTTCTGTTTTTAGCGATTCTTCGCCCAATCGCTCGATTGTGTTGCTAAAATTCAGATCTAGAGACGACGCCGTACTCTTTTCACAAGAATATAATGGTCGTCCATTCAATGTCCTAGAGGTATGTATGTATATACATTATGATACGGTTCTATCAGTTCAGACATTTCTAAATTATTTCACTTCCAAAGCCCAGTGAGATATGTCACGTAGTCAATGTAAAGTCCATCGAAATTGAATCAAACGATGTCACATCTCTCGCTATATCCCGTCTGGCCACTGCTCAAAGCAATTTACACGAACTCCCCAGCTGTCCAGTTTGTCTTGAACGAATGGATACATCCGTTACGGGGCTTGTAACAGTTCCATGTTCGCATACCTTTCATTGTATGTGTTTAACTAAATGGGGAGATAGCAGGTACGGATTATTATCTCTCTTTCTCCTCTCTCGAGTCGATTACCCGATGAGCTCATTTCCTCCAAGATGTCCGGTATGCCGGTACTCCCAAACTCGTCTTCCAGCGCATTCCACAACAACATCACAACGCCACGGTCGCACTGCAGCCACCGCGGACTCACCAGGTGGCCCTTCCCTATCCGTCTGCTTTGACTGTTCTTCGACATCTAACCTCTGGATTTGTTTGATATGCGGGAACGTAGGCTGTGGACGATACGGCCGAGCCCACGCCCATGCGCATTACGAATTAACGATGCATTTGTACTCGCTTGAGCTCGAAACACAGCGAGTTTGGGATTATGCGGGTGATGGTTATGTACATCGGTTGATTCAAAATAAGACGGATGGGAAACTTGTTGAGTTGCCTTCTGCTGCTGCTATGACAAATACGACGACTACAAACGGGATCGGGAGCGATGCGGATGGATCGAGGTTAGGTCCTACGTCTATTGATTCGATGCATGCTGAGAAGATGGAGGCTATTGGAATCGAGTATTCGTATTTGCTTACGTCGCAGTTGGATTCGCAGCGGGATTATTATGAGCAGCAGAAGAGCCATTTGGAGAATATGCTTATATCCGCGCAGGAGCAGATTAACGTACTTGAGAAGGAGTTGGTTGCTCAAAAGGAGTTTGACAGGGATGAGATAAGTCGGTTGAAAGAGAAGGGGGAGGAGGAGGTTGTAGGGTGGCAGCGCGAGAAAAACAGGATCGAGAAGCGGTGTGAGAAGTTTGTGGAGGTCGCGAGAACGTTGGAGAGGGAGTTGAAGGAAGAGAGAGCTGTTAGTCAGGGCTTGATGAAGAATTTGGAGAAAGTCAGGCAGAAGGCGGAGATTGCTGAGGTGGAGAGGAAGAAAACTGAAATGAGAGTTGGTGAGCTGGAGGAACAGGTACGGGATTTGATGATTTATTTGGATGTGAAGGAAAAGATATCTGGTGCTGGAGATAATAGCGGTAGTGGCGGCGGCGGTGTACTGCAGGAGGCGGCGGGTGGGTCTTTAGAGATTCGTGAATCGGAGAGTAATGCGAAGGGTAAGAAAAAGAAGACAAATAGAAAGATATAATCATATATTGTATTTTCAACGATAAGCATGTATCATCAACATACGATTATTACGATAGGCTAACCACACCGAATTTTCATCTAAAATACATTACTTTTTATTGTGTTAATATACAGCAGGAGAAAAATCAAGAACGGCACGAGGTCCCATTGAGTTATAATCGGCTTTGGATAGGAAATCCCTACTAGCCGGTTCGTTGAATGCGACCTAAAAGGGTGAGGAGTTGAGGAGTTAAAGAAGATAGGGCCAGTTAATATCAAAATACATACTTTTGCAGCAATACTGGTTCCCAAAAAAGCGGCAAGATCTTCACCTTTGTCACGATAATCGCCAAAATATTCAGGTACGTTGAGCATTCTCACGTGTCGATGACCGCTCTGATCCGGTGGAAGGTAGGGATACAGTCTCGATTGAAGGGCGGGACTGAGACCTAAGCATAAGGCCGGTATGAGAAACACAAACATGGATGAGGAAGAGAAGATGTTTCTTCGTACCTTTCACCCCCGTTGTGATTTCACCTGTAACAAACACGCCGCTCCAAACAAGATAGCGATACGTGTATGGAAGACTATTAACAACCACATGTACACCTTCTTGTAAAGACATAACTCGGTCCAAAAGCGGGTCTTTTTTAACCGTTTCCGTTTCCAGCGAATTAAGCAAACTTGGGTCAAATAAAGGCTCGCAGAATCGATGACGCTCTCGTCCCAATGTGAGAGTCTTTCCTTTGAATTCTACTTGTATAAGATCGAGTTGAGCAATTTCTCTTTCCCTTTCCCGTTCAGCTTGAGTTTGTTTTGCGGTTAGTTTGCGTTTTGTACCAGCCTCGATGGCAGCTTTTTCTCTACCGGCAACTAGTAAGGCGGCGATATCCGTTACGCCCTCTTCTTCTTCAGGCTGGGCGGTTTCACCGTCGGATGGAACCTTGATAAGGCCATCTCGCCAGATTTGACGAGTTAGCTCGAATAACTGGGTATTCAGTTGTTCTTCTGTGTATGTTTCTCCTTCGGAAATTGCAGTTACTAGGTTGTGATGCGATCGGAACATATGAGTCAGATAGATCTCGCATTCTTTTATACCGAGGTCGATACGTGTTGTATGGTGATACTGAACCAAAGACTCCACGATAGGGGTGATTGTCGTACCAGAGTAAGATATGTCAATCACAACGCCATACAGAACATTCGTTGAGTATATCTGCATCAAGGGTCGTTCTACTAGCATAAATGCCGCCACATTAAACCGTTCGAAGAATAGCTGTGCTAGTAATTCGTGTGTTGGGCGTGGGTAGCATGGGACACAGAGGGTTATGGGTGATTCGTTCTGTTTGCGGCGAAGGCCTAGACGTGTGAACAAGATGTATTTCCTGGGAAAGAGATAGGTACTAAGTGTTATCCTTTATAAACCTTTATTGCCAATACCTACCAGAGTGCTTCAACCTGAGCCCAGCAACGGATATCATCACCTTCATCCAAAGGCCAATATATCTCAACGTTTTCGCCAGATGCAAGAGCATCATCTAATTGTTGTCCAACGAGATAATCAGACACTTTTGCACTCGGAACGGGACTGAGTGGTTTACGAAGACGGGTGATGTGTTTGGTGGTACTGGCAGCAGCCGTCTTTGTAGAAGAGGACATCATCGACGACGGCGGCGGCGGTTTCTCGCCTTGATAGCCATTAGTCATTTCAACATCATCTCTGAGGGGTTGGACGCTTCCGGTACGTGATGTGCCATTAATATTATTATTAGTGATTTCAGCTTCGTTGTCCACCTTGGAAGTTGAGGGTGTTTTGCGTAGCCCAACGCGTGCCAGCACTTCCTGTTTTCTCTGTCTTAGCGAAACGCGAGAAAGAAAAAGATTAGACTACACGTACGATAGTTGGAACGCGTAGAAAGTCACTGACACCGACGCCTGCGCGAATTAATCGTCTGCTAGACTCGATGACGATAACGCTGGACTCCCGAAAAGCAGACATTTGGGATTTCACAGGGCAAATAGACGCGCATTGTGAGCAACAACAAGGGTCCACAGTTTTCCTTTACCAGTGGCACTGGTAATGGCCATTTTAAAAATTGTTTTGAATCTACGGTATTTTGTCCAACTACACAAATGATACTGGGGTAATGTGTCCAAATGCGTCCCAAGTGCATTCTGCTACCCTTTGAGCTCCTTCAAATAACGCGAAGCTTTACCGAGTGCCCAAATGGTAAACGAGAGCTTGAAATTGGGATAGGCAATACTGCAGGTCTTATTGAAGATACCTTCTACAGCTTCTTGAGCCCACGAGCCATCCTAAACATGAATTTTGTTCAAACAGAGGGAAGAGCAGAGCGCGTTGTATGAGACTCACGGAGAGTTGCCGATCCGTAATAAGCTTAACGCCTTTCTCGACTGCTTCTCGTTTTGGATATTTGCCGTGAATGAGTGCAATCACAGCCCATGCGGTTTGGACGACTTGAGTTTGCTCGTGTTCTACCCATTCTCCCTCCTCGCACGACTTTTGCGTAAATCAGAACTACTGCGATCGTGCTAAAGGTTATTTTTTTTTAAAAAAAAGAGCATACCTTATAACTTTCACCCCAACCACCATCTCGTCGCTGTTTGCTCACTAAAAACTCGCATGCTTTGCGTACAACACCACTGGTGTCATACGTTTCTCCAACAAGTGACAATGATTCCAAAGCAAACATAGTTGCATAAGTGAAACAAATGCCCCAGCTCCCGAACCAGGCTCCATTCCGGTGTTGAGCTTGGTGTAAAAATTTGATAGCACGATTTGTAGTAGCTCTAAGTTTTGCACATTAAGCATCGTTTACTTGTCAGAAGCGAAAGACATACTCGATATCTCCACGACGATAGTCGGGATAGTAACTTTTGAAGATGGACAAAGCGGTTAAGACCGAGGTCGTGCATTCAGGATAATTATATTCAATCATAATATTACCTGCCAGATGAGCCTTAGAAATTCCACATCGCAGACAAAGTATGAAGTTTGCCCTACCAAACACCTCTGCAGGGTTAATGTACTCCAATAAAGAGGGCCCACGGATAGGCTCATAACTGGCGAATCCACCATCGCTGTTTTGCATTGACAGCATAATATCGATCGCATCAAACAACCGACGGTCCGAAACCACTTTAGGGGTATATCTGTTTCATTATTCCTATCCTTAATATGGCTCTAGCTGTATACTAACATAGAACTCACGATAAGTGCTTTTGAAGATATAAAACGGCCTTTAAACCTTCACCCGTGCAATCACTGACGGTGTATCCCTGTTCTTTAGTCGAGAAAGGCCATGCTCCTTTAGTAGCCTGTCGATAGGCTTTTTCAAAGTGAATGGGGTTATCTTGGATTTGAGTTTTATCTAGCCAGTCGAGAGCTTTCAAGCAGGCCTCGTGATTCTCTTCGTCCTCAGCCAGACCGGATTCGACCAAAGCTTGTGCAATAAAAGCCTATATCGAAGGGTTGGGATATTGGTCAAATAAATGGCGTACATATTAATCAACGACTTAACAGTATCCCATAACTGACTACCATTCGTTCCACACATTCGCATACCTTGAGGACCTATCCACAAGAAATCCTTGCGTTTCAATTCATGCATCTTGTATGCATGACTGTCCTTGCCCTCCGCAAGAGACCGACAGACCAGGTTCACCATTTTATTGACAGGCCCCAAATCTTGATACGATGTGTTATCGTCTTCCTCGCATATCATGCGATATACGAGATCGAGGGCCTTTCGTCGTAAAGGTGGAATAGAGCACGATTCGTAGGCTCCAAGGATGCCGTTCAGGAAGTCCAATAGTTTTGTATGAGGTACATACACGTCAACATGACAAACGTTATTTCGCTGTTTAGGCCAGTCAATTTTGTAGTAGTCATCGACATATAGTTCCTATTCTTGATTATTGAATACTAAGCTGATTAGCTGTAAAAGATTCGTAAGAACCTTTCTCAATTCCATAATTATAGGCGATTCCGGAGCTTGATAGCGAAGGCCATAGATATAACTGAATTTGATTAAGGGAATCAACCTTTCTAAGCCAACTCAAAGTGCTTGCCTCATGGGAATGTATACTTGACGCGTATGGATCCACCAACGGTGAGGATGGATAGGAATTGAATCAGGTAACAACCTAATGGCCAAACCGTTTTAATCCAACTCTTCTGAACAACCATCGACTAACCATAATTCTGGTGGAATGGGATTGTTACCTTCCCAATCATATACGTTCAGAAGAGATAACCAAAACTTTCCCCAGGAAGGTACGGCGGCGGCGCCACCTTGTAACATATACTCAATGAGCATGTCGAAAATACTAAGAATAGACGTACCTAGTTTGTGTAAAGTAAGCCTAGCTTTTTCCATAACAGGATGATCTGCACTGGCACCCAGCAGCCTTGCAGCAGTATAATTAAGAGCAGTACCAAACGCTGTAGAGGGTCCTTCAATATGCCTAACACAATTGTCGGGTTATGTTCTGTAAGTTTCTACGGACATTGGCTTACAAACCCCATCCGCCGTCCTCAGGATGTGCCAAGCTCATAAGGTAGCGAATAAGCTCAGTCTTTTCTTCCTCTTCGAATGGCATTTCCGCAACGTACGATCCTATGACCAAGCCTGGTATAAGGAACATTGGACCACCATATTCGCCTGGCCAGTGACCGTCTGGAGCCTGGAGAGCTTTCAGAAACTTGAAGCCTTTTCTAGCAGCTGACAACGGGTCTTTTGCAGGGGGATAAGTGGGCAAGTTCTGAACAAGTAAGTTTGGTCAAATAGCAGTCTGAGAGACCAATCGCGCTAACCGTGTCTAATCCAAGCCAATATTTGTCGTACGTTGTCTGAGGCCATGCAGCACATTCTTCGTCCGTTTTGAGGTAATGCCAGACATGTCGGCCATTGTCGTCTGCTTTGAGACGCCACCGAGAGTAGTCAGTTCGATCGTTCGCGTCCTTTGGGACTCTTTCCGCGACGAACATGGCGGAATTAGAAAAAGAAGAAAATTATGGGGAAACAATCGAACGACTTCGGAGCGAATATTTCGTTTTAGCGCGTGGGTGTCATCACAATCATAGTGGTGAGAAATCTTATGAGGGCACCGTTACATCTATGAAAACTCAATAGTATGCAAAATGGAGATCATCTCCGAACTTGCGTGAAGTCAGTATACACTAGTACAACATGTCCATTACAAACAAGGTAAGGAAACTAAGTCCTTCCGTTTTTCAACAAAATCATCCTCTCTGAAAAAGAATTCCTTCATTTTCCACCATTGTTTAAAGTTCCTCAGACTCATCCGCATTTAGAATCAGAAGAGTGAAGAAGCGGACTTGATCTGTCAGAGCAACAGCGGATACAGCTAAAATGGCGTTAACGCCTAGCGACATCAGGAAATAATCTTTATCATACCCTCGTTCACCGAGTGAAGCCCATCTATAGAGTAAACCGCTAAGATGAAGTTAGGACAACATATTTAGCCAAACCAACCAGAATATATACCATCTGGTCTGAAAAATGGGCTGTATCTAGAGAATAAAGAGTTTGAGTGAACATGGTGTCGTGCTCTAATAGAGAAAAATAGTCTCATACCGGAAAATATGAGGTGTTAAACGCCAGTAGTATCGCGTATCTAAACAAGATCTGAATCAAACGGATCCTTCGAAATAAAATAGGTCTATTTGTACCAGTATCTGAAATGATGGTGAGCACGAAAAATCACTCAGCGGCTGTAAACGATATCACGTACTAACTGAGCTAATACCCGGGGCAATAACGAGCTACGGAGATCATCCTGATCTAATTCTTCGAAAAACAATCTAATAACCCACCCTCGATTGATCGAAATCTGAGTTTACAATCTCTTGCTCGAACATAGTTCTGATGGTGGAGGACAGCAATAACCACGGTTTAGCATTACCCGTGGGGCTCGTAGGAGCCGGTTCGTAACCACTTTTGAAGGCGTCGAAGAGAACAACGCTTCCTGAATCGGCCGAGGAAGTGGTATTCTCAAAGAAGCTGAGCTTCAAACTGTATTTCTCAGCTACAGGCTTTAAAATGGAATGGATGTGTGCTTTTACAGCGTCTACAGAGCTAGAATGAATGAATTTAAGTTGTAATACATAAATTACAAAGACGCATATCACCTTGTTGTGTCAATGCGGTGGTTCACCACTGCAGTTGCTTGTTCGGGAAGCGCATTAACCTTTACACCGCCTTTGATAAGATCAATTGCCTGAGTTGTCTGAATTAGATATTTCATTCCTGGAAGGTCGGCCAGAATCGCCTTTTGGACTCGAGCCAGAGCCTCGTCAGAAGTTTGAGATTCTAATATATCCTTCTTCAGAGATGATGAAATGCCTGCGGTATGAACAAGGCATCGAATAGTCTCGTATGTCGCTTGATTGCGAAGTAAATGGGGCTGAAAAGGGTTTTCTTCTAAAGCAACCAAGAGTTTGGACAAAAGACCAATGCTCTTGGTTGCATTGGTAAGTCCCCAAGTGTATTGTCTCCCAAATGAATAAACCCTTACTGTATGATCAGGAGGTTGACTGGAATGTCCTCCGCGAGCATTCACTTCAATACCAACATTCAGATACCCCTATAATTATTCGATTATTAGAGACGGAGGGACTGGCGGGTCGTGTTTAGGTTCTACCTTCTCGCTGGTGCTGGGGGTAACGACTGCACTCCCATAAGCAATCATAGTGCTACCTGAAGAATATTAGCTATTGACAATTTGTTTGGAAATATAAGATAGTTGACCTCCTTCATCAATAGCAAGAGCAAAACCGTTTTCACCATAGGTTTCCAGCAGATATTCGCTTATGTTGCCAGCACCCTGTGTAAATTTACTCAGTACTATGATAGTGGAGTTAAGAGAACAGTTAGACGAACCATATTTCCACCAGCCTCTTCGTCAAAGCCAAAGGCTAGAACAATACTCCTCTCAGGCTGAAACCCGTTGTCCAACAGTGTTTCTATTGAAGACCTACAGTGCTTGAGTATAAAGACGGGTCATTGAATGAGAAAGATAATACATGATAGAGATCAAACAGCCCTTATCGTCAATACTTCCTCGTCCCCATATATATTTACCTTGGGTTTGATTTGATAAGGAAAATTCGCTGTAGAGAAGCATAGAGCAAGTTAAATACCGTCGTAAAAGCCAGAGAAAGGACGATGAGTCCATTGATCAATAGTCGAAGGTTCAACAGGCACAACGTCTGGTTTGTCGATCATTACTACGGGACAAACGATTTCGCTCCATTGACATTAGAAAGAGGTTTACCTTGATGAGCTGCTAAAAGCAGCGGCTTTAGAGATCGATTTTTACCCTCCCAGTGATAAACGAGCCCATAAGTATTAATTTTCATTAAATCGAGTTCCTCATGTCTGACAAGTAAATATGTTATCTCATCATTGGATACACATACGCGTCATGAACGCACATTAGAGGGAATTCATCGCGAAGGTAGTTATGGAATTGTCTAAATACTCTCCATCGTGGATCTTTGCCAATAGGGCCCATTTCGTCGTGAGATACTGTAGGCAACTTGATTGCGCCGGACAATAACTCGACTACTTGTAATTTGAATTCTTCACTGCTGTAGAGATCCTTGAGCTGGGAATGCAAGTCGGCGTGTTTGACGGGTGTTTGACTCTGAACTTGAGGACATATTGGTTCGCCATTCGGAGGATAAGGATCCGAGTGTGCAAGAAAGTACGTGGACAACAGAGTAGAGTATTTGACAATTAAAGCAGTCGATAAAAGCAAGGTTACGAGCCAGTGCCATTTGTAAATTGTACGACCACCGTGTTTGCGAGCGCGTTCGTTATTATTTTTGAAGCTTGCATCAGCAATTTCAGCATCCATGGCGGAGCTCTTTGAAGACATTGTGAGATTCAAGATAGTACTGATTGAGGAAAGGTATGTATAGTTGAAGGAAAGTTTGAACTTCACTGGATCCTCACGTAACAATATGTAGGTACGTGCGGGCGCCCGTGCTAGATGATCAACCATGATATTATTCTCACTGAGAACGCGTAAAACCTTGAACCGGTTACCGAATCCACTTGATTTTCTAATTCGATTTCACATGATTTCATGAGATGAACAAGTCAAGCGAGAGGGTAGGACGCGTGACATGCGTGATATGACACACAGCGTCTTTGCGGATGATTACATCGAGTCTTGTGTTTGTCAAGGGGAGAACAATCGAACGATCTCCAGAGAAAATATTTCTGTCTCTAGCGTGTGGATATCGTCATAACCACCACAGTACTAGAAATCTCGTGAGGGCGCTGTTATATATATAGTGTGAAACTTTCATATCAGCATCAATAATAAACTCAATGAAATGGAGAGCATCTCCGAACATTGAACTAATTATATTGCCCGCTGTAAATATGGCTATGCAAAGGATTGCTTCTTGCCACCATGTCGCGCGCGCTCGCCGCAGGTTTGCACGTTCGTTGTTTGACCGCCGCTGGCGCTGGCGCAGCCAGCACACCGCAAATACCTCTCCACGCTCCTTTGACACCCAAAACTCTACTGAAAATACAATCTTTGCTGAACGAGTCGGTGGAGAATGCATACTCAAATCCTAATGCGCACTCTGATAAAGACCGCGACGCCACCGCCGCCGTGCTTGTACCCTTGTGCAATGTCAACGGCCAACCCGGTATCCTATTTCAAGTTCGAGGCAAGCTGAGGACCCACAGTGGGCAAGTCAGGTATACAGTATACATATGTTTGGTTTACTTGTAGCAGCGAACTGACGATCGTGGTTAGCTTTCCGGGAGGGAAAATAGACGAGGTCGGTCGACTGTTCAGGCAGTTCAAGTAGTCTCTCTTTACTAATAGATTTTTCTTGTCAGTCGGACAGGTCTCCTGAAGACGCAGCTATTCGAGAAACATGGGAAGAAATGGGCATTCACCCTAAAAATATTCATGTGTTGAATCGAATGGAGTCATGGCAAGAGCGCTCCCTCGTGGGTCTCCAGGTCCTTCCTATTATTGTGAGCATAACATCGCCTAGTGTTTATAACGTCTAGTTTCATATATCCAGGGATATATATCTCCATTACAAAACAACCACCGTCCATCGGATCCTATACCTTCTCTCAAAACTTCATCGCTAATGCTGTCAGCAACTGAAGTAGCCCACGTTTTCCATCTTCCCTTCAGTGATATGTTGACATCGTCACGCCTAAGACGAGACTTATTCCGGGGATCTCAGCCTTATTGCACCGTAGACGTTTCCGATAAGATACCCCAACTAGCGGCAACGAGCGACGATGATAATCGGTTAGAGGTGTGGGGAATAACAGGATGGTACTTGTCGTTGTTTATGCGTGCTATGGGTGTATGGTAGTTTTGCGAGTTAGTTATATAAACTAGAGTAGAATTCATTAATAATATAGATGTTTTTTTTGGAATGGATGTATCAATGGCCGGCTCGTCTTTTTCGCAACTTCATATCGTCCTTTTCTTTCTTGACCGGCGCAGGGGTGATCTCAGTCTCCTCTGCATTTTTCGAAAGCTTCTCTCTTTTTTTCTTTTCATCAAACTGGAAGCGTATGCCCTTCGGACGCGATTTGTCTCCACGCGACTGCCATATTATAAACAAAATACCTTCGGTTACAGCGAGTATCAGTGCAACCGACAGAGCGAATAAAGCTCGCTAGCGTCTTGTTAGTTGAAAATTTTCGCGTCAATATGTCCCATACCCATTCGTCTCGCCAGCCCACATGTTGACTAGCCCACCAGCCGGCATATCCCGCTCCTCCGACGCTGAAGAGACCGTTGACAAGCGCGAGAATCGCTTTCCTATCACTCAGATTCTTGTGTGCTGTTTCCGCGGGATCCTCCGGAGGGCCGTACTTTGGAAATTTGGAAAGAGGGGATGTAATTGTTCCAGAGAGAAGCGAAATCATGCTATAATCATTTGCGTGCAGCTGCTTCCCGGTGAGCTGTTTACGAGCATCTTCCGTCCGAGCCCATTGGGAGATTTTCAGGAGGGTTGGATAGGATATTTCTATTTGTTCTTTGAGTGGGATTGATAGTGCATCTTTTAATTCGTCTGGTAAGCAATCGATTACGGCCTCGAGTTTTGCGACCAGATGCTGTGGAAGAGAAACGGTTGTGGTGGTCAAATCTGACATAACTACGGCACAACGGCTTCTGAGCGGAAGCAAAATTTATGGCTGAACCCTCTTCCCTTGTCGAATCGTTTAAAAGTAAATTCATAACAAAACGGGAGGCGTGCGATGTTGTCGACGATTTTTCAAAAAGACTCGCCAGAGAAGATCAACTAAGGTGAGTATGCAAGGTGTAATCAACATTTGAGATGCTGAGTCGTAGACATGACTTACCGGTGTCAGCGCCGACGCTATGGATTCATCTCGCGGATAATTGGGAATATTTGAAAGACAATTCCATCGACCTGACTGCACACTCGAATTCAATATTGTCTCTGGCTCGGTTTACGCGTAATTTAGTAGCTGGCGTACCTGTTAACCAACAAAATGCATTGTGACTGAGTCTTACCACTTCGATTTGTTCTCTTGCGTCTAATTCTAGCACTCAAGCGTAATAGAACCCGAAATACGTTTTGTAATTTTTAGATTAACCTCATTCTCGGAAATAAGTAAAGAAGAGTGTAGGCTGACACACCGCTCTGGCCCGTGTATTCGGCTTACTTCTGTTGCAGCATACCCTATAACGAGGATGCTGGTCCAAACCTTGTCAAATATCATCACAGGAAACGTGCAATTATCTATCACACTTTGGGACACGTATGTTACCGTATCCGAAGAGAAAGAAATCATCTCGTGAGCTCGTTGCCTACAGTGCCAATTGCTTTTCTTATGATATATCTCTATGTTTAGGAGATTGCTCGCGTCGTCTGATGTAAAGACTATAAATGCCACATTAACCCTGATATTAAATAGCATGAATTCAATGTCAGTTCATTTTCTAAGTCGTAAGACTTCCATTGAATTCACCTTATACCGTTTAGCTCGAAAATCACGTCGAGGAATATTCTCCGTATCCTCGTTAGGATTCTAGATCTTACGGAAGATATAACTTCAAAAGAGAACGAATCTCAGGAAGAGGAGGAACTGTTTTTATTTTCGTTAGTTGTGTTCGCTTAATAAATCAACCGTCGCTGATGCGTTTTTAGGTACCGAATTTTTGAAAATTTATTTGAAAGGGAGATCAGCAACGTTTTATTCGAGTCGTTTTCAATGTATAATTTCATGAATTCCTTGATTATCGATCCACTCATTCCTTGTAGCGAGGGGGAACCAATAACGCCGCACCAAACAACACTGTTGAAGCTGCTAGATTCGTATTTTCGTGATATCAAAGTCATGAAAACGGAGCATTCAACTCGGAATTATGCATTTCTGACAGATAATCTCCTACATCTGTTAATATATGCCCAGCAAGCTATCAAACAATCGTTGAAAATTGTCGAGACGGAGTTGCCACCTGGACAGGATGAACCGGTCTTACAAGACCTGGACGTCCGTCTGCCCAAAGTATCTGCGGGACTGATTCTTTTAGCACAATGTGTAAACACGATTTGTGTACAGTTCCAGGACGTTCCAGATGCAGCTTTGAATGACATAGGGTATCAAAGTGTGGTTGTTGGCAGCCGTTCTCCAGGGTTTATCGAATCGCTAATAGGTACAGTCATTTTGTTTCGTTTGCCTTCGTCTATGTTCAAACTCGTCCTTTGCTTTATAGAAGTCTTACGGCTTTTGGACCAATTTCTTCCTCGCATAGTGTTTGGGAAAGCCGTACCTTCGCCAAATACGAATACTACCACAAGCCATAATGACACCAAAGGTTTCGCATATTTGAAACGGGATTTGGTTCGGCTAGCTGGGACGTTATGTTACAATAACAGCGGTATGCAAAATCGGGTTAGGGAATGCGAAGGCATCCCTGTTATTATGAACCTCTGCGTTATAGACGAACGAAATCCATGTGAGTCAAAATTTCTAAATCATCTCCGCCTAATTACAAATCTCATGATTTTAATAGATTTGCAAGAGCATTCATTATTTGTTTTACGCAACATCCTTCACGAGAATCCAGAGAACCAGGCTGTCGTTGACGCTTTGAAGCGGGTAGAAGACTCACTGACGCGTCCATAACGGTACACAATATTTAATTCGCCTGTATAGTATTTGGTTTACCTCAATCGCCTGCTTATTAAAGTTATAACATTGCATATATCTATCTATATATATATATATATGCGTGCGTGTGCGTGTGTGTATGCTCGACGCCGTCTTGATCTTTCTCCCCGCCATGTTTTTCAGCACCGAGCTATTAGCTCGACGAGACAGCGGATACGGTCTTTTGTGGTATTGTGCCTATCCTCTTTTCAGGACATGTGTATATTCAATTATTATTGCAGGTTGGCTGCGACACTCGGTTCAAAGTCGAAGAAACTTGGCCGTCGAGAGGTGGTGTCGGCGGATATAGCGCGCCTCTGTAACTTGGTCTCTCAACCGCCCGAGCCACTTGCTTTGCGCCTTTCTAGTAATTTGATGGTCGGCGTAGTTCGGTACGATTCTAGACATGTTTTCTTTTAAAAAAATACAGATATTACTAATGCTATTTGCGCTTTTAGGGTTTATAAAAGTATGTATTTCCTCCTGTCGTTTGGTGTGTGGTTTGACAAACACTGGTTTTAGTCAAGTGCGATATCTTTGAAAGTGATGTTAGCAATTGCGTCGTATCTTTAAAGAAAAACTTGAACGAGTTGCGTTCCACAAATAAGGGAGGTATAGACATGATACCAGTGGCGCAAAGGTTAGAAATACTATAGAAATAGTACATGCGATATCTTCAACTTTCTTATTTTTCACAGGCCAGACACTCTAAATTTGCAAATCGATCCTGCTATGTACATGACTATCGAACTGGATGGGATTATTGACGTGAGTCTTACTTGCTATTTGTCCTATTCGTTCATTGGCGACCTTGAGCTTAGGACTGGGATGTGATTTGTCGAAACATTAATGAAGGTAAATTCTACTTTAAACTTTGATTGAAATCAAAATTCTTATGTGTTGTCCAGATGAAAAACTCCCTGACCATCCTAGTTTCTTGTCTTCCCTCAATCCAAATAAATCAGTCAACGCGTCTGTATCTTTCAACTCTTACGATAGAAATAAATTACACAAGCTTGACGAATCATTTGAGCATTTATTTTCCAGCTCCTTTCTGAAATCACTTGGGGGCGAAAATTTGGATGAGCCGTCCACGTCCCCCGCTGCAAACATAAACGATGTTCTCTTCAACTTGGATTTTGATGAACCAATTGGGCTGGGTGAAGAGATGGAGAAGGACCTTGAAGAGGCGTGGAACTTGTCTTTACGACAGGAGGGGGAACGCAACAAAAGGTATACATATATGCTAGTGATTATTACTGACTCGTAATTCGTCCTGCAAGCATAATCAAACCACGAGAAAGTAGCGTCCCAGGAATAATAGACCCTTTTGGACCTTGTGACGATGGACAAGGATATACTATACCCACGGCAGAGGTATGATTTGTGTAAACGCATTATCCTTATGGTCTAATAGTTCCCAGCCTATGGATATAATGCCTCCAAACGAAGATCCCTTTGGTATGCTACTCTCCGCTAAAATGTGTTTATATACTAAATACCTCTTTCAAAGGCATTTCACCCGCGCGCATGATGCTTGCGAACCAAATGGACCAGATGCACATGGACGCTAACCCAGTACAAACAATAGAAACGATTGTCATTGAAAAAGTGTCAAAACCGAAAATAAAGAAGTATACCATAACTTTGGACCCGACAACGGAGTTATCTGATGAACAAATGAAGGCAAGCTTCACATGTTATCATGAACCCCGGCTCCTGATTAATTTAAATTTAGGCTAACAGACAGAACCACTTCGAGGAAATGAAACGTCAAAAATTGGACATGGATAAGAAGCGTTATGAAAAAGAACGGAAACGGAAATTCGAAGAAGCTCTATGGAACCCTCCTTCGCATTGTGCGTTCATTTGCGTTTTTGGTGTCCTTTAGTCTTACACGGTCTTTGATTAGTCTATGCACCCGAACTTGTTGGTCTATGGAATGAACGTGTTATTAATCCGGTCCGACAACAAGAAACTTTATGGAGGGAGAGCCTGGAGAATAACGGTACGGTTTCCTTTACTCTCGATTTGCAATACTATTTGAGACGAAATTTTTGTACAGCCAATGGTCGACCTAAGAAACGTCGTCAAACCGGTGAAAAGCCGTACACGATAGCTAAATCTCGGGACAACAGTATTTTCAACGGTCCGGGAGACACCATACCCTTAGACGGTTTTAATGAAATTCAGATGGATGTGGATACAATTTTACCGCCTGAATTTCCTCTCAGCTCTGGAAGCAGACGTTCCTCTCAGGTTAGTTTAAGTAATAATAATAAATATAATTTAGTTTTGATTGAATATATGTATAGGATCTAGGACAACCACGACATGCTTCCAACCCACCTCTTTCGCACAGTATTAGTATATTAGAACATGGCGCAGACCATTATGAGTCGCAAGGGTTTCTGTCCAACAATATTTTTCCCTGGGATAACGCCCCCAATTCTTCTTCGACTGGAGCCGTTTTGACCGGATTTGCAAATAGGAGTGATGCTCAGATTAGTATAGAGGGCTCTGTTGTACGCCTGAGAAGAGGGTCGGGAAGTATTGGCAGTAGTCCAACTGTCGTTTTCAACGATCTCTCGCTCCCCGATGTCATAAACAGTGATAGTGGAGCCGTTTTAGGAGGTGGGTCGGACAATATCGTCTTTTTTTGAACAAACCAATCGGATTGTTTAGACAACGACGAACAAATGATTGGAGAAGCTCAAGGAGAATCTGACAACATTGTGACGTTAGAAAGGAATTCATTCAATTTTTTGGGGTATGCTATATACATAATTGTTTCTTCTGCATTTTTTTGACCCATTAATTTAGCTATGCCAAAATGCATGCAACCACGACGCGCGGGGAGTTGTTCTTCTCTGACATAGTTCCGCTTGAAAGCAGCTCAGCTCGAGTGGCAGCTGAAGGATTTTATCACTGCTTGGGTAAGATTCATGACCCGAGCCTGAGTGCATTTATTCAATTCCTTCCATAGCTCTCGCTACTAAAAAACTTATAAATCTCAATCAAACTGAACCTTATGGCCCCATTAGAATACATATTTTGTAGGGCACGCCGCACGTCGTACTACTTTAATACCATCGCTTTATGTCGCCGAGGTTCTGGTTCGGCATTTGCCGGGTACTTTACAGCACCCAAAAAAATCATTTACGTAACTCGTTTTTCTTCATCCTCAAGACTCGTCCTACGACACCGACCCTTGCTCCTCCTTCGTAAGAAGTAAAAAAAAAACTTTTAAATGGCTCCCAGTAAAAAGACCAAAGCCGCGAAGACCACAGAATCTATTTCCTCCCGTTTGGCTCTCGTCGTCAAATCAGGAAAATATACATTGGGATACAAATCAGCTTTGAAGCAAATGCGAAGTGGGAAAGGTGCGTTGAAATTCCACAACTCTCTCTCTGGGGGACTGGAGCGTGAGGCTGAGAAGGTCCCTTTTTGCTGATCAATTTTTTTCCCTCCCCTCTATTACTTATGTAGCCAAGCTTGTCTTGATAGCTGGTAACTGCCCACCGCTACGCAAGTCTGAGATTGAGTACTATGCTATGTTGTCGAAAACCGCTGTTCACCATTTTTTGGGTTCGAATGTTGCCTTGGGGACTGCTGCGGGAAAACTTTTCCGAGTTGGGTAAGTTTCGATTGGTAATAATAATTGTTGTCGTGTTTTGCTTACGGTCAACTTCAGTGTTATGACTATTAGCGACCAAGGTGACAGTGACCTTTTGTCAATCGCTGAAGGTCCAGCCCAATAAACCAAAAAAAAAGCTGCATTGTTCATGGTCTCTTATCGTATGATCTTTTTTACATTTTCATATGTATTAAGTATGGTGTTCTACAATATGCACAACAAGCACGCCTGAGTCATATAACATACTACTAAGTGTCAAAATCCTAATCAACGTGCTCCCGACAAGGCTTTGAGTCTGGCTTCCGCTGCTCTAGCCCGTCGCTCTCGCTCGACTTTCGCTCTCATTTCAGCACTCAGTCCCATAATACCGTCTTGTGCACCTGACGCACCCCCCAATCGTCTGGGACCCGCTAAAGGAGTGACAACTTGAGGCGCAGGCTTAGTGGGTTCCGGCTCAGGCTCAACTTCAGAATGTCGAGATTCGGCTTGTTTAGCCTGTCGCTCCTTTATCTTGTCTTTTAGTCCCTTCCTGCGCTGTTTCTTCCGTTCATCTCTCTCTTCCTCCATTCTTTGGCTCAGCACGCTAGGGATACGGGCTGCTCCTAGCCAATCCCACCATTCAGGGTGAGATGCCGCGCATCGTCGAAAGACATCGCGGACAGCGCGAGATTTGGCAAGGTCGTATGCGACGCGTCGTGATGCCGTTGAAAGTGGGGGAGGTGCATCTGATGCGTCTGAAAGATGTCCGTCATCATCGTGTTCGCCATCGCCATCGCCTGCGACTGGTATAGTAGGATCGGCGCGTAATTCCTCGAGGATATATTGCGTCGTCTCCTCTTGCCCAGATGAAGCTGATATATGGAGAAGCGTGGCCTCATTTTGCGGTGTTCTGGAGTCTACTCCACCTAATTGTTCACCCTCTCGATTCCACAAGTCTTTGAATGCTTCCAAGCGACCTTTTTTTACCATCTCAATCAATCTATCCCATTTTTCGAGCCTCGCTTCTTCTTCTTTAGTAAGACGGGGGACGGTTGGCTTTGGAACTGGGACAGACTGTTGTTGTTGCGAAGGTTGTGGTTTCGGTTTAGGCTTTGGGAGCGAGGCGAGATACGCTTCATCCTGAGCTCGAAGTTCATCTTCTGTTAGATGGGTGACCCTGGCCCTCGTTAACTCATTTAAGCACCGAGTTAATTCAGATAGTGTCTATGTGACTATGAGTTCGTCGAACGGAGGATTAGTGGAAAAGATTGCACTCAACAGGTCTTCGTGTCGGGAAAGGGAAATTTCGCAGTCGTTCGTCATCTGTGTTGTTCTGAGTCGTAATCTAGTGTACGGAACTCAAGCTACATACCTTTTCGAAATACAGCTTCATCATAATCATAAAAAATCCGCTTGTTCGAAACGCTGGCCCTGATCCAAATCATTTCGCAAGTTGCAACGTCTTCGGCCCAGTCTGTCATTAGGTTTCTGATGTCCTGTATAATTTTGTCAACTGCAAATTCTGGCTCTCTTTAAGTCTCGTAATACATACTTCACGAAGGGCTTGTTCGCCATAACGGCGAAGTAAAGCACCAGCACTCTTTGCGGGGCCTTTAGCATTATCATTCACTGATTGAGAACCACCCTGTTTCCTTCGTGCTGAGTGAAAAATTGAGATTTAAGGATACAAATCTAAACCTAAATGCTTACTTGTATAACGATGGAACGTTTTGTGCTTCAATATTTCAAAGTCTGGTTTCGCTTTGAGTTTCTGTTTCTTCTTTCTCGTGGTGTTTGGAGCCTCTTCCTCGTCTTCAGGCGGCTGAACTTGGACCAGCATTCCAGCGAAATGACCACCAGCGGTCATTAGCATTAACCACCGTCTACCAGTTTGCCCCCCTTGTTGCATACCTTTCAAAACAGGAAGGAAGTCTGCCTGCGGGAGACCTTGAGGATATAGAAGACGATATATGCCGATTTGTGTAGATGATTGTGGCGAATGAAACCATACTATTGGATTTCGAGCTAATTGAGGTTTATCTTCTGTCGGGGATGATGATCTTTCTCTATTTAGTCGTGTTTTGCTGAGCAAGGTTTGAAGAGTGTCTGTGGCCTGATCATCGCTTTCTTCTTCGGACGAAGATGCAGAGCCGGAAAGGGAGTCCTCCAAGCCTGACGAAACGTTGAATAAAAATCGAACAAAGGTGATAACAAGGACAGTACCAACCCTCTATTAAAGATGAAAAATGAGCTTCCGTAGTGGCACTTTCGCCTCGCAGCCTCAGTTTCACATTGTAGCGATGCCAATCTGATTTGAAGTGGGCTCGCTGATCGTCTACATCTGCAAACGCGGATCCTAAGCAAATATTGCATGATTTAGATCCCGATGGTGCTGATGGAATAAAAGTTTGGGATATAGAAGCTGGTGGTGGACTAGAGGCACGCGACGGAGATTTGGCGAGTGTGCGGGGAGTGAGGGTATCGAGAAGTTCCTTGGGGAGGGAGAAGATGTGATAGGACATGTTTTGGAATGTTATTGAAATCAAAGTTGCGATGAAAAGATATTCATGAATGAACTATTTTATAGCGACCTCAACGAGTCAGAGTCTGACAAAGATTGGATACGATGGGCGAGTCAGAAATTGCTAAGCACGGGTGGCAGTGAAGGATCCAGCGATGTGACTCATTGCTTCTGGTCAAAGCACTGACTGCCAAGGAGACGCAAATAAAAGCATTTTGAGGGGGTAATTTATGTATGTAACTGATTTTAAGGTACAATGTGATGTTCTAATATACATTAAGGGCTACAAAATCTTTTTAAACATGCATGCGTTCATAGTAGAATGCGTTTTGGGAGTAAGAATCAGTTACAGATGGAGTGCTTATTCGATGACTCCAAGATGATCTTCTTTTATCGTTCCGATGGCAAACTAAAGAACATTAACATAATCGTTTGTAACTTGGCAATAAAAGATTTGTAACACACAATTTCGGTCGCATCCACACGAGTACCAACTATCTTTAGCCGAACTCTGGTATTCCTTTCGACGATCTACGAGTAAGGATTAATAAAAGTATATCACAAAAAGTCTAGAATAACCTGATCCGCAGATGCAAAAGAAGGTGGATTCGAATTAGGATCAAAGCGAAGGTCGGGGTGGACGAGCTACTCCAAATTTAAGGGCGGTTCTGTTTTCAGTGATTATGAGCTTCACCTGATGCGACACGAAAACCGTCAGAGGACCAACATCCGCAAAAAAGCCCATCTACAACCACAATTACCATCAAGGGACAAACAAACAGGATTACAGGCTAGCACACCTTATTTACATTATTGACGACAGCGTCCACAACTTCGCCTTTGAACGGTTTGAATACGATGGCTCGATATCGGGTAATAAATTCAGCTTGGCCACTTCCGACAAGCACCATACCCTTCCCAATGTCTATGACATTAATGACGGCAATAATATAACCGAATTCTCCTGAACATGTTCCTATGGAAGATAAAGGCGTGTCAACAACTAACATGCATCCAAAAAAACAGCGCATGTGAGCCCACCTTCTACATCTGCGTATAATTTTTTCTCGAGAAATTCGGTCATTCGGGGACCAAAATACGAGGGATGCAGAAGAATAGTATGAGACAGCTCTTTCTGCAATGATTACAGAATGTCAGGAAAATAGCATTCTGACTCCAGTGACTGCTAGGCACTCACGATGAAGAACATAGATGGCAGGGGTGAACAAGGACAGTATGGATAGTTCCAAGATGAATTCAAAGCTGATCACTAAAAAGATGACTGAATGAATGAGGCAAGCATGCTACGAGGCAATGAACGCATACGTACGAACAGGTCAGAAAACAACGGACTGGTATCGAACTCCTAAACTTTGCTGGGCGGGACGAACTATTGTGACGCGTAACGCGTGACGCACGGATGTGATTATCGGAGTTGGCACGACTTTTGCCCGTCCTCGCGTATGTGACGCGACCTGCTGCTGCGACACCCCTCCATGTTGACAGACAACTCAAACTCGCTTCCCAAGTAATTTTGAAGTTTATGTATCCTGTGGCGATTCCTCACACATTCATTTTTAGCTCTCAAAGTACAGGTCATGCCACCAAAAGGCGAAGGCTCGCTGGTAGCCATGCCGAGATTGTCCCGCAAGAATCGTTTACAGAAGTTTTGAAGGAACTAGAGAAAAATACACCAGACGCCTTGAGTGAGCATTTATTCTTGTTTCTTTTCAAGTGCTGAAATGTGAAAACGACATAGAGGCCGAGGCTGAAGGTGGAGCCAATGCTTGGAGTCGTCCTCCCTTAGGGGAGCTTAATTCGAAGAATGATCCACTCAGTAGGCGTGCTCAAACGTTTTTCGGACTCTTGTGCTCATTCATGACTAGTTTTTCAACAAATTGACATTGAAGAGACTCAGGAAGCGAGGGCTTCGATTCGTATGTTTGGTGTAACGAAGGTACTGTTCGTTCCTAATCCATAGTTATTAGGTCTGATCGACATGCCCACGTCCTTAGGCCGGACACAGTGTCATGGCGATGATCGAAGACTTTTTGCCCTATTTCTATGTTCCTGCTCCCCGCAACTTCGATGACGATTGCCTTAAACCATTCTTGGACACAGTCAACGTGAGCTGCGTACTTCACAGCTGATATGCACGTGGTTTAATGTCTTATCCAGCGCTCGCTGCAATTTCCCATGGCAAAATCCGCAGAACTAGTCTCCAAACATCCCTTATTAAAATTTAGAGGAGACAACCGTGTTTGGTTTATCAAACTGGTCGTCCAGGACCAACGAGGCTTACCCAAAGTCAGAGATAAGTACTTCTTGGATGTATTTGAGTTGAAGTGGAGCAAGGGCCTGACGCTGTTAATTCATCACGCTTGTTTGAAAGTGAACGGGACCCATTTAGATTCCGTGACTTTACATTCGGAGATGCGACCTACGAAAGTAACATTCCATTTACTTTACGATTCATGATCGATACAAAGGCACGTTATTGTTTAATAGTTGAGGTTTCATCCCTAATGCATATTTAGATCGTAGGAATGAACTGGATAGAGTTTCCTGCGGGGAGCTACCAAATAGTTTCACACAAAACTTCACGTTGTCAGATCGAAATATCAACGAAGCAAGTTATTTCACGCATCATGCTACTTCATATACTGACAGCTTATCAGATGGAATACAATCATTTCACATGCGCCTGATGGAGAATGGTCGACACTAGCACCACTCAGAATCCTCAGTTTCGATATCGAGTGTGCGGGTCGTAAAGGTATCTTCCCTGAAGCCGATGTCGATCCCGTCATTCAAATCGCAAATATGGTTACTCGTCAAGGCACGTAAAAATCTCACTATCCAGAGCATTTATGATATTGAAAATTATTTTCGCAGGCGAATCAAAACCTTTCATACGCAATGTCTTAACCTTGAACTCGTGTGCACAGATAGTTGGCTCAGAAGTTTTACCGTTCCAGCGAGAAGTCGATTTACTTATGAAGTGGCGCGATTTCATTCAAGAAGTTGACCCTGATATCATCATCGGCTACAACATAGCTAATTTCGATTTTCCATATCTACTTGACCGAGCTAAGGCTCTCAAACTCGATGATTTCCCGTTATTGGGCCGAATAAAAGGTAGGTTTTTTTCATGGTCCGATCACAAATCTTAACAAATAACTCATAGACACGAAGTCTAAAATCAAAGACACACATTTCTCTTCTCGAGCATTTGGTCAACGCGATTCAAAAGAAACTACATTCGATGGACGGTTGCAGCTTGATCTTCTTCAGTTTATGCAGCGGGAGCATAAATTGCGAAGTTACACATTGAATTCCGTGTGTGCTCAATTCCTCGGAGAGCAGAAAGAAGATGTACACCATTCCATCATTACTGAGCTTCAGAATGGGACTTCGGAATCTCGACGACGTCTTGCTGTCTACTGTTTAAAGGTACGTTCTTCTTTTCGTATTAAATAACTCTAAATTGTTTCTAGGATGCGTACCTCCCTCAACGACTTCTAGATAAATTAATGTGTTTGGTTAACTACGCGGAAATGGCGCGTGTAACTGGAGTCCCATTTAATTATCTTCTATCAAGAGGACAGTCCATTAAAGTGCTTTCACAATTATACCGCAAAGCGAATCAAGAGGATTATGTGATCCCTTCTATGAAAGGAGAAGGTTTGTTTAGCACCGACTGTGCTCATATTTTACATGCTTGAACTTGATGATAGGTAGCGACGATCAGTACGAAGGCGCGACGGTCATTGAGCCACTTAAAGGGTATTACGATGTACCCATCGCAACCCTTGACTTCAGTTCGCTATACCCTTCAATTATGATGGCACACAATCTTTGTTATACTACTTTATTGGATCAAGCGGCAATCAACACCCTCGGTTTGCAGCAAGATGTTGATTATGTGAAAACGCCGACAAATGGTACTTTAAACCAAAAAAATGAATTGCTATCGTGTTTAATCATTTCTCAGATATGTTTGTTACATCGGCAAAGAGAAAAGGCTTGTTGCCCATTATATTAGAGGATTTGTTGTCTGCTCGAAAGAGGGCAAAAGCTGATTTGAAGAAGGAGACGGATCCTTTTAAAAGAGCAGTTTTGGATGGCCGGCAGTTGGCTCTTAAAGTGAGGTCTTCTTGCTACTCAAGTCAACACACATGCTCAATCTTTTTTATACTAGATCAGTGCCAATTCAGTGTATGGTTTTACTGGCGCCACAATAGGCAAACTCCCGTGCTTGCAAATTTCAGCTAGTGTCACTGCTTACGGACGAAGTATGATTATGAGAACGAAAGATGTCTGTTTTTTTCCGTGTCTTGAGTTTGATACGTTTTCATAACGACTGTTTATAGGAGGTTGAGACTCATTATTCAGTCGCAAATGGTTATGAACACGACGCTCAAGTTATTTATGGTGATACTGATTCGGTGATGGTGAAGTTTGGTACAAATAACTTAGAGGAAGCTATGCGTTTAGGTTCTTTCTTGTTCCGACTTTCTTACAATCCTGAACCTGATCTTTATGAATTTTCTAGGGGCTGAGGCTGCTTCCCTTGTCACGACCAAATTCATGAAACCTATTAAACTAGAATTTGAAAAAGTATATTTCCCGTATCTTTTGATTAATAAAAAACGATATGCTGGTTTGTATTGGACTCGTCCGGAGAAATATGATAAGATGGACTCGAAGGGCATTGAGGTGAGTAACACCAAATTGTAAAACTTGAAGACTGCCTCTAAGACACCTGTAGACCGTCAGACGTGATAATTGCAGGCTGGTTCAAACTGTTATTGAGACATGTCTTCATAAGATGCTTATCGACAGGGATGTGAAAGCTGCCGAAAAGTAAGTTGATATTGGACGCCTTCCGTTGCTTCTAAGAAGCATTTTCAGCTTCGTCAAACGGACTATCGCAGACTTGTTACAAAACAAAGTTGATATGTCTCAACTAGTCATTACGAAGGCATTGGCCAAAGCAGGTGTGTTTTATATCGTCAAAAATTTCTGGTGTTCCATTTGTTTACCGTGCCTATAGACTACGCTGCGAAACAGCCTCATGTCGAGCTCGCAGAAAGGATGAGACAACGTGACGCAGGTTCTGCACCGGCTTTAGGAGATCGAGTTGCATATGTCATCATCAAGGGCATCAAAGGCAAGCAATTGATTATACCACGGGAAATAAATTTTTAACTGAAGTTTTAGGTGCTGCTGCGTATGAGAAATCGGAAGACCCTATTTATGTTCTTGAGAACAACATACCGATTGACACGAAGTATTACCTTGATAACCAACTTTCGAAACCTTTGTTGCGTATTTTTGAACCTATTTTGGGCGAGAAAGCCCAATCGCTCCGTATGCTATTGTCTTTTGTCCATTGTTGCAATACTAACAAATGATACGCAGTGGCCGGTGAACACACGCGTTCTATTCAAATTGCCACTCCTTCAGTGGGTGGTTTGATGAAATATGCAGTAAAGACTATGACTTGTTTGGGTTGTAAAACTGCCATGAAACCTTCCAACAGCATCAAAGGTTTGTCCGATTACATGTATTTGTTTATCTTTACTTATTCCTATACGTTAATAGATGGTGCTGTTTGTAACAATTGTCGTCCCAAGTTAGGGGATTTACACTTCAAACAAGTATGCCTCCTCATATCTCTCTCATTGATGCTCACTCATAGCTCTAGGTTACATTGACATCCGAGCGTCAAGTCCAGTTCGCTCGATTATGGACTCAGTGTCAGCGATGCCAGGGATCATTACATCAAGTATGTATTTGCTAAACGAACCGTTAGTTTATACTTCTTACCTCTTTCTCCCAAAGGATGTTTTGTGCACGAGCAAGGACTGTCCGATATTTTACATGCGCAAAAAAGCGCAAAAAGAGGTCGAGGACTCCGTCGTGGTTTTGGATCGTTTTAGCAACGAGATATGGTAGACTTATTTCCATAAATACGTTATTCTATGTAGTTTATCGTATGTTTTGTATCATCATAGCGGAAGCTCTTGTATAGTAGCGGTTTGTCACACGTAAGCTTGACGGGACTGAACTGAGTAGTCGCGCGGCGCGTGCATGTCCAAGGTCCAGTTTGAATGCGACAATGATCAAGAAGGCGATACCAGATATCTCAGTTCTCGGCCAATCTGCTGCCAGTATCGTGCTTAACGCCCAGCGGCGGAATGAGCTTCAGTAAGTATATTTTACCTTTGATTGAGATCAATTAACCAGAAGGCTGACATGGCACCGCAGTTTGTTCAGCGTCAACCGAGTAAAAAGGCAGCTGGAACGCGATTTCTCTTTAGAAGAGAATGCTTTAAATAACGCGTATTATAAGAGAATTATCTCGCAAGCAGTAAAATCCGCGGTGAGTGAAGAATTACTATGTTATTATAGTGGTTGTGCTTATGGCCTGAGGGCGTTTCAACAGCTTGAAACCGGACAAGTCGTCCTACCACTCCAATCAGAAACGAATGAAGCATCAAAACAACAAGAGCCCAAGGGAGTCGGGGAGCTTGTCAAAGAGATGAACATTGAAAAGACGCAAATCGAAAGCAAGAGTCTAATGGAGAAGACGGAGGAGGAGAAGGAAAAGGAAAACAAGGAGAAAGAGAAAGAGAAAGAGAAAGAGAAAGAGAAAGAGAAAGAGAAAGAGAGAAAAAAGGAAATTACTTCGTCTTCAGCGCGCCCAGTCTCTCAACCTCCATCCATCAAGAAAGTGTACAAAATGCCTAACCCGGAAGACGTATGTAACCGCATTTTTTTATAAGTCTATAGCTCATTATTTATGTAGCGGGGAAGACGAGTATGGCATAACCTTCATGTGCGTTTAATCCTTATTCTCACCTTGTTTTTTTTTACAGGATTTCACGCTTAAAGTACGTCCATTGGCGGATGCTGTGTCAGTTCAACCATGACACCTTTCGCCAGACTCTACCACCAGTGACAAAGAAGGATGAAGGGTCAAAGTCTGCTCCTCGAAGGGTAAATGAATCTTTCATTTGTCACTTTTACAGTTTTTGATTGTTACAGCCTACTATGAAACGTTCGTTCAGAAGTCGTGAGTATATCGAGGACGACGAGGAGGACGACTCGGCCATAACTGACGTACGTGAATATTATTTGGAAGAATGGTCGATGTCATTTTCTATATTATGGTTTAACAGAATAGCGGAAACGGTGAAAAATCATCCTCTTCTGAAGAATCTTCAAGTCCTTCAAAATCAGAAGAACGTGAACAACGAGGGAAGCGAAAGAAAAGGCAAGAAGAAGTAAGCTATTAGGGTAATATCTTCGGTTCTTCGCGACTCACAGTTTGAAAGGGATCGCGTAAAGTAAATGAGTCTAGTTGTCATAATGATTTTTTCCGAGTTTCTGTTAAGCGTTCTAGGAGTGTTCGAGAGACCGAAGCCTCTGAGGGAGACGAAGCGACAATAGCTAGATATAAGGTAGATATGTGTCTTGGTATCACTTGTTATTGTACTTTAATCTTCATATGATCGCTTCAGACGCTGGTCTCCGCGTGTGGTGCGAGAAAAAAATGGTTTGAACATCGTCTTATTTTTTTGTGTAACGTCTAATACTGTAATGATAGGTCCAAAGAATTCGAAAACTACCCAAAACCGAAACAGCAAATTAATCGTCTAAAGGAAATACTGGCCGAGCTGGGCATGAAAAAAGGACGATATAGCGTGGAAAAAGCGAAGCAAATTAAGAGAAAAAGAGATTTAGCACGAGAGTTGGGTGGGTATTCAGTCTTCTGAGCGGATAATTCTAGTCCTTAGTTCATTTTTTAGAGGATGTCATTGAATACGAGCGTAAGGCGGGAATTTCTCGAGATCGTCGAAAGAAATCTGGACGTCTGGTTGGGGAATTGGATACTGAAACTGAAACCGAAACCGACAGTGATGAGTCGGGTTCAGACGACAAGGTGTGTTCGGTATATAGGACCTCGAAACATCGTGATATTGACAAACCCACAACTCGTTAGCCATCGGCCTCGACCGCCATAAAGAAATATTTAAGTAAACAGCGGGAGGAAAGGTGACAACTCGAAAATGAAGATGTAACAAGATTGCTACTATTGTATTAATTTGATAATGGCCATATATCATTACAGTGGATAAATTATTGAATGCGGATATTCTGTCAACTATTGCCCGTTCCAGGAAAGAATCGTACACCCCCTCCTTCCACAGCATCAATTGTTTGTCCCCTGCCTGTTTTCCCCAGAATGCCAATTGCCTTCCTCAATAAAGGAACGGGCAATCCTTTCATAGGACTAGTCGTATCGGTTGCTGTCAGTTCATAAAACGTAAGAATTGTGTTCAATTGTCCTGTAGATGTAGCCTACAGAGAATATTCAAGTCAGTTGTCAAAGCTCATAGATAAGAGACAGGAAGCGAGATGCACCCATTCATGAATAACTTCAGCCCATTCTTCAGGGAGGCGCCAGTAAACCAGGATAGATCTTGTTTGTTTCGGTGGCTCATAAATCGCTAGGTTTTGCGATACCAGTGCAGCCATCAAAAATGATAAATGAGAAGGGAGTAGCTTGCCTATATAGAACAGTTTAGTTCAAAGTCTGATAACGCACACACACGCACGATTTATGCGATCATTTCGCAAGATCTCGTGCCAATCGCTCTCGGAAGATTCACAGTCGTCAATTTTCAGAGTAAATAATCCTTTATGGCGTGCATAGGAGAGGATAAGACGTGTCCAGTCTTGAGTTTGAACAGCCTGTGTTGTAGGATTCGGCTGAAGACTATATCAATGATGTCAGTAAGATCACTAAAGCTGTCACGCAAGTTCTGGACGCACGTAAAGAATGGGGGAAGTGAGTGGATACTAGGTAACCGAAAGCCTGAATTATCAAAGCCAATGAGAGGGACGGATCCTGAGCGAATTGCTAGTACTTCACCTGATGCTGTGAGATAAGGCTGGAGGGACATGGACGTACATCATGTAACTCCGCTAAATAGCTTTGAGATTACGCAAGCTGATTACTGATACACTCCTTGTTAGAAAGTGTAAAAAGACTCAAGTAATCGACATTTTCAGTGGTAGTGAACTAATGTCATTTGATAAAGAACATTGTCGTTTTAGTCTATTAATAATATTTAGTATCGAGAAAAATTTCACTATTATTTCAGGTGGCGGAGTTTGAATAATCGTTCTGTATAGTTGCTTACGTTAGCATCTGCTTGACTCAAAAGTGAACATTTCTCATCTCAAGACTTCAAGACGAAACAACCGTAATGGTTAGTTCTCCTTCTCCTTCTCCTTTTTACCTACCAATGATTTACTGATATATATTGCAACGTAGGCCGACACAAAAACAACACCAACAAACCCCATGAAGGAGGTCAAAATTGACAAACTTGTCCTCAGTAAGCCTATTTACTGCTGAACTTTTCTGGGTCACTAACGCTGTTCACGCTTCAAAATAGACATCTCAGTCGGTGAATCTGGTGATCGCTTGACTCGTGCTTCCAAGGTTCTTGAGCAATTAACTGGTCAAACACCGGTTTCTTCAAAAGCCCGCTACACCATTCGTACTTTTGGTATCCGTCGTAACGAAAAAATTGCCACTCATGTCACCATCCGCGGTCCCAAAGCCGAAGAAATTCTGGAACGTGGTTTGAAGGTCAAAGAATACGAACTTAGACGTCGTAACTTCTCAGAGACGGGTAACTTCGGTTTCGGTATTCAGGAGCATATTGATTTGGGCGCTCGGTATGATCCCGGTATTGGTATCTTTGGCATGGACTTCTATGTCGTCATGACTCGTCCTGGTGCTCGTGTTGCACAGAGAAAGGCGAAGAAGGCGCGGGTTGGTTTCCCCCACCGAGTGAAGAAAGAGGATACCATGGCTTGGTTCAAGTCACACTTTGATGGCGTCATTCTTGTAAGTAGTTTTTCTCTCTCGACTGATAATGTTGCCACCGCTAACTGGTCATAGCGATAAACTATATAGCGCTTTATTTGTAATGTATGCCATCATGCCATATCCTTGAAAAATTGCGACCTTAGGCATATGCATATGCTGCAACACTTAGCTGATGTGATAATGTTCCATATAATTTTACTTTTGTTTGGTCATTACCGCAAGAGCGTTACAATACAATACATGGTTATAGTACAAGGCTACGACTAGTGATCTAATCAATGCTAGTCTTGACGCGTTTGAGCCCCTTTAATCTTTTGTAAGGCATCGAGGACACCCTTCCAAGCATCCCGTTCAACACGAATTTCTTGCAAGGGCTTAATCTCTTTCAGTGATTCGTCATCGAACGCGTTTGGTGAACCAACACCAGTTATTGGGGGTATGAAGTTGGCAGGAGAGGCATCGATGGATGATGGTGATATTCTCGCTCGACGCAACTGTGCAAGTACAGCACGCAGTGAAATTTGAATAGCCTAGAACTACAGGTGTCAGCTCAGACGCAATCAAGTGTGTTGTGTTGTTTGTATTACGTCTAATGTTTCGAAATATTGTGTTACTTCTGATACGAACTGTTCTGATCGTTCGTCTCCTTCTGGAAGAGTATCATTCGAATTATCTGCTGGAGGAAGTGCCAAAAGAGACATCGACGATGAAGCTAAAGAAAGAAGACGAATAATGTCCTATGGAACGTCAGTTTCTCAAAAACTTCATTCACAACGCTCAACTCACCTTCTCGACATTTCCTAACTCATGAATTTGTCGTGCAGTCGAACTCGAATCCCAAGTGGGATCTAACTCGTCTGCCATGGCCCCGGGATGCCAGTCCGAGGTCGACGCTGCTAACGTCGGAGCTCGAAAAAAGTAAGCGGCAGCAATTTCTTGTGGATCTAAATGCGATTTCACGTTCTTGGTATTGGACCTATAGGTTCATTGGTGGCTTTCCATTTGCGCCGAACACTTCCCCCTGCCGTACCAGTGGCATTGGTGGTCAAGTCGAAAAGTAGAGCAAGGGCCCTTCGGGAAGCGGACGGTATTGCAATCGAGACTGGCGGGACGTCGCTCGTGCAAAAGGGGTTCGAAGTGGAAGTATTCGAGCCGCTAGAAGAGATTATACAAGACCTTGTGTACACCAGACATGGTGGCGTAGTGCTGCCAAAGAATACGAACCAGCCAAAACGAGCGGGCGAATTATTACCAACGCAGGAAAACATGGAGAACCTGAGCAGGCCGATTGATTCCGTAATTGTGTGTACAAAAGCGCAAACGACAGCAGGAATATTCAAACGTATCAAACGAAGGTTTACACCGCAATCGACTATTGTTCTCTTGCAGAACGGAATGGGTGTCTACGAGCAACTTGTTTCCGACGTATTCCGAAATCCGTTGGAGCGTCCTCAGTTCATCATAGCCACGACAACACATGCGGCGAGGACTAAGAGTCATGGAGATATATATCATACTATACACATTGGACACGGAGAGCTCGTCTTTGGTGTCGTTCCCGATCCTCTCAACGAACGAGATTTCGAACGCTCTAAATACAACCCCGACGAACCGTCTCATGAACGTGTACTTTCATTAGACGATATTTCTCCGAAAAACCAGAGTCCTGCTTCGGACAGATGCGGAACTTTACGAGCCACCATTGCTGCTCTGAGCGGGATGCTGCAGCTGAATCCTATATGGGAAACATTTTCAGACCTGCAAATTCGACTGCGAAGAAAACTTGTTGTTAATTCAATTGTCAACCCATTAACAGCCCTTATTGGAACTTCGAATGGTGCGTTATATGGCGAGGAATCTGTCCGGTACATTATACAGGCGTTTTGTGATGAAGTTTCGTCTATTTTTGCAAAGGAATACGCCGGGGCTTTGAATTGGGTGCCCAATTTATCACCGGGTTCGGAAAATACTCAAAGCAGTCCCTCGGATGGCGTTTCTGAATCAGAGAGTGCTCTCTCTTTACCTCCCGGCCTTCGCTCGGAAGACTTACAGCGAGAAGTGTCCCGGGTAATCCAACGTACCTCCTTAAACTATTCCTCAATGCTGGTTGATACATGGAAAGGGCGCGAAACCGAGATCGAGCATCTTAACGGCTACCTACGGAGAATGGGGAGACAGTACAATATCCCGACACCCACAAACGACTTGCTTTACAACTTGATTAAATTCAAGGAAGTTGCTGTCCCCGCTGTAAGATTTTAGATTTTATCGCCAGGATATCACAATTTTCCGAACAAAAAAGTACCAAGAATACCCCCAATCCCAAAGCCTATGTATTTTTCCGATAATTACCATCAGCATATTTACCTGTATAATAGTGCAATCTAATCACGAGAATTTAGCACATTGTAGCATCGAATATTCATAGATAATTCAGATGGAGAAGTACAAACAATCCTTTAAAGGCTCTAGTGATCATTGGCCAGTGAAAGCGACGGCCGATGCCGCAATGCGTGACGTTTTATTCAGTCACAGGTTGTAAAAATATAAAGTCGAGCGCCGGGTCAGTTTTTTTTCTTTCGAACGCATTTCTCCCTCTCCTTTTTGCATTTTACCTAGAGGTAAGCAGAGAACCTCTCTCGCTATTTTCTTAGAAGATGAACTCAATAGATGACGAGTCTGAAAGCATTCTGTGCTTATGATGAGTCTTTTTGAAATTCCATTCATGCATTTCTGAATTTTCTTTACCTTTATTACACACTACACACCCTACGCAGAGTTACTGATGAACTTCTCCTTGCAGATGGCGAGTAATTATGATGATGAAGACTGGTCAGATTCCGATGATGAAATTCAAATATCAAACGAAGTTGGAACATCCGTCTTGCTTGGCATTCCTGACGGGGAGGTCGAAGAACCTGCTGATATAACTGATCCTTCTGTATCCCGAATCGGCGGTCTTCCAGTTGCGTTTATTTAAGGTTCTATTGCTACTATCCATTCCTTACTTTGATAAAATCAGGCATCTCTTCCTACTAAATTATTATCGTTCTCGAATTCTTTCTGCAAGTCGTGCTCTAACCCAATGCCATTACTTACCCAGATGTGGTGTCCTTTCGAAGGAAGTGCTATGGATCGGGTTCTGTATGTGTGGGGCTGTGAGCGAGCAACATGTCAACGAAAAGAAGGAAGGTGGGTTGCTATTCCGTTTCTCAGAATTTCTCGAGTGGACAGTTATATCCCGTCGTGTACTTGTTGGGAGATAGTTTTAATATATGATTTATTCTTCCTCAAAATCTTTGCTGAGTACAAATGTTTTTGAAAGCTAGTGTACGAGCCTGGCGTGGTCTCAAGTACAATACACACTACGCTGCCAAGTTGGAGAAGAAGAGAGCGAGAGAGGTCGAGAAAGCTCAAAAACTGACGGCTGAAAAGGCAAAGTTGGAGAGAGAGAAACAACAACGCAGCATCAATCCTTTCTCGGTGGGTTATAACATGCTCTGAAGCTGTTAAGCTAATCTTTAATAGCTTTCTTCGGGTGCCCACAGTAATATGACGTTTAGCTTAGGCACGCAGCTGTTCGGAGAATCGGTTAATGTACAGGAAGACTCTTCAGCGGAGAATAAATCCGATGAGATTGCGGAGACCGAAGTGTTTGAGGAAGATGGGGGCGACGTAAACGATTTAGCAGACAAAATGGACAATCTGGTAATGGATAGTCCAGAACTCTCAGACGACTGGAAATCGACACCTTCGTATGGCCCTGTCTATCTCTCAACCATCTCGGAATATTTACCACCACCACCAAAAACAAAACCAAAAGTTGATTTAGACGATGGTTTGGATGACCCAAAAAAGTCAGGTGGTCAAGATTGGAGTCTTGAAACTTGGGAGAAGGTTGCCGATATTGATGGGGCATTTGAACGGTTCACGAAGAGGATAGAAAGCGAACCGGAGCAATGTGTGAGGTGAGGTTGGAAGCGATGCCTAAGTTTTATATCTAACATGGCTTCCTTATTTAGATATGATATAAAGGGAGTTCCGTTGTTATTTGGATCAAAGGACAAGGTCGCTGAGAAATTGTATCCGTCCCCGCCTCCCCCTCCTTTCAATACCAAACCCGGATTTGCAACCTCTGCTTTCCAACGACGGGTCTACGATCCCGAAGCGGCAGGCAAATGTGGGACCTGTGGGAAGCGTAGAGTGTTCGAATGTCAGTTAATGCCGAACCTCATTAATGTTTTGCGAGATCAGAGGAAAAAATTGGAAAACCCCAAATCCACTTCACCAAAGGACGGAGAAGAACGAAGACGAGAAGTTTTGAATGCTGGGATGGAGTGGGGAACATGTTTTATTTTCTCGTGCTCTGAGGATTGTTGTCCTGAGCAAAGTGAATGTTGGCACGAAGAGCTTGTTCTTGTCCAATGGGATGATTGACACGTAGAAAAATACATCTCAGTTTATATCCTGGGGTTATCAGACCGCAGTCAAGGGCTTTGAAGAAGTCTTTTAGTCCTTAAGCGCTCGCTTAAGTCACGTGAACTGTCGTGACCCCATGTGGACCCAGGTAGGCCAACATGAGTACCTCCGTCTTTTCGACAAGTACAATATTCAACTCGGCTACGGGTCTTTTTTCTCTTGTACAGCTACTCCTTTTCCTCCTTTTCCTCCTTTATATTTCTCCGATTTACTTTCCTTGTACAGCTGTGCTTTTAATTGCTCTGCGTTTTGAATACACGTACCCAAGCAGCATATGATGTCGGTGGCCGCCCAAGGGGAAGGGCCTACTGGTTTGTCAACAATGACAGATGTAGACCAGTCTACCAATTCTGCTGCCGTCAACTTAATGAAATACCCCCATACTCGCGCCATTTTGAACATAATTGCTTCCTTCGCAAAGTCTGGTGACAAAGACACGCTCGGCGTCGACCAAGAAGTTGAAGATTCACGTATCACACCGGGTCTTATTTCTCGTGTGGTGACATTGTTGCGGGAGGAGAAGGAGGATGATTTGAAGGTGTACTTGAAGGAAGCATTCCAGATACCTGACTTAGTGGTATGCCTTTTTCATTTCTTTCGCAGAAGGCTCTTATCTCATTTCGCATCGGGAAGGACGACGCCTTGCTTGAACACAATCTCCTCGAGCTCATGCACAAACACCGTGACGACGTTTCTGGCGTTCCATTTGTGTTATTAACCCCCATTAGACGACCACTTTCTCGCCCTTCGTCTCGGGCATCATCTCATTCTCATAGACTTGGTCCCAATAGACCGGATACACCCAACTCTTCGCCCTCTTCTCCATTGGTTACAAGTTTTCGTCGGCCACATACGCCTACTGTATCTCCATTGGCCGGCGGTGCCGCTATCCCAGCAACGGTGTTGACACAACCCTCAAGCGCCTCTTCGTCTCCCTTGTCTTCGCCACACCTCCTAAATGCCAAAGCCGTCGAATTTCGTCCTATAACAAGGCCACTCTCTGCAGGTTCTGGCGCTAATTCTCTCTCCGGTCTTGCTCCCAGGACAGATACGCCCTCCCCTGATCTGTGGGCCCATAATTCATCCCGTGTAACGTCGAATTTGGCTATTGCCGCGCCGTTGTTGCCGGAAGCATCATATGTGCCTACGGCCCCGCGATCAATCACCCCTAGCAATTTGCATCGATCGTCCAGTATAGATGAGGATTATGAAGCTGAATTTGATCCATTTGCGGCTAAACCGAACGTCAGTGCACCTTTTGTGCCGTCGGGCTTATCCGATCCTGAACTACAGTGGTCCACATCTTCTAATTCTACCTCTTCTCAGTCGAATTCTCTAGAAACCTCTTCTTCTGTTAGACACGGTGATGGAGATGCTTTTATTGGCTATGATTTTCCCCCAAATTTCCAACCCAAAGATTTCGATTTTGACACGCGAGATGACTACTTTGTATTTCAAGAAGATGATGATCAGGTGGAGTTACTAACGGACGGAATGACTCCATTGGATGTTCTTACCTCGGTTTTCGGCCAGACATTATCACCAGAGCAACTCAATGAAGCTCTTGAGATGAACGGATTTGATTTCGAAAGTGCGATGGCCTGGTTAGTTGACAAATCGCTTCCTCAACAATCGCAATCCTACTCCCCTTTACCCTCGCCACGACCTCAGCTTTTGGCAGGAAAAATAACCGTTATCCCAAGAGAATCAGCTTATATGATTCGTGGCGGTCGTGGATTTTCTCCAGGAGGAAGGGCCAGTCCTCGATATGGCGTTCGGCCTATTCAAGGTCCGAACAGGGTTTGCCGCTATTTCCTAGCTGGAGAATGTATGCGAGCGGATTGTCGTTTTAGGTAAAGCACCGTATTTTCTCTTGGTGATCTATCTGTAAACTCAATTCGTTCAATTCTAGTCATGATATTGAGCGAGCCATGTGTCGGTTCTGGTTGCGAGGAAACTGTGCGAAACAGGAGAGTTGTGAATTTTTACATCAAATTCCTAGTGATGTTGATGTTTCGGCTCTTACTGCTGCTATGTCTGGAACAAATTTCCAAAGTGATAGTAGAGAGTCGACGCCGCCTCCGGAAGAGTTTCCTACTTTAGGTCAACATGATATGGGACGAGGTCGGAGGGGTGTGTATCCTCAGAGAGCATATGATCCTGGTCGGACCCGATTCGCAGCTGCTGTCAAGACGCAACCCTCATCGGCACGGTTTAGTCGACGTCCCGATTTGAGCCGCATTAGCAGCAATAATGGGTCCATGTCTGGGGGTATACCAGTGCCTCGACTATCACCCCGTATTAAACTACGACCTCCGACCCTTTTACCTACGTTACCCACCGGGGAATCAGTGAACAGACTTTATATGTCATATCGTCACAGAGCCTTACAACTTGGATCCGCTCGTAACGCCTGCTTATCTCGTGCGGCTGATGCTTGGCGACGAGGTGATGGCGCTGCTGCTAAGCGCTTCAGTCGCGAAGGCCACGAGCTCAACGCGAAAATGGGGGGTGAGGCTGCTGAGGCTGCAAGCCGGCTTGTCAAGGAACGTGTCAGGCTCGCGGCCGAGGCCGTCAGAGCCCGGGATGCATCGTGGAGCGATGACCCTAGGGACAGGAGCGACCGTGGCAAGGTTGTGGCGGGTGGACTGGGAGTGATTCTTGGTGTCGCCAACAAAGAAACAGGATCAGACAAGAGCACGGCGCGGTCGACCCCCGATGAAAGAACAGAAGTTTTGCTTGATTTGCATGGTCTACATGCTAACGAAGCTGTTGATGTATTAGATAAGTTTTTGCTATCGGTATGGGGGCCTTGCGTTTTTGCTTTTCGTTTTACATCGCGCTGATCGCGTTATATATAATCTTTTTTTTAGTTGGATAAGGAAGGGTTTTATGGAATTGGTATGTCGTGTTTATTGGAGCCAATGGAAGCGGTCGACTGAAAAACATCCGTATTAATTAGCTTATGTCGTTGTGGGTGAGGAAAAGCACACTGGCACACAAGACCCTGCGCGAGGTGCGTCCCGGAATCGCCTTGGAACTGCCGTTCGTGCATGGCTGCACGATTGGGGATGTAAGTGCACATTTTTTCAATGAATGCCAAATGAAGTAAATTTAATTTGTTGATAGACCCTTGGAATGAAAGAGATGGTATTATTGTTGTCGACCCACTTACTCATGCTTAATTGGTTAGTGTCTTTGTATGCTGCTGTGTTTCCATTTGGTAAAACAAAAAGGAAGTGACCCGTCGCTGTATTTGGGCATGTTTCGTATGAAATGATTTTTGTTCGCTACGCAAAATGTATGATGTACTGTATGAAATATAAAGAGTTTTCTTCAACTATTACCCGTTCCGGGTGCTGCACAGGATTATGGGACAGGTAACCCGAGCGACATGTGCAGCAACACAGGTTTGTTTGCCGAAGATAAATCAACAGCGAAGCCAAATTCGTCACGTGTCACGCGCGGGTATTGTACGTGTGCGCATGCTATGCGAGAATTGATATATTTACCTTTGTCACAATACAATTGCAACGAGTGACATTACTACACTGCAGACTGTTGCTGTAATCCCTCCAGGCGTCGACCACTCCTCCTTCGCGTTTGGACACAGTTCGGAGTCCAGCACTTTACCACACTCCAGCGGTTTCCTTCAAATATGTCGCAACTTGAACCTTCGTCCGAAATCCCCGATCACGATACACACTCAAACACAAGCCCGAACCCGAACCGCTCTTCTATAGACCTCTCCATGGAACTCGAAAGACAATTGGAAGCGGATGGTGACGGTCAGACTCCGTTGACAAAGCAGCAGCGACTTTCTTTGGACCCGAACGTCCTTGTACATATCATTATGCAATTGCGAGAGTCTATTGATACTCTGAATCACGAAAAGGAGGATCTGGTCAGACAGCTGACAGAAAGCCATTCGCGCATTGCCGAGTTCAAAGACACAATTTCTTTGCTGATGGAACGTTCCTCTTCACTAGAGACTGATCTTGATGCTTCTCGAAAAAAGAATAAAGAGGATGAAGAAGCCATCACACTGCTTCGATCAAAAGGTGAAGTCTTTCGCCCTATTTGTTATATGAAATTCCCTAACGCAGGTTCTTGATTTAGTCGAAGAAAGCAGACAGGGTCTTATGAGATTACAATCGGAGCGCAACGCTGAAACTTCAAACAAGAGCAAACGTATGACCTTGGATCTTAACGCGGCAGCGCGCACATCATGGGGCTCCCCGCGTTCTGCTAACAGAACCTCTTTTACACCCATTACGGGATCAGGAATCACAGGAATCCCGTCGACCCTTAGCCGACGGGCCCCGTCGTTGTCCATGAATGAGACTGATCCAGGGTTTGCTGCTTTCGTGGCGAGTTTGCCTAACTCGCCTATGGACGCCGGGAACGACCGAGCTAGTCGTCGTAGATCTAATATGCATGGTGCCTCTCTCACTGAGCGGATCAGCCCAGGTCGAGTCAGTCCCGCGTCTGTTGAAATGGAGTCGTTAAAACGCGAACTGGCTGCCGTTAAATCTGAACTCGAAGAGGCAAAAAACGAACTACTTGAATCAAACGAGGCGCGTGAGGCTAGCGCGACCTGTGTCAAAGCCTTGCGGGACTATATCAGCCAGCTTGGCCCTGGTGACTCTCCAACCTCAGTCTCGTCAACGAATATACCAAAAAGCGAAAACAAACCCTCAAAATCATCTGGGTGGAATTTGAATTTATTGTGGGCCACAAATCACGAAGCTACAACCGGAACAAAACCAAGAGCAGCTTCGATAACTTCTGCGCGGTCTGTAACATCAGATGATCAAAATGCAGTCGCGCAGCCCGTCCCGCTCCGAAGTAAGTTTGGCTCTCTTTTCGCCAGAGGAACGTCCGTCAGCTCGACAAGCACTCATCCCTTATCATCCGAATTTAACCACGATGAACCCATTCTCAATGGCTCAGACGCCTCTTCTATTATTTCTGTTACGGAAACGTCAGCTCCTCATAGCCCTCCAGCGGCCGATAAGAATCCTTCTGTTTATATTCATCATGAGGTTGAAGAAGATACCCCTGTGCCGAGCGACAGAGACCATGTTGGATTGAAGAAAATACCTTTGACATAAAAAGAATGTTTTGTCCTTTTATGATTTTTATGTTTCATGCTTTCACATGCAACGATTCGTATTATGTTTTCTCTACTTTACGCATGTAGCGTGTTTATGATGTACTTATACCCTAGAGTCCATACCGGCGGTACAGTCTAATGCCAGTTAATATTGTCTAGTATGTATAAATAGTTTCGAGTTGCAATACGATCGTTAAGGTACCTTCTTGACACGTGCGTCACACGCGTGACACTGGCTCGGAACGTCCGAGTCCTCAGCTGGAAGCAGCTGCAACTTGAATGGAGCATTACGATCCTCGCACACGAACAAAAGTTGCTCTCAAAACGAAGCGTATACTGACCAACTCGTGAGATCCATCTTTAATTTCTCTCAGTATTTCAAATTAAATGAATTGAACCAGGCTATCGGCCGAACAGTTGTCACAACTAGTTGTGCCTAATATATTCCTTGTTTGTTCACTTATTGCTGCCAAAGAATGGATCCTGGATGAGCATGCAACGCCCATGTGGGTTGTTCTCAGAGTACTTGGAAGCGGAACGATTGGGTCACTGGCGTGGATGTCTTTTGGAGGTCGATCCCTAACAACTAATCTGGACGTAAGCGAACAACAAAACAAAGATTCATTGTGACCTGATTTGACTCTAACTCGTTGTAGTGGACGACAATTGCAGGTGTTGCATTTTTAACGTTCGTTCAGCAAGTGTCTGTATATATCATGCTCCAACGGTTATCTGCTGTTCGGTTAGGCTCTTCCGCCATTTGGATTTATCATCCCCTTCTAATTGTCATGTTTTATCAGTGCATTAATACTTCTTCAAGCTTCAAAAGCTATTTTTGATTCTCTGACCGCGGTACGTTACTCTTTAAATATGCTATTGCTTCAATTACAAGTGGAGTGTAGCCTCGACAATCACCCCTTTGTATTTTGGCCGTACTTCTATCTTTCGCATCATCTTCCAACTACTCTCTGAAGGGCGTTGCGCATGTTCTTCCCGCTTATATCGCCTTGATTTTCCATGTCTCAACATCAAATGCTCTTGAGACAGCGTGGAAACACTCCGATCTGGCTGTATTGTCTGGAAAGGGTCATATTCAGGCACTGACGATTTCGCTGTCGTTTGTTATTTCGGCTGTATTTTATGGACTTGGTCGCGCAACTGTGAGAATGTTCATATATTTTATTTTCAGAGCTTAAGTTTGTTTCTGCAGTCCATGATCCCCGAGTCTATCATACTTCCCTATTCTTCGTATTACCCTATACCATTCATTGCCGTATCTACACTCTATCTGTTTCCCAAGGCGTCTCGTTCTATCAGTTCCCTAATTTCACCCTGGCAAATCTTCTTGCTGTCACTCCTTAGCACCACGGCATTTTCCATGCTTTTTGGCTATCTTGCGTTCCATCAACAATTTTCGTTCATAGACCCTATCGTTGCATGCCTTTTACTTTATGGTACGATTTTTTTGGTGTTCAACCTCGTAAATCTTGACTTGTCGTAAAGGCTCCGCACTGACACTGAAAGATCCTGAGGGTATACCTCCAACCTCAAGCACCTCAAGACTAGTGGACTCATATCTCAAGATTATTTTATCAAATCCTGAATCCCGGAAGATTTTTTACTTTCTTTTGCTTAATTTATCATACATGGGCATACAAGTTGTTTATGGCATTGTCACGAACTCTCTGGGCCTAATTTCAGATGGTAAATAGCGTTGTCCAGTGATATCCTTCTTTGATACTAATATGTCGTTCACAGCTATTCACATGGCATTTGACTGCATCGCTATTGCTATGGGACTATTTGCTTCTGTTGCGGCTACTTGGATGCCCAATGAACAATATACGTATGGGTATGTATTTGACACTCGAAAAATCGTTAAATTTTCATGTCCATTCCTAGCTATGGTCGTATTGAGACGCTCTCGGGTTTTGCGAATGGGATCTTTTTGCTCTTAATTTCTATATTTATTATTTTTGAAGCCATTCAACGACTGTAAGAGTAGTCTTGTTCTCTTTCCGGATCGTAAGCCGATTGACAATTATAATACAGTCTTGATCCCCCAGAAATGAGCACGAATCAATTGTTACTTGTGAGCAGTTTGGGTTTGGCCGTCAATCTATTTGGTATGTTTGCTATGGGAGGGCATCATCATCATGTAGGTTCTCCTTTAAACAGACAGTTGCTATCTTGCTTACAAGGACGCAGGGCGGACATTCACACTCCCATGGAGGCCATTCTCATGGTCAAGGCCATTCACTTTCTGATCATTCACATACTCATAGCAGTTCTTCGATTCATAACCAACCGAACCATCTAAATACCCATTCACATTGTCAGCCAGATGCTCATGCACAATCGCACTCTCACACGCATTCACATTCACATCTACAACCACCCCAGATCGTACATTCACATAACCCTCATAGTCATGACCATGATACCCAGACGCATACCCATAATCCAGGACACGCCCGGTCCTCTACGTATTCCCATTCCTCTTTATCGCCAAACATTCCCTCATCTGGGCATCGTCGAACTGTATCTATTGTATCTACTAATGACCTAAAGGAAAACCAGCACCAACCACACTCACCTCTATCACCGACATCCCCTACATCTGTCAATGGACACCGACGATCGGCAAGTCATGTAAATGGAATCGATCTAAATCTTCTGCATCTGAGCTCGCCAGAAAGTCCGGATACCCCCCTTACACCAAACTATGAATTTGGATTAGACACTCATTTTACAGAACATCACCACTCACAACATGTACCCAACCTGCATGACCATAGTCACCATCCCCCAGTTCACGAAGGACACAGTCACAACATGCGCGGCGTAAGTACATATTTAATTAAAAGAAAAAAAACAATGGAGGCTAAGCGGTTGTCGTCAGGTTTTCTTGCATGTCATGGCAGACACGCTGGGATCTGTTGGCGTTATCATATCTACTTTATTGATTCAACTCTATGGATGGACTGGTTTCGATCCGATTGCATCTCTTTTCATTGCCATTCTTATTGCCGCTAGTGTTCTACCTTTGGTCATAGATTCTGGAAGGGTCCTTTCATTGAATATTGATAAAGGGCGCGATCGGAATATTCAAAATACGTTGCAAGAGGTATCAATCTCTCAAAACGAAAAAATACACATTTCCCACGTGCTAACCTATTTCTTTCAGTTGAAACATATCGATGAGATCGAGTCATATTCCCAAGCACGATTTTGGCCAAAAGATTCTGTCAAATTAATCGGATCTATTCACATTCGACTGAAACCGCGAACATCTGCTGATCCTACCGGCCCCCATTCAGCTCGCGGTGTCACGTACCCTAATATTGACCGTGTACTGGAGAATGTAGATACTCTTCTAAGGAGCCGAATCATCGGTTTAGAGGAGCTTACTATACAGGTCGGAGGATCGGACAAGCGGTAAATAGAATAGCTTACTTTCGGACTTTTTTTTTCTTGTGCTGCCTTACTTTCTCATGGACATCTTTTGTAATGTACGGGCACTGGTGTTGACATTGACCTCACTAAATTATACAAGGATTTCCAGCATCACTGCGGTTGATTATTGCCAATGTGGCTTTTCAGCTTTTTTGTTCAAGCCGCATGCTCAGTCATATGTGAACCATCCAAATTATTATATATATTTGGAAAGGCGTTATAATTCGACGGTGAAGAAACATTCAATATCCGTCTCGAGTGTCCTTTAGAGTTTGCTCTGAGTTATCTAATCGGCAACCGTGTTGCGTACAAGTTAGTAGTGCACCGCCATATTAATGCGACCTCCTTCTCCGTCTATACCCGAACGAGAGTTAACTTTTGCTGCCTTAAAACAGTCATTAAGATTGGATGGAAGGCAGCTTCTTGAGATGCGAACACCGTCTTTCACATTTGGTTCTGAATTGGGGTGTGTAGAATGTGCGTTGGGAAAAACTCGGTATTGTAGCCTTTGCACGTGTTTAAAGGGTTTTTAAACTTATGAAAAAGATAGCGTTTTAGCACAAGTTGATGCTACTATGACAAAACCTATCCCTGAAAGACCTTTTGAAGGGATAATATCTATTCATTCAGAGCTTTCGCCGATGGCATCGACACAGTACGAGTCAGCAGGACGGTAAACATCTTGTTCGTTTAATCAGAAAGCATTGTCAATTAATTTCATCTTTTTTATCAAGGCCTTCAGAAGAAGAAGTAATTATCACTCGAATGCTAGATAAAATTATACGTCGTTGTGATTCCGTTGACAAGGAGTCTTTGTGCATCTTGGCTACACAACGGGTTGGTATTTGCAAAAGGCTGTTGTAAATCATTAATTCTGGCTTGACATGTGTCATTTTGAACTACTAGGTCTGGCACCTTCGAGTAACCGTACATTTCTTAGCGGATGCAGGAAACCTGTTGGATTGCGCCTGTTTAGCTGCAATGGTGGCTCTCAGGCACTTCCGACGGCCCGAAGTTGAAGTTAACGGAGAAGATGTTGTTGTTGTAAGCTTGAGAGATTTGTAGTTGTGTTTTCGTGTCACTAATTTTTTTTCTTCGTAGCATTCTCCTCTGTCGCGTGCACCAGTGCCATTAGCCATTCATCATACGCCCTTTTGTTTCTCGTTCGCATTATTCCCGGATCCTGATGTACCTTCGGTGCTTGATCCTACCCAACTAGAAGCTTCACTTTGCGAAGGAGTAGTTTCTTTAGCAATAAACGCTCAAAAAGATCTATGTGTTGTTCAGAAAGCAGGCGGTGTACCGTTGGCCCCTGAAGATTTTCTTAAATTAGTTTGTGAGATTTTTTCACCCTGTTAATCATGTGTGCCGTTCTGATCTTTTTTTCTTTTTTTTTTGCATAGCAATTGGGGTGGAAAAAGTTAAACAATTAGATGCTACTGTACAAGAGGCTTTGGCTATTGATTTCAGTAAACGGCAAATAGAAGTGCGCTGAAATCTGCTCTTCTCCCCGGCATTGAATATTTGACGTCTCAACAAATTTTGTGCTGCGATCACAATGATAGTCGTGGGAAAAAGGTTGGATGCGAGCTTTCGGCTTTTCAAGCTTGTCGCCAATCCATCATGTTTGCAGTCCAGCTCAGGAGGATTTTAACGTCTTCCGGATCTTTGAGAGCAAATTCACGAGTAGCGGTTGGAAGTTACATTATTAGGTCGCCTCCTTCCAGGCACTTCAACTCGTCACTTCCGGCAGCTGATTCACCGACTCCGCCATCGGGTTCAACACTCAACTCGATCAAGCCACGACTTTCAATCACTTTCACGTGTGCTGTTCCAAATTGTTCACATCGTTCGACGCACGAGTTCTCAAAAGATTCCTATGAGCGTGGTATCGTTATCATTCAATGTCCAAGTTGTAAAAATAGGTTTGTGGTTATTAATTTATAAGTTTTTTTTTTGAAGTTTTGAAAGTTTTGACTTGGTTTTGACAGACACTTGATAGCCGATCATCTGGGATGGTTTAAGGACGACGAGGCAACTCAGGGCGGAAAACTTCGTACAATAGAAGACTGGATGCCTGCAAAAGGAGAGAAAGTTCAACGAGGCAAAATAAGTGAAAAGGGAGTGATTGAATATACTGAAGAATAAGATGCTGCTTAATATACACAGTTGATAATATCGCATTGTGTTAAGATATAATCTATAGCCAAAACTTCTTTCATAATGTCTTAGGTGATTCGTCCGGCAGCGGGGGTAGGACATCGTGCTTCTCCAATAAATTCTCCAGTTCCCCTGACTGATGCACTGATTGAAGTTTATTCCAAGACGATCAAAAGATAACAGGGTCGCGTGCATACTCACTGCCCATGATAATGTCACATCCTCCTACGAATTCGCCATCCACATACACTTGAGGTATTGTTGGCCAATCCCTGTTTTGTAGGCACACATTGGTTAATTCCTAAGGTGCAATACAACGTTGTTGGAACGTACGAAAACTCCTTAATCCCAGCCCTTAGTTCTGAGTCCTCTAGAATGTCATATGTCTTCATCTTCTCCGCCGGAACGCCCTGCAACTCCAGTATTTGGATGACGGCCCTTGAAAATCCACATTGGGGTCTATCAGGAGTTCCCTTCATAAAGACTACAACAGGATTCGCCTTGACCGCTTTTGATATTTGTTCGCGAGCCTCTTGCGTCAAGAATCGGCGGTATACATATGTTGGGAGTCGGGACGCCACGACCGGGGAAAGTCGCTACAACAGGAATTGATTATAAAGACAGCGAGATGAAAATTCAATAAGCACAGCATACCGCAGGTCGTGCAAACAGTCGCAAAGACGACAACATTTTTTTTTGATGAAGGGTAGAAATAGTGCTATAACTTGAGAAAAGCTTCCGAGTTCACCAGATCTCGATTATGTAAACGTGCGCTGTCTTAGATATATTACCAAGCAACATTTCCCGCTTCACCTTTTTGTTATAATCTCGGTACTGCCATTTTGGCTTTCCTTGAGCTCGTATGGATATGGATACCGCAGGAGGCGATTCTCAAGTCCGAAGGAAAGCTTGCGAAGAATGTCGTCGGCTAAAGCTCAAGTGCGACAGGTGCGTACCCTTTTGTTACGCCGGAAGTTGCGGTTTCCATACACCCCAAACTGACTCGACGAAACAGAAAATTTCCCTGTCATAGTTGTCTGCGACGGGGATGCGCTGCAATATGTCCTTCAGGTAAGTATCATCCGGTGTCATGGCATAAATGTCGTCGCTGAGAAACCGCCCTAGGAACCTTTCTTAAAGGGACACGGTTAGTTTGCAATATTTATTTTTTCAAATTAAGCTGATTTATGGGGTCCCTGAAGATCTCTCAAGACGAATAGCTTAAAATTACATGAGACGATTACAGAAATGAGTTCGCGAATTCTGCAGCTGGAAGAAGCTTTGGGATCCCTACAGGCACAAGTCTCGACAGACATTCATCCTCTGTTGGCTGATGATCATGTCAAAGTCCCTCTGGCGCCAAAGCCTCCGGCACCGGAAAAGGTAGCCACTGAGGAAGAGACGGAAATAATTGATTCTTTGGGTGCGTTCTCCATTGGTGAGAAAGGCGAAGTCATATTTCATGAAGCTACAGCTACATCTGAGGTATTTGCCTGATTTCTATATCTCCCGAAACCCATTTAAATGTTCACCATATTTGCGCAATCAGTACCTCCTAGAGGTGAGATCAATTGTACTTTTGTTAGCTATTTACTAAAATTAGTACAGGTGCATGGTAATAACCGGCACACGTTTATCACCGAGAATGAACGTACTCTGTCTCTGCCGCCCGATCTTATCCTCTTGAGTGCTCTATTTCCCTTTCCACCGGAATCCGTCAGCACGCAAATAGATGATTTCATCCACTTGTTACCTGAATTCAATGCAGCTCTTGCGCTCGTTGATATTTATTTTACATATTCTAGCTGGTGGTATGAAACCTCCTCTTGATATGCTGTTATATATGTTTCACTTTCTTCAGCCAGGAACCTATCCCTAGAGATGAGTTCATGCGAAGGGTTTTCAACGAATGCTACCCAAATGGCGTGATACCTACATCACTACAGCACTTATCGTCTCATAAGCTGTCAGTTCTTTTTATGGTCTTCGCACTCGCCACGTTGATGGACATCAATTGCCCTCTTTGCTCAATCGAGGCCGAAGAATACCACACTCTGGCGAGAGCCTGTTTATGCGTAGAGCCGGTATATGAGACGTCAAGTTTGCAATCTGTACAAGCAATGGTACCTTCTTCCTTTCCTTAACTGAACCCTTTCACTTGGCTAATGATTTCAGCATCTCATGATTTGGTATTATACTTTAGCTGCGAGTAGGCGCACAAATGGATACCGGCTGGCAATATGGGGCGTGGTGATCCGACTAAGTCAAGCAGTGCGTTGTTCTTTTCAACAATGTTTTCTTGTTAATTAACTCCTTTTTATAACGAAGATCGGGTTGCGTGAGGATTCAATGCAATAATCTATGCATATATGTGAAGCTAAAAGAATATTATTAACAGATCACGATACTTCCAAACTTAAACTAGATCCTTCGGATGCTAAATTAAGAGAGTTGGTTCATTGGGAAATAATGTGCATGGATTTCTGGCAGGTACGAGAGTGTCCTAATAGGTCTTACACAATGGGTCAAGCAAAAATAAAAATGTAGACGTTCGTTATTGGAAGACCCCCCTCAGCTTCATTCAACACATCGCATTGTAAACGGCCATACGATTTGAGGGCTATCCCCGAGAATCCCGTTGAAGCTCAAGCAGTGGCTTGTACGTCTGTTATACTGACACGTCATGTTGGATTCATATTGAATGAGTATACAGGGTTTGCATGGAAACATGACTATACGCATCTTTTGCATGGCGTTATCGAACAAGCGTTTAGATCCAAAGGAACCACATACTCTCAAATACTTACCTTGGATCAAAAACTACGAAATCATCCTATCCCTCCGCTCCTATGGTGGCCTGCAGCTCAAGATGCCCTATTTGAGAAATTAAGTCATTCTCCGCCCCATGCAATGCAATGCTACATGAGACTTAACCTCCAGGAATCAAGTATATTATTATTGTTATTTTCGTACACCATTGGTTGTCTAATACTTTAATGGTCTTAGGTCTGTTACATCTCCACCGACGTTTTTTTATGCAAGCCATCCGAACGAATCCGGCCGATCCTTTGCAACATCATTTTGGTGCAAGTGTTCGGTTTGTCTTTAGTAGCGCCTGTGCGCTGATCTGCGGACTGTGGGCTATATATCATAGCCATCCTTTACTCGTGAGGCGGTTCCCTGTCGGCTGGTCGCATGGTTTTTCCGCTGCTGTACGTTCATTTTCTGATTGCTGGGGTTTGAATGTGTGGCTCAGGACTAGATTACGACAGATGGTTTTGAGCTCTTTAGTTATATCCGCTCCGACATGTATCCTAGCATCTCCTGCTTTGAAGGAATTGGATCGAGCTTGTGCACTCTTCGCTGAAAACGAGCACATCAGCTTACAGCCCCCTAATTCACGTGTACGTGTGCTTTGCTGATACGTTTGTTTGTTGCTCAATTGCGATGTAGACAATTCTGGAAGACATGCAACGTAAGGCCTATATTGCCATGGACTTGCATAGACCGATGTTCGATGCTACCATGGAGAAACTAAGCGGAGTTTATCCTGCTAGGATATCCTCTACCCCTACAAACTCTGCAATGAAGCGACCTGTGTCAACAGACGTTAGAGCAAGCAGTATCGTCAAGGGTCCTCCCGAGTCCTATCAGGCGTTGCAAGCCGATCCCGAACATTGGCGATCGTATGCTACGCCAGCGTCGACACCAACAGGCGACCATGAGTCATCGGAACAAGACGACAACATTCAGGTTGATATTTCCCCAGAAGAGCCTTCTATAGAACTCTCCAATTGGGAATCATTCATCCATGCGTTAAAGACAGATCGAAAAGTGTCTGTATAATGTCGAAAGTCTCTTCGGCCGATAAATTATTGATCGTTGGCATTGTCGTCTGGGTCTACTTACGCTATGACACATGTAATCTATAATTGAAGTGTATATCATGTGTATTTGTATTCATACATATTGTAATTAGACAGAGTATAGAAGTCTTTTATACCCACGATCGGTTGAAGAAACGAAGTCGGAGGATTTCGAGTCTGATCTCGGGTTTACATTTCTCAGGCCAGACAGTCTTTACCGTAAATAAGAATGTTAAAAGGTTAAGTTATATCTTCAAGCTGAAACTGTTCCTGATGCCGCTGTTGTAAACCAGTTAGCCAAGTGATATTGTGAAGAGTTAGGGAATGGATAATATCCAGATACTGCGGGGGTCTCGGTGGAAGTCTCGAGTCTCGACAGGTGTATTGGGATGTTCTGACTCTAAACCCGCCCCATCATCAGGAACATATGATAGTGTCTCGACGTATCGACGGAACGGTCCAAATTTATTGGGAACAGTTTGGAATGGCTCTCTCACGTGTAGGATGACTCGTTGTGAAACCATAGGTGCTTCAGAGGCAGACAGCTCATCCACTTACCGCTTCGCAAGCCGCCGAGTTCTTTGTGGTCGACTACTGGGTCCAATGCTGGGCTCGCTGCCGCCGCCGCTATGGGCCACAGGATCATTAGCCGGCTTAGGTGTTGGTTCAGGCATCGGCTCAAATGCAGGGAAAGGTTCTGGCACTTGGGACGCGGCGCATGCAAGAGTTGCAGAGTCCTTAGAAATTTGAATATGAATGTCAGTGATACATATATATCAATGATAAAGAAGCATACTAATGGATCTGTTGATTGGTCGGCTACCAGCGTTGGCAGGACTTGCACCGCTTATACCCTCTGAGGTCATTGTCTGTCACTAAGCGTAGATAGTATATAAGCAACTATAGTCACATTGTCACTTCCTCACTCGAGTTTATACTCCGAGTGAGGTGCGTTCCCTATTTGGACTAGTTCTTCTTTATCATTTCTTTTATTAACATGTGTACTTAGCTATTATTCTTTAGGTACGGTACATCAATATCACTCGAGTTTATACTCCAAGTGAGCTATTATTCTTTATAGGTTATGGGCCCCGAGCCCCAGTTCTAGAAGCTGTCTAGCCCGCTTAATAGAAAATCGGAGAAAAAGCTCTAACTCGACCGAACCACTCAAGTGTGATGTCCGATCAACCCTCACAACCTCCGAGATCATCGAACCCGTCTGGTGCGACATCGTCTGATCAACCCTCAGAATCCTCGACACCATCAAATCCGAGAAGTGCGAAATTGTTCGACCCTCCGAATTGGATCTCTAAAAATCCACCGAAGGCACCACTTTCTAGTGATGAGAACTGGACCGCATGGAGCATGGTCATGAAAAAGATGTTCAGGCTTGCTGGTGTATGGAACATCGTGATCGGCAAAGAGACCGAACCACCGCTTGACTCACCTGAACATAAGACGTGGGAGCTAAAGGATGGATTCGCATCGCTGACCATATTGAACAATGTCGATTCGAAAATCTTACCGACACTCGATGATAAGAACGCATTCGAGATGTGGCAACACCTTCAAAACCAATACCAACAAATTGGTTCGGGATCTATCGTTCTATGGTTTCGAAAGCTCAACCGAATCGCTAACGCATCGACCGATATGAAAACTCACATCCAAGAATTCGAGACGACGCTCCAACATCTAACTGATGCCGGAGTAAAGTTTTCCGAGCACATCGAATCCGCCCTCCTCCTATCCACTCTCCCAGATAGCAGCGCAGGCCTCGATTCCTGGATGGGATTTATTTTGGGCTTACGAATAAATGAGAATACGAAGCTGTCCTCGACCATAGCAGCGATCCTCGAAGAAGTTCAAATTCGCAAAGCGAAGGACCCATCCGAAGCGAACAAGAACGCCATGGCTGTTCGAGAACGTCTAGCCAAAAGTACTGGCAAGAAGTTCTGCCGAAACTGCAACAAGGAAGGCCATGACACTTCGAGTTGCTGGGCGAAGGGTGGAGCCAAGGAAGGCCAGGGTCCGAAGCGAAAGCGCAAGAAGAAGGAAGACGCGAAAGCGGCAGAAGAGTCTGGAAGTGATAGTGATGAGAATACGAGCTTGATTCAGGAGTCGTGTTTTGTATCTACACCTTCTGTCAATAAATTCCCTGTTACTGCTTCGTGTTGCACGTGTGAACCCTCCAAAAATCGTTACGAGGAAGTATTCAACACCCTTTCAACGGGATCAACCACCCACATCGACAATGACCGTCGAAACTTGGATAAGATCTCTTAGACGAATATTCCCCGAGGCGGACGACGGCGCGAAGTCGGACTGTGTCAACAAGATGGATTGCGTCGCTGAGCTTAAACTGAGGGAGGCGACGAGGAGGTTGAAGGTATGATACGCGACGCGTGACGTACTATGGCGTCAACTGGGTAAGTACAGCTACGACATCCAGCAAAAGGTCACTCGTTAATTCATTCAGCCTACGCAGGAAATTCAAATACCTGTCATCTTATAAATATCGTACGGTGGACGAAAGTGCCCAGCTTCATTTTGGCACTTTCGATTAGCCTAGTGCTTACGGTGGCAACGCATTCCAAACCCGCTCAGTTCACCATCTGAAGTCATCGGTGTCAGGAATGGTCTTGACGCTGTACGGAGTATGTACTTTGGATCATGTACTGCGTTTCTGAGTCTAACAATGAAAATATTTTGTACAAGAGTCCTACACCTTACTCGACCTGCACACAGCGTGTAGCTATCATTCTAAAGGAGAAAGGCGTCCCTTTTAACTTCAAAAATATTACACCTGCTGATTTGGCCACCGAAGACTATGTTGACAACATGCAACCATTCAGGCAATTTCCTGTGTTAGACGACGATGGATATATTTTATATGGTATGCATGTCACTGCTGGTCCGACCGCGCCCAACTGATAGGTGTTGATTTTTCGTTTCAGAATCTCGGGCAATCGGTCGTTACATCGCTCTTAAGTATGCAGATAGGGGTACACAAGGCTTGATCCCCGACGGAAAGGACTTGAGAGAGCTTTCCGACTTTGAGAAAGCTATGTCCGTCGAAGCTACACAGTTCATTTTTGCAGAGCTGTTAACGATCGAGGTTGCCGTTAAACCGTAAGCTGTTCTCGCATCTTGTGTTACTTTCATAAGACACCTACCGATTTCTTCCTCCTAGGTTTCACGGCGAACAGCCGAATGAAGAAACCGTAAGGCGGCTAACGCAGCAGCTCAATCGAAAGTTGGATGGATATGAAAGAATACTATCTAAACATAAGTATCTATCAGGAGACGTGAGTTTCCTGCAGATATTTTACGTAAATAAGGTTGATCAGGCGACTCTAAGCACGTTACTCTTGCGGATCTATTCCATCTGCCATTTGCGCACAAACTCGAAAGCCAAGTTGCACCAGGAATCATGACTTCTCCGGGTCGTCCAAATGTGGAGCGCTGGTACAAGGATATTAGTTCTCGCGAAAGTTGGCTAACCGTCAAGGATGGACTCAATGTCTAGACGGTCTCCACCCGGCACATCCGCCGCTGGGCCCCACGGATTCCTTTCCTTAACAACCTATAATTCAATACATGAAAGCCGAATAGATTCCTTACCAATCGAGAAATGTCAGTTGATTTCGTATCGATTTGAAATTCTTCTTGTCTCGCTTCCAAGTTCGGAATCAAGCGCATCAGAATTACGCTCCTTTCCAATAAATGCCAATGAACAATCATAAATCTGGTTACTATGCTTCTTTTTAAGTAAATAACCTAATCTTAAAACCCACGAGGGGGGACTTATCTAGATCTGTTATCTGTGAATTCGTTCTCAGTATGCATGTGGCGTAGGAATTTTAAACTGGTTAATACGAAACTTCCCATGAGTGCAACAACATCTGGTCGCCGAAATCCAGGGGTTAGGATGATAAGGTTAGGTTCAAGCTGTTATACCGCTATATAGGTATCTCTTTCTGACTAAGACAGATTGAATCCCTCATGTTCGTCCCAAGCATAACTGAGCTGTCTCTCTCGTTCCTTGCTGCCTTTCTTCTGAACAGATATTTGCTGCATCTCACTCGCCAATTTAAGACAACGCCTCTAAATGGACCGCCAAATAGCAGTTTCCTTTTTGGGATGGTCGGGACTCTCGCAAAAACATTTGATGCTGGGGCTCTCTATGAATCCTGGATGAAGAAATATGGTCCTGTTTACCGCATACATGGTCCCCTTTCAACGCAGCGTGTTGTCATCTGCGACCCGAAAGCCATCAACCACATATGCAATATGGACACAACCACTTACTCCCAGACCCCTTATTCTATAAGCGAATTTGGTGTCATAGTGAGTTGTTTGATATTTTATCAAGGACCTGCCATAAACTATTTGTACTTGCAGATAGGAATAAGGACCATAATTTGCCTTCAAGGGGAAGACCATAAAGTGTCCGAGTCTAGTTTCAGCTTGATTTCTGATAGGTTACTGACGTGACGGACTTTTACAGGACTCGAAAGATTCTCAACCCAGCATTTGGACCGACTCAGATCAAAGCTTATCTTCCTATATTTTTAGATGCTGGGCACAAAGTGAGTGCTTATTAGTATCCTACTTCAGTTCCAATATTAAAGTCGAATCATTCAGGTGCAACGTGGTTGGAATGCTATTCTCCAGTCCCAGAGCACCAAAGAAGCCGTTATTGATGTCTCTGAGTGGTATGTGTACTATATCTTGTAACCAGTGTATACTCTAATTACTTCTTTACAGGATGGAAAAAGTAGCGTGAGTGATATATGATTGTCATTTGAACGAATATAATAATTTTCGCATATTCTTAGTCTGGATGTCATTGGGGTAGCTGGCTTTTCTTACAATTTTGACTCGCTTGTTGGACAGAGTTCAGCTGTTTTTGATTCATTCCGAGCCTTGAGCACATCTCCTCCTTCAGCACTCAATATGGCCATTATTTTATTGGCCCAAGTTTTTCCGTTGCTGTTCAATTTCCCACTTCCTCGAAGCCGAATGTCTGTCAATCTGTCCGAGAGTATGGAGATAATCTCAAAACATCTCTTGGATCGGGCGCGGATGGAAGGGTGCGAAGAGAAGTCCACCCTAGGTATTTTGTGTGAGTAGTAACGTTTCCTTGTATACCCGGCCGATATGTCCTTATTTGGTATTTCTCAGCGAACACCGAAGAATGCCCTTTATCTAAAGCAGACGTTATAACACAGGTAAGTCTTCGAGTCACGATTCGCGCGCTTTAATGGATATATGCTTGATTTCGGTAGATGAAGTCAATTCTTTTTGCCGGAAACGAAACAACTGCAGGTAAGTCGTTCATCTCTTTCATAAAATACAACTTTACTGATAAAACTTTAGTTACATTGAAAGTATGCTAGCAAATATAGTTCAAAAGCGCATATACCTGATAATCTGTTTAGTGGGCCGTCATAGAACTAGCCAAGAATCCTCAGAAGCAAGAACTTCTTCGGAAAGAACTGGCTGTTCTAGATAACAACGACCCGAGTTTTGAAGAACTATCCAACGAATTCCCATATCTTGACGCGGTCGTCCGTGAAATCTTAAGGCTACATCCGTTCGGAGATATTAATCGCTATGTAAGTATTGCGTATCGTTCAATCCACGTTAGTTGTCTTCGTTTTTTAATTATTATCGTACAACAGGCTCTTGAGAATGACAGAATACCTTTATCTCGGCCCATAATCGCGGCAAACGGGGAAAAACTGGACGTACTTTCTGTTGCTACGGGAACAACTCTAACTATACCTGTTCACTGCATCAACCGCTCAGAAGCGATCTGGGGGGAGGACGCAAAAGAATTTATCCCAGAACGTTGGCTCATAAAGGGCGGTATTCCGCGTAAAGCTCGAGAGTTTCCTGGATACTACCATTCCCTCACATTCTTCGATGGTCCCCGTACTTGCTTAGGAAAGTTATTTGCTTTGATAGAACTAAAGGTGTGGTTTTCATCTACGATCCTGTGTCAACTGTTTCGACTGTAGTCCGTTTTTACAGGCGATAATCTGCATCCTCATTCAAAATTTTGAGATCCTATCCAGAGATGGATTGGACACTGAATACGGATTAGAGCCTCGCGTTGTCGGTCATCCAATAGTCGCTGGCGAGGAGAAGAGCCGATTGCCAATGCGTATCGTAAGCCTTAATCAAGGAATCATGTAACAATGCTACATATATATAATAGAGTGTATGCGTATCTCTTTGAATTGAAAACAGACGCCAATATTCTGATAGGAGATGAAAATAATATGCATATCACAAAAATCAATTCTGATTCATTTAATTGCGCAATAATAAACCCTTTGTTATTACAAGCGAAACACAGTTCAATCGAATATCATTCCGCCATTTATATTGATTGTTTGGCCTAATCACCTTGATCAGTTAGATATCCTTATCAAATAACAAATAATTCTCGCCTGTGACATATTTACTTTCTTCGGACGCCAGATAAGAAACCAGGCCCGAAACGTCCTCTACGCTTCCCGCTTTCCCTAAAGGGATTTGTTCCAGTAGCTGCAAAGGGAAAATCAGATACGTTCCCAAGAGTGAACAGCGAGTAGTGCACGCCTTTTTTTTCCAAATTCCCTCCGTATCACCCAGTTCTGCAAAGATACGGTGGACGTCCTGATCTGAAGCCCCCGATAAGACAGATTCACTACAGCAGATAATTAAACTGAACATACACATAGGAGTGTCTATCGGACCAGGGGCGTATGCATTTACTGTGATACCGTAAGGGGCCCATTCTTGAGCTTATGAAAGGGATAATTAAGCCGCATATATCTGAGGGTTTGAGTCAATCAGGACTAACCTGCTGTTTGTACAAGTGCTCGGACAAAAAATTTGCTCCCAGAATACAAGATCGTTCCCGGCACAGCTAAAATTCACTTTATCGATAAGCAATAGGTAGATAAAGATTTATCATTAACTATTGACCCTTCTTTCCGTTTATAGAACATGCTCCTGTGAAGACAGCCGAGTAAATATACATCCTCAGGAGTTCTCAAAACATACTATGTATTACCTATGATGCGCCCCCCTCGACCTTGCTTGATCATTTGTTTTGCAGCCTCTCTGAAAGCTAGAAAAGCACCACGGGCATTGATATTCATCACATTGTCCCATTGCTTTATCGTAGCTAGCAAAAAAGATATGTAAGAAATGGTATAAGACCATAATGGAAGAATCCAGGAAGATAAAAAACGCTCGAACTATCTAAAATGAAGCTATGAAGGGCCACCGCGGCATTAGCGACAAACTAAATATATGTAGGTTATCGGGAGTCGTATGTAGTTATGTAACACAGCACAGCACTGACCACGTCTAATGAGCCTAGTTTTTCAACGGTTATGTCAACGAGATTCTTGACGAAGTCTTCTTCCGATGCATCTCCAGGAACGCTCAGTCCTTTCTGTCCAAGGTTTTCAATTTCATAGACCACATCCTGAAGCTCCTTGGATTTCGAAGGAATATCATTAACAGTGATGTGGAGACCATCACGAGCGAGTCGAAGGGCGATAGCTCTTCCAATTCCCTGTGCTGCTCCGGTGACAATAGCTACACGGCTTCCAGATTCAGACTGTGTCAAAGACATGTTACCGGCCTTTTCTGGAAAGGTCCTCGTCTTATAAAGGAATCTATCTTTTTAAATTTAAAGCCGATTGAGTTCAGGGCGGTTACCGAAATTCTCCCAAGAAGCATCCCCTGGGAAATGATTAAAAGATTTTAGACGACTGATCATCATTCAGAACCTTTATACCACAATGAGAATTTTCAGCTATTTCAACTTACACCGTACCGAAACAATACATTTTAATAACATTCGTAATTGGGTCGGCTTCTGGAATTTAGCCACCTTCCATCAAATCGAGATATCATATCGCTACCAATTCCCAAGCAAAGCACGTAGCTTGTTCATGTATTCCCTATCCTCGGGCTCCGAATCCTGCTCATAGACGGAAAGTATACTCAGCTGGTCTCGCAGATGATTATCTATCACTGTAACTTTTTCTTGAGATCGCGGGATGATCCTGACATTAAACTCGTCCGGGGTAAGAATGAAACTTTCTGAGAATGCGTTCAGGTTCATTGTTGCTTCCTCTCCGGACGCTGTCAAAGGCGGTTTTAAGTCGAAGGCCCAGAGGAAGTTGGCGACGCTGGTAATGCATCAGTGCACGTGAGCTAAACTCATTCTCAGGGGTTAGACTTGAACTTACTTGATTTCCTATTTATTGTAATCAATCCGTGATGCCAAATAAGGTAGGATATAGATTCACTTACCAACCCCGCCTTTCCTGTATAAATTCCCGGACAAACACGGCGACCACCACCGAAAACTAAGTTTTCCCTACGTGCTGCATCATCGATAACGTCAAGACGAACACCATGAGGATGCTTGAGGAAGCGCTCTGGATTAAATCTCTCCGGCTCTTCAAAATATCTTGGATCATGAAACAACGCCCCTGAAACGTATTTGAGTTTCGAAGTATTCTTTCGTGATGTTATGTTCGTGAAACTTACACAGATTAGTGAATATAGTGGTGCCCTTAGGAATGACATAATTTTCGAACTAGATGTACCGAGTCAGTACCGGTAGAGTGAAAAAGCAAAGGTGGGATCATTTACAGGAACATCTTCTACGCATGCGTGGGGCAAGGCGAGAGGTCCAACGGGACGGAAACGCATGAACTTGGGTTGATTTAAGAATGAACCCCGGTGAGAAAGAGACTACAGCCCGCGGAACTTACTTCTTCCACAATTGCCTTCACCCAGGAAAGATGTTCAAGGTCCTTCCAGTCTGGAGCTCGGTCAGAACCAACAACAGAGTCTATCTCTCGTTGTGCTTTGGCCTGCACCTCAGGATGGGCCGCGAGGACCAGTACGATGCCCTGCAATATCGCAGAAGATGTATCTGAACCTTCAAGCAAGGTGCCGCCCAGGTGTCTTAAAATGAAAATAAGATAGTTTTTTCTAGCAGCATATTATTGGAACCTACAGGACCATATCGTCTGTTAAGTCCCAATCAGCTTGATTCTTTAAGACCTCTTCCATAAAGGTGTTGTTGTTGTCTCCGCGGGACATCCTGCGTTTGACAATGCTCAATAGATAATCGAATATCTCTTCTTGACGATTTCTAAGGTCATAAGCGTTCCGTTTCCATTTTGCCAGAGAGGTAGGTACGGCCTTGAGGATGGGAAACAGATCTACGGGCGGAGCCTTTCCCACGTCCATACAATTTAAAAAATCTCGCTCCATTTTTGCAAAATCGCGGACTATTTTCGAGCTGGCTCGTGGCACACGATGCCCGTATATCATACCCTTCAAATATATGATGAAAACATGTTTGGTGAAGAAAAGGGAAAACCTACCATAAAAAAGGAGGTTATAAATCTGTTGATGTCGTCATAAAAATTCTTGGAGGAATATAAATGATTATAATAGAGAAGCTTGGGAAGATTTTGTCACTCACTTCCGGTTTATGGCACATTTCCCATAGTAATTGTGCTGCTTCTGCACGCTGATAGGGTTTGAATAAGTCAACATTTTCGGGACGCAGCATGTGCACGGCGGCCTTGCGCATGACTCTCCAAGTTTCTCCCGCTATGCAAATGTTCAGTTTTCTAGATGTTAAAAGGTTTTCAAACAGGGCATGCCATACCATGTTGTCCACTTCCGATGTTTAAATTGTTAGGGATAACCATGTCCGCAATTATACTTGCAGGACGATTACAAGTAGCTGCGCCGCGTTTGTCAATCAGTTCTTTCACCATGGTGGGACTATTAATGACGACAATAGTCATATGAAGGACTTTAACGGAGATTATATCGCCATATTCACGAGCTTTGAAGAAAGCAGCAGCCAGGCAAGCAGAAATTTCAATTTAGATGTCAGATCTGTGGAAAATAAGTCTTGTTTTTTTATCACTTACCCCATTCTGTCAACTTTATATGAAGTCGTGTTCTGGGGAATTGCAAGAGATTTCCTAGGAAAGGAGATGTTGGTGGCCCAGGGGGCAGAGACTTCTCCCGGCGACTAGCCCCATACGCTGAGTATAGTTTTGTGATAAAATAAACAAGGAGAAAAGCACATGAACTCTTGTATATGAGTGGACTCGGATTCAGAGTTACAGGGAGTGTCAGCATTATCGATTTGAAAACGCAATGATTAGCCTTAATTAGTAGAAAAACAACGGGAACGGCTTGTAAACTCCTCCGAATATAATGGCACAGCTTGGGTGCTTTATTGAGTCACTAGCCGGGAACGCACCGGCTTCATTAAATGATCCATTCTCTCGGTAAACCTGGGAAACAAGAAGAACAACAGCCATGGGAGCGATTTCGTGGCACAAGTTTGATGTGTGGGAACGAAGATTTTTGGGCGCCCATCAAGACCCCAAGAAATGTGGCGTTGGAAGAAAAGGCCTCAGTTGACCGGTAGTAGTGAGGGGCGGTTTGCAAAGATCTTACACATTAGAAGTTGATCTAGCGCTTTCTTACAATTTAGTTTAACGAACGTGCAAACACACCGCATATAAAGATTTATTTATTTCGGTAATTGAGATTTTTATGTAGCCTTTTCGGGAAAAGCTGCTTTCACGCACTAATTGGCGCTATCGTCAGAGTAATCAGAGTCCTTCGAATCCCAGAGGGTCGTTGAAACCCCCAATTCATCCAACCTATATCGAGGTAAAGCCGTGTGAAAAGAAATAAATCCTCTCGAGAAATTCTGGAAAGCTTGTAAAGCTTGTTTGTCCGAGGAGAGCATTTGAACTGCTCTCTTATATGCTGTGATAGATTCTTCCATCAACTCGTATACGGCTTCAATTTTGGTCGAACCGTGAAGTGTGGCTAAAAATGAGGGTCGGTTTACAGTTTCACCATCCGATTCCTCCTTGTAGAACGAGAGAAGGTCACTAAAATCGCCAAAGTTATACATAGTCCTTTATATACATTTAATCCGCACTTACTTTGTGTTATTGATAAAAATCATTATTTGATGAAGAGTTTGGACAAAGTTGGGAAGAGAGACTTCCCTTGGAAAGATGAAGAACGTGAAGGCTTCGGATGCACCGGACATGACGCGAGAAAAGGTGGGATAACCCACTGCAGCCGGGCTCAGCTAGCAAAATTCGAAGTTTAGTCGAGTTGTTGCATAGCTCAGAGTTTACTCACCGTCATTCCGCGGGTTTCATATTCAAGTAAGAGAGCATTAACTGCGTTCAAGGTGGAGGTAACCATGATATTTGCAACCACACGATCAAAGCGATCAGAAAGTTCCAAAATAATCCCTGCAAAGCAACCCAAAACGGGATCTGCTTGTGGCGCATGTTTGAAGAAGCGTTCATTGAAGAGATGGACGGCATTTATATCCTTTTGATAAACATCGTCCAAATAGATTCCGCAGGCGGTATACAGAGCAATGAGCACTCTAACAGATGTATCTTCGAGGTGGCCGTAACCTGCTGTCGCCATAAGGATGCCACCTGGAAGAAAAGGGATGAGAGAGTATTGTCCTTCAGGAGCGCAACCCCGGAGAATCGATTCGTCTACGCATTCCTTGTAAAAGGCACCATCTATCTTGACGCGATTACCGTAGGGAAGAGAACATTCCCTCAAGAATTTAGAGATAATATCTCGGATATCGTTGCGTGCTTCGTCCTTAAAACAATTTTTTTAATTCAAGATCATTTTACAAGTTTTAACCATACTTACATCAAGCTGGGAAGGTATATAGTCAGAATTGGTCATTTGTTCGTCGTTAGCTATAGAAATATAAAGATTAGAAAATTCCAAGGGCAATTACTTGCTTTAAGACAATCATTTTCAAAGAATGATGAGTATTTTATTAGTAAAAAAAGCATCTTCCCTCCAAGTTCGTACTTACTCGTCACTTTCAAATCCCGTCTCTCCGACGCATGATCAGGATCTTGCGAGATATAATCGCATCACGTAGGCATAGAAGACCGGAATCGACGGTAATTATAGTTTCTATTACTAGATGAAAATATATATTTAATTAAATCAAATTTCTCACATCTGGTTATTATCGCCCTCTTTACGATTCAAATAAAGAATCCGATAAATTTTGGTTAAGAAACACCCACGGTGGCTTTCAACTACATATGTATAACCTTGATGCATGAGAATTAAATTGATAGCGCCTCTCCGGCAATTTCAGCCCGCGTTCAAGTCGCGGAGGTTCACACCATCAATTATTACTAGATTTGGAATTCGAAGTCAACGTCTTGAGATTAAAGTTGCCTGATATGACGGCCCGATATTATTGGTATTAGATGGAAGAACCGGCCCAGCGAACAAATGGCGATCGGAGACTTGAACCGAGAGAAATAATTAGTTTCGTGGAACGCTGACACGACCCCGAAGGCTTAGTTCATCCATAGAAACAGACACCCATAGAGACAACCTAATCTCATTAAACATTATGACCAAATACTCGTCGTTTCTGCCGCTAGTGTTCGCAGTCGTTTGGAAAAGGAGTAAGTGCCGCTACTATAGAGTCAAAAGCCACTAGTTGTTCCTCTCACGATACTCAGCCGATAGTTTTACAGAGAAAATACGCTGAAATGACAAGCTTTATACACAAGCAACGCAATATATGTACACACGCAAATAAACACAGAACACCTAGTAATGGATAATAAATAACAACTCAACCGTAAGCAGCCTGAGGAAGGGAAACTTCAAGCGAGGCACAGTTTACTAATAAATATCTAGACTACGTAGTTTTCGAAAGGCTGCAATTCCACGGTACTAGTACCGTTAAGATCAGACTTCGTCGGGTCCAAGGTAATGCTTTCCGGGCCAACTGTTGTTGACGTCGCTCCGTTGGAACCAGAACGATTCCAAATTGGCATACTGGTTTTTTCTCGATATGACCTTGAACCATGACTTGTCTTGTTGCCGCCCACAGCCACGCCTAGACCGACCCGAACTATGATCGTCAATGGAATAAGAGCCTAAGGTATATGATGATTTGTTAAATCATGCCAAAAATTCCTTTAAAACAAAGAGAATAATACCGAGAGCTGTCCCAACATTCCGAGCATAAACTGCGAGACCCCACTAAGCTGTCCTCGCCAGACACCTAGATATACGAAATCAATCACGGCGAGGAAGGCACCTAAAAACAGCGATTAAGCCTGTTTATCTATAAAATAATATTGTGGGGCGCGCTATACCAGATTCTACAAGCATCCAAACAATGCCCATGTATCTTCGGCCGACAGCGCGAGATGTCCACCAGATCTTGCCTCCGATCAAACCAGTCAAGAGGAGTTGGGAAAGTGCCTCCAAAATAAAATCTGCTGTCACGGTTTTTTCGAGCACTGCACGGGTTCCTGATTCAAGGATTTCCATGGGCTTAATGTAGATGAAAGTCGTTGTGTAGATATTGAGGACTGATTATGAAATCCTGGAATTAAAAAATGATTTCTCGAACGTGAGTACAAGTACCCACCTCCAGTGACAATGACCATGAGGAAGGGGAACACGCATACATAGACGTTCTGGGAGAAGACAACGTATAGTCGCCACAGCTGAAAAAGACCTGTAAGTTTTGGATAGCGATGCCAAACAAAGGTGATACTGACCATGATCAGGTCACCAAAGAAATTCTATGAAGGAGATTTTTGAGGGTAAGGGTATTATTTTGCAAGTATCGAAATACTGAACTCACATTCAGACCATAAAGGAGCTGTTGTGTTTCAGTATAGACGATGAAAATATTGTTCCATTCCTGGATCAAGTCGTTTGCAGTGGTGTGAACTGTTATGAATGCATGCAAGGTTGCAGCGAGAACCATTATCATATGAGTAGTGGAAATTAAAAACTGAATTGTAATTCCCCCGAGTAAGAACCTTCAAAGGATTTGAGTTGAGACTGAAACACGGCTTCAAGAGGGGCAACGCCGCCACTAACCAAGGAACCCGGTCTCCCTGAGATCGAGGCTTGAGCAAAACTCTCAGACAAGCAAAGTAGAAAATGATGCTTTTCAAGAAGGATACACCTTCAGTCTGTGCTCAAATACTACTAATGATTCGAAGCTTACTTCATTCCTGTTAAAGTTTAAGTCAGAATTGATATTTTATAAACGGTAAGCCTTGAATTACCATAGAACAAGGTAGTCCCCCAGAGAACCAAGGGACCTACGAGTTCAGCATTGAGATCACCCATATCTGTCGGAAGAGCGGTCGCTTTGAAAAGAAGGAGTGGAAAGCCTTCAGTCGAGGTAGCGGAGGCCCGGATATGATCGAATCGAGGTGGTCATGCCTTTTTTATACTGAGAGTAGAATATGGCGCTGCTGAATCAAATCAGCCAAGTCCTGCGATACTATTCGTCCACCACGATCGCATGAGAACATGGTGGCACTTGATGAATATGAATCAAATTTATTGATAGTTGATTTGTATAGGACCTTCCTGTGAGAAACGGGGGGGGTTGTAAAATCAAGACGCTCAGGAGTCAGTAGATCAACAAAAAGGCCCCAAGCACGATGAAACTAGTATTGATACTATTTGGGCACTCTAAAAATTAGAATGATATTCAAGTAAATTGTAATACTTCTATCATTATTTTACTCACCCTGTCGAAAACAGAAAGGCAAGTGGGAATATCATCTTCGCTTATGGTCAGGACGAGAAATTGGTTTGTTTGATAACTTTGATGTTCCGACGCTGATATTCGCCGGTAGACGCGGACGCGTGACGTACAACGGCGCTAACCCAACTCCGGCCGGCGGCCAACTCTAACCCTAGGTAAATAAGCCAGTCCTAGCAGTGCTTACGGTGGGACAATCCATTTCAAACCTGCTTTCACCATCTGAAATCAATCTGTGCCAGGAATGGTCTTGACGCTGTACGGAGTAAGTACTTTAGATCATGTACCGCATTTTTGAGTCTTACAATCTTTTATACAAGAATCCTACACCCTTCTCGACCTGCACACAGCGTGTAGCTACCATTCTAAAGGAGAAAGGAGTCCCTTTTAACTTCAAGTATATTACACCTGAGGATGTGGCTACCGAAGATTATGTTGAAAACATGCAACCGTTCAGGCAAATACCTGTGTTAGACGACGATGGATATGTTTTATGTGGTACGCACGGCGTGTCACTGGCCCGATTGTGCCTAATTGACGAGTGTTGATTTTCGTTTTCAGAATCTCGGGCAATGGGTCGTTACATCGCTCTCAAGTATGCAGATCAGGGTACACAAGGTTTGATTCCCGACGGAAAGGACTTGAAAGAGCTTGCCGACTTCGAGAAAGCTATGTCCGTCGAAGCTACACAGTTCATTCCTGCAGAGCTGTTAACGTTTGAGATTGTCTTTAAACCGTAAGCTGCTCTCGCGTCTTGTATCATTTTTCATAAGACATGTACCGATTTCTTTCTTTATGGCTAGCTTTCACGGCGAACAACCGAATGAAGAAACGGTGAAGCGACTAACGCAGCAGATCACTCGAAAGTTGGATGGATATGAAAGAATACTATCTAAACATAAGTATCTATCAGGAGACGTGAGTGTTCTGTGGATATTATAGGTGGATAAGGCTGATCAGGCGACTCGAAGCACGTTACTCTTGCGGATCTATTCCATCTGCCGTATGTGCACAAACTCGAAAGCCAAGTTGCACCAGGAATCATGACTTCTCCTGATCGTCCAAATGTGGAGCGTTGGTACAAGGATATTAGTTCTCGCGAGAGTTGGCTAACCGTTAAGGATGGACTCAATGTGCAGAACTAGCTTCTGACGATTATGTTTCGCAAGAATAACTTGTGTTATTCAAATTCTAGTTTGTATGTTCTCAAATTCCGTTTGTTTTCTGTTACTATTTTCCTTTTCCGGAAGTTTTTCGGAATCACATATTGTCTTCCTACCAATCAGCCTAAAGAACTGTTGGTGACTATTTGTATTTTCTGGTTAAAGATCCGAGTTCGGACCGCCTTTCATTCTTGAAGAATGCCGCGTATATAACACGTTGGTCTCTAAGTTATATCTCCAAGCTATCTTCAAGTTCGATAATGGCCAGCGATCTTGCTACTCCCGTAGTTGGTATTTCAACCCTTTGGGCCGCCACTTTTTTGTACGGTATGTTCATTCACGCGAAGTTCAATATCACCGCTCGTTTAACAAATAATCTTGGTTCTTTGTTCCCAAGGTATTAAGTAAGTTTTCCCAGTACATTTATCAAAATCAGGCGCGAATATCTTGCTAGTTTCTTGCTTTTTGGTATTTTTCTTCGGCTGGCCATCAAATGCTTCAATTCAGCCCGACCATTACCATGGTAAGGCATTTATACTACACACTTTATTGATCAGATCTAAAATATACACGCCTCACATCACATCAAAGGGTTTTACTAAGTGGAATCGTGTTGCAATTTGCCTTATCAAGTGTTCACATTTCCATGGTGCTGGCTGCCGGTGTGCGAGCATTTTGGAGAACCCAGACAACTGCTGCAGACCTGATATCAAATTGGTTGTCTATTTTTAACGTGTTCACAGAAATCCAGCAGCTGGTTTATGGCATCAACGTGAGCCCTTCCAGTCTCTTTTCGAAGATCTAAGTCCACTGAAACGATTTCCTTGGTCAATTAGAACCTTGTTGGAGATTTGATTTTGGTACGTAGTGAACGGATCTTTTTTGAGGCACATAATACTTAGCGTTGTTATTTTAGGTTTGGAGATTATATGTCGTGTACTCCGGCAACCTGTATGCAGTCATCCCACCTTTGTTGGTCGCTTTAGCTGCCGGAGGTCGGTAGTAGTAGTCCACCCCAATAATCTAGTTGTTTACTGACTGTTCTCCTGTCTATTAGGTTGCAACATCTATAGTTCCTCTGCAATCTTCGTTATTGCCAAGGAGATCCAGGCATCCGGAACAAGAGTGACCTTGGGGAAAGTCGTATCCGCAGGATTTTCTCTGACAGCTTCGACTCAAATCATTGTCACGCTGCTGATAGCCATCAAAATTTGGGAGACACCTGTCCGATTCTCGGGTAATACGAAAAACCTTGTGCGAACCTTTATTGAATCAGGTGCGGTGTGATTCACCTGCGTCTCAAAAGCTTCGAAGTCGCTTAACTATCCTTCTTTTAATAGCGGCTTTGATGGCGATAGTAGATATAATTTACTTGGCCGTGTGGAGGAGCGCTCTTAGCGGTATATCACAACTCCTGTTGGGAATTCTGGGTCAGCTTTGTGTAAGACTTAAAAGTCCTCCTCTTTCGGTGTTAGTAGCGCCTAAATTCCTTTATAGGCGATCGTTCCCCTGGGGATTGCAATTAGGGTTGGACTTGGTTTGACACCAGCGGCAAAGTCAGCCACAGATCCCCAGGACGGTGGCAAGATATCAACTGAGGCGGGAGGCAGTCATGAATATCTAGGCCAACGCCACATCGAAGAAATGGAATCATCCAAATTTGGAGAGAAGTTTGTTTGAAAGAATGACTGTTTGGATTAGCTTCTGTGCCTGGAGCCGAAAAATGGGACCGTGGATAGTGTAGGCGCATCTCCCCGCATACGCACAATTTATTTTTGAATGTGGAAAATAAAAATTCACAAATATTCTTTTCTTGATCTTGATCACCAACCACGAAGAAGGTTACGTGTGAGCACGTGTTTATGAAATACTGCGACAGTGCGAGCCAGTGCGAGCCTCATTCCAGCGGCAGTGGCATCCACTTACTACCCCCACTACCCTAACTTCACGATGTTTGCCTTGACGTTCAGACCTAGCTTATCACAAGGGGTTTCCTCAATCTTTATCCTACTGCTTACTAGAAGAATTCTCCAATCGATTATCTATCGCTTCAAGACTACTCGGTTGCATGGGCCAACTGCTGCAAGTAAAATCTTCGGAATATCCCAAACAGTCGCCAAGTCTCGCGATCCTGGCGCCCTCTATGAATCATGGGTGACGGAATACGGCGCTGCTTTCCGAGTAAATGGTCCTTTTATTACAGAGCGAATCGTCCTTTGTGATCCAAGAGCTATCTCTCATGTCTGTAACCTCGATGCTGGAAGATACTCACAGACACCAACGAACGCCAGGCTACTTTCTAATATTGTAAGACTGTCATACGCATTGATCTCAAAAAGAAATATATCAATTTCTTTCAGTGTGGGGATAATAATGTAATTTGCCTCCAAGGGGATGATCACAAGCGGTAGGGCCCGAATATTAATTTAACTTTATGATTGCTCACTTTCCCGTTCAATCATCAGGACACGAAAAATATTGAATCCAGTTTTCGGCCCAATAGCAATGAAGCATTACGTCCCTGTCCTCCTGGACGCTGCCTATAAAGTATGTTCTGTTTTATCTTGTTTTCTTATTATTTGCTAACTATGGATAGGTCAAAACTGCATGGGACGGACTACTCCAGAATGCTAATTCAGATGAAATTGTAATAAATGTCGGAGAGTGGTAAAGTTTCAAAGTTTACGCTACTTCATCGAGTTAATTTATTGACAAAATGTCAGGATGGAGAAGGTCGCGTGAGTCTCAAGAAGCGGTGCTGGCGAGGGACACGTACTCAATTTCATGTGCAGTCTAGATGTCATCGGACTAGCTGCCTTCTCCCATGACTTTGGCTCCCTTAGGGGTGAAACTTCTCAAGTAATGGAGTGTCTTCAAGCTTTGAGTCGTTCCCCTCCATCACCGGTAGCCATGATCGTTATGCTCCTCTCTCAAGCGTTCCCGTCCTTACTTCGACTACCTCTTCCGCGAAACCATTTAATAGCCAAGCTATCCGATAGTACAACGCTCTTGGCTCGTGAATTACTGAAGAAAGCCCGAGATCAAGGAGAAGAAGAGAAATCTGCCTTGGGCGTGTTAGGTAACTTATGAGTCTCTTACTAAAATGTTTTTATAAGCCGTTGTTTCCTCTAGCTAAATCCAGTGAAGTATCTTTGTCAGAAAAAGACATAATTGTTCAAGTAAGTTGTCCCCGGCTTAACCAAAGTTTTGTTATCCTGATGTTGGACCCCAAGATGAAGACTGTCCTTATTGCTGGAAATGAAACAACGGCTGGTGTGTCATAGCGATCCTAAAAAAGGGAAATTGATTAATTAATCAACGGCTTAGTCTCTTTGAAAGTAAACAAAGCACTTCTTTGTTCTGTATAAACCTAACGGAGGTTGTAGTGGGCTCTGATAGAGTTGTCTAAGCACCAGGAGAAGCAAAACGCACTTAGAGCCGAACTAACCTCCATACCCAATTCTGACCCAGATCCTGAAGAACTAATTAATGGATTCCCATATCTAGATGCGGTTGTCAAAGAAGTTACAAGACTCCACCCCTTCGGGGAAGTATTGCGAACTGTACGTCTCATTGTCAAGTTTCCTTTATCTGTAGTCGGTCACCTAATAGTCACTATAGGCAGCGCAGGACGATGTAATTCCACTCTCATCGCCGGTCAAGACAGCAAATGGTTTAATGACCAGCTCAATCTCAGTAGCTAAAGGTGCTACTATTGTCGTTCCAGTTCACTGTGTCAATCGCTCAGAAGCATTGTGGGGAAAGACCGCCAAGGAATTTTCTCCCGAACGCTGGCTCACAGACGACGGGATTCCCAATGGTGCCAAGCAGTTCGCTGGATATCACCATTCCCTCACCTTTTTCGACGGCCCTCGGACATGCCTTGGAAAATATATTGCTATATCAGAGCTTAAAGTACTTCTTCCAATGTTTGCGTTATCTCAAAGACGGGTTGTGCTTATTATTATCATCCCCGTACAGGCTGTTTTGTTCGTCTTGATCAGGAGCTACAGATTTGTTCCCCGTGATGGAGCGGAAACAGAATATGCGATGGAACGTCGCATTGTTCCCCACCCTGTAGTCGCGGGGGAAGGAAACCGTCTTCCAATTCGTGTGATACGTCTCGAAGGAAACTGACCAAACGTGAAGTAATACGTACGAGCTCTCTTCCTTTGCGGGCCGCTGTTGAAAATTAAATATATAATATCCACACTTACCACACGTGGAATTTCTCCTATTATCACAAATTTTATTATTTACACGTATTTCTTGAGTAGTTTACCGCAACACGGCAATAGCCCGATGTATGCCATTGTTATGGTAAATAATAGATAGACGCGGAAAACGAGGAGTATCGAATTATTAACAGTTTTATGTTCGAAAAAAGTTATTCTACTTGAGCCAGAGATATACTAATTTGTTATGCTGTGTGTGAAAGCATCAAGCCTAGGAATCCAGGGAACAGACTCAGGTTGTTTAGCAATGCATTCGGCTATGACACGGCGAGATTGCTTGTGGCGTTGATTGTGGCCACAAAAATTTCAGTGTTCGCTAAAATAACAAGTAGGTTGGTATCGCCAGCGAAGACCATATTTGCAACATTTGATCCAATGAAGATCTTTCCAATCAAGGTGCCATCCTTCCTAAAAACCTACAACAGACGCGTAAACCAATCATTCAAAATTTTAATATTTGTAGTTTGGAAATTTCACTTGGACGCCATCTCTGGTACCTACAAACAATTTCCATTGGTATCAGCTACTTGAATGCTGTCGGGAATACCTGCATCGATGTACGCGAATACACGCCGATTTTTAAACTCAAAGGTATCGGGATCAATATCATATGCATAGCTATGGTAGTGGAAGGGGTTAGCTTTCTGCAATAAGATGGAGGTGATAAATAAGATCCCGGCATTGTAGCAGTTGAATTCTCAATGGTCACAGTATTTACAAATATTCCTGTATCGCTTCTGATAAAATATGCATGTCAGTTTATTGGAGAATCATTATCGGACATTCTCACACTTATCCAACTTTTCCATCTGGCCCGAATGCCGTTTAGTGCAACAAATGTATCAGTTACTGCCCTAACAACGCCTGTCTTTGGATCAAACAAGTACACCTGTAGGGGCAATGTGGTTGGGGGCTTTTGTCCGCTTATAGAGCCACCCCTTTTCACACCAAATTTCAGAACTGAAGTCCAAGGACATGAAGAGAGACTAACTCTGCGTCCGTGAGGAATATTCTCCCGCTGGGGTGAACTTTTAAGTCGTCAGACGAATTGAACTGCCTCCCGAAAAAGCTGTTTAAAAGTACTGTAGTGTTGAAGGGGGGTTTGGGATTCATGGCTACGAGAGAGGCAGGTAAGTTTCCTCGACCTCGAGTTGCGTTCCCATGAAATGGACCAGTTCCGCCGTTTTCTGCACGTCATCCGAGAGATTCAGCAATAAAATCAAAAGCGTCCTCAGGACAGTGTATTTAAGCGGGACTGGCTTCTTGCATAGTGATATTGGTATTTGGGGAGCCCGATGCTAAAGCCCTTTGAAGCTCGGTGATACTGATTTTGCCGATGTGGTTATGGCGTTCCAGTGTAGCGTCTGGAGGTTCTACATTACTGGCAAAAATATTTCATTTGTTTCAGGCACAAAGACAGGTGCTTCAAATGCGAAGCCGAATCCGGCACCTGGTCTGGAGGCTATTTGTCGCACAAAAGGTGAGGGACCCAGCAATGGAAGAAAATCATCATCAAAGATCTGAAAAAATGGAGGGGTCATGTTGGTAGGGTTGAGGAATACAGTGGTCGACGGCGAAAGTCTGAGCTCTGTTCGATGACAGCAAAAGATAAGGGTAGAATGAGCTGAAAATAATCAATTAGCAATATAAACTCAAAACTTTGTTTTAGAAATTTGGGCTTACCACTGAGTTTGGGGGGGCCTGCGTAGCTGTCAATGCCGCGTACGCTCCCATTGAGAGTACCAACGGGATAGTAGATAAGGAGTAATGCATATCACTAGTATCGAAGAAGAAGACCTGGCTGAAAGAGTAACCATTCAAGTGAACAAGCTAAGTGCGCGTGTTACATTCTGTTCTCTTTTAAAGACTTCGCAGTGAGAAGTTGACGTTAACAGAACTTGAGAACTTGCGGATTGCGCCACTCGGTAGTCAGCTGCTCCTTACACGTAATTGTGATGCGAAGTAGGTAAAAGTCTTATCCATTGTGCGTTGGAATAAACAAATAACGAATTCATGTTGCCCATATACTTTATGGAAACTAGGAGCTGAGCGTCAAACTTGAAAAAGACAACGGGCGCCATTTGCTCTAATCGAGACATACTCATCATACAACTGAGGCCATAAATTCTCGTTAACTTTCGGTGTCTACGCGCGGTTATTGCTGTGATGCTGATTACTGACAGAATTCCTTGTCTCGATGCGTAAAAGTCAGATTCGTTCTTTTGACTGGTCATCCAGTCCTTGCTAAAATTGCGGTTTTCTGTCCTTTTGGATGCAGCCTATAAAGTATGTTCTGTCTTCTTGTTTTCTCATCATCGCTGGATGTCAACGGATAGGTTAAGCCCTCATAAGACCAACCATCCCAGGATACTAACTCAAAGGGAATTGATGTCGGAAAGTGGTAAAGTTACAAAGATTATATCGAGTTGCTTTGTTGATGAAGAAACCATGTCGAAATGGAGAAGGCTGTGTGAGTCATCCACAAAGCACTGAACAAGGACGCGTACTAAATCTCTCATTGATAAGTAACGGCCCGGGAGTGCCTGTCTGCATCGAGTGCGCCAGGTGACTAGTCTAGTAGTAGTACGTACGGCCAGTAGCTGTTTCCAGCTCCAAGTCCTCTTCTGGGATGTTGCTCTACGCCTAAATTAAGCGATGTATCTCTATCATGACGGGACATAAGAATGCAAGTAATCTGACCTCCGTTTATTCCAAAACGTTTCCTTACCCATTTCTATTGCTGGAACTGAAATAACGGCTGGTGTGTCCTAAGGTTCCTAAATTTCTTCTTTACTTAAACGACTCCTTAGTCCCTTTTGAAGTAAATGAGCACTTTTTTTTTGGTTTTGTACAGACCGAACGAAGGTTGTAGTGATCCCTAGTAAAGTTGTCTAAGCAGAAGAAGTAGCTGCAGGGCACTCAGAACCGAAGTGATATGTCTTGTAGGTAATGTACGAACTTTCTTCCTTCACGGGCCGTTGGTACAACATTATATCCACAAAATGGCTTCCAGAACCCATACGAATTCTGATTATGCATCTGGACCCACTTCAATCTCGCTACGACACTACCATAGATTGATGTAGTATGCATCGCAATTCATGTTAGGTACTGAGTAGATAAGGGAAGGGAATTCCTCTAGTATTCAACAACTAATTCTTATGTTTTAGAATTATCCGGGCCGGGAGATATAACAATTTCTTAATTGAAGGCACCGTGTATCGAAGTTGATAGGAATCCCGAAAAACGGAGAAGGTTATTTAACAATACACTCGTTTATGACACAACAAGATTGCTTGTGGCATTGATTGTAGCCACAAACATTTCAGTGTTTGCTAAAATAACTAGCAGATTTGTATCGCCGGCGAAAGCCATATTTGCAACATTTGATCCAATGAAGATCTTTCCAATCAAGGTTCCATCCTTCCTGAAAACCTACAATACACGCAATAAATCAGCCACTAGAGGTAATGTCTGTGGTCTGTAAATGTTACCTGGACGCCGTCCCTGGTACCTACGAATAAATTCCCGTTGGTGTCCACTTGTATGCCGTCAGGAATACCTGCATCCATATATGCGAATACCCGCCGATTGTTGAACTCAAAAGTATCGGGATCCACGTCGTATGCATAGCTACGGTGATAGAAAAGGTTAGTCTGGATAACATAGAAGTGGTAAATCAAATCCATACATCGTAGCAGTTGAGTTTTCAATAGTTAAAGTATTTTGAAACACTCCTGTATCGCTCCTGAGAAGGTACGTACGTAAGTTTAATGTAAAATTATTGTCGAAAATATTCGTACACGTATGCAATTTTTCCATCTGGCCCGAAGGCGATGCCATTTAGTACAACGAACGTGTCAGCCACTGCCCTAACAACACCCGTCTCCGGGTCGAACATGTACACTTGCTGTGGCAATGTGGTTGCGGGTTTTTGATCATTTATAGAGCCAAGCCTTTCGGAATGTCAGAACCTGCAGCTCAAATATAAGTTGATGAAACACACTCGGAGTCTGTGAGGAATATTCTCCCGCTGGGGTGAACTTTCAAGTCATCAAATGAATCGAATTGCCTTCCGAAAAAGCTGTTGAGAAGTACTGTAGTGTTGAAAGGGGGTTTGGGATTCATGGCTACGAGAGAGGCAGGTAAGTTTCCTCGACCTCGAGTTGCCAATAGGACGTTCCCATGAAATGGACCTGTTCCACCGTTTGTGATCTGCACGTCATCCGAGAGATTCAGCTAACAAAAAAAGAATCAAAATCGTCCTCAGGACAGTGTATTTAGGCGGGACTGACTTCTTGCACAGTGATATTGATGTTTGGGGAGCCCGATGCTAAAGCCCTTTGAAGCTCAGCAATACTGATTTTCCCAATGTGATTATTGATTTCCAACGTGGCGTCTGGAGGTTGCACATTACTGGCAAAAAATATTTCATTTGTTTCAGGTACAAAGACAGGTGCTTCAAATGCGAAACCGAATCCGGCATCTGGTCTGGAGGCTATTTGTCGCACAAAAGGTGAGGGACCCAGCAATGGAAGAAAATCATCATCAAAGATCTGAAAAAATGGAGGGGTCATGTTGGTAGGGTTGAGGAATACAGTGGTCGACGGGCGAAAGTCTGAGCTCTGTTCGATGACAGCAAAGGACAAGGGTGGAATGAGCTGAAAACAGTCGATTAGCAATGTAAACTCAAAACTTTGTTTTAGAAATTTAGGCTTACCACTGAGTTTGGGGGAGCTCGCGTAGCTGTCAATGCTGCGTGCACTCCCATTGAAAACACCAACGGGATAGTAGATAAGAAGTAATGCATATCACCGTTATTGAAGGAAATCCGGTTGAAAGAGTAATGATTCAAGTGAGCAAGCTGAGTGTGCGTGTTACATTCTGTTCTCTTTTAAAGACTTCGCAGTGAGAAGTTGACGTTAACAGAACTTGAGAACTTGCGTATTGCGCCGCCACTCGACAGTCAGCTGCTCCTTATGCGTAATTGTGATGGGAAATAGGAAAAAGTCTTATCCATTGCATTAAAATAAACAATTAACTGACTTGTGTTGCCCATATACTTTGGTGGAATATTCGAAGGCAAGCATGGACTCGGAGAGTTGTGGCTTACCAAAGTCAGCGGGCGCCAGTGCTTTAGGCCGGCCAGCACTGCACACTTCGCTGCACTTCTTCCTTCTAAATAACACGCACTTATTTTGTAGTTCTTAATGAGATGGCCGTGACCTTTTTCGGGAGATTATTGCGCTTTCTCAGGGCTACTGGTACACAAATCTCCGCGTTCATTTTGTTCTCTGGACTCCTCACATACATATTTATCTTATACCAAGTAAGACGCTCAGTTCCTAGTTGATATTTCACTCACTTCAGAAATTAAGCCCTCTTATGGACCTGGTGAATCGCAGCAAGTAGGGTGGCAGAGCTGGGAGATTGTTTCGTCGTTCGAGAAGTTGTCGCAACAGCCCCTGAATGAAGATATCACTCACACTGCGCCAACCGACAATTCTACCGATTGGTGGGATGCTGGGGATTTGAAGACGACCATGTCAGACACTTCAAGCCTCCCACTGGTACCATGGAATCCACTATTAGCTCATGATACCGGCTGTAAGACTTCAAACCTGATTTCCTTCCAGAAGGAAATACTGACTGAGGGCTTGGTTTCTTTTCAAAGTGACTGAAATCGCCATAATGGGCTGTCTGTACGTCTTGCTTCATGATTGCTATATGTCATGTGTTCATATTTTACGATGCAGCTTTCCTCCCCAAGTGACGCAATTATGCAAACCCGATACAACACCCGCTGACGACGCTAAGAAAGGGCAATGGGTGCGCGTCGAACGCGACATCAATTTACGAACAGGAAGTTGGTATTATCTGGTATGTTTTATAGGTTGTTTATTAAATCAGTAGTTTTTTTAAAACCCAAGTACACAGCATATGTATTACCGAAGAACAAGGTTCAGCTATCCCTTACTCTTTTATAATCGCCTTCGTAACTGATATAATGTGTAGAAAGCTAGACGTACCGCTCGTCTCGGACTTGAAGCTCTTACCTAAAGGTGGCGAAGACTCATTGCCGGACCGCGATTCTTGGCATTCTGCCGGAACATCCACGCGAGAAGGTGTTCGCACCCAAGAGCCATTACACCTCTGGTATAAACTAGGTCCATCACTACAAGAGCTCGATAAGAACGGGACGAAGAATATCATCACCGAATTAGATGTGATATACGGTCCAGGACCTGCGATGCCGGGTTTCCAGTTCCTCCAGCCTGAAATCACAGAAGGGCGAACGGACGTCGAGCCAGTTAGGATTGCTTATCGTCGTGGCCCGTTAGGTACTTTCTTTTCGCTAATTATCCGTTCTTTCTTTCTTTACACGCATTTCTACACCCCCAGTGATTGCGCGTGCGCCTCCATTGCATTTCAATCACAACGGGACGTACAAAATTCTTCAGGTCGCGGATTTACACTGTAAGTTAAACCTAGTACTGCTGACTCTTGCTAAACTTTTGAAATCACTAGTCTCTACGTCTCATGGTCAATGTCGCGATACCGACCGAGTTCCTTGTCAATGGGGAGACGACTTGACTAGCGATTTAGTCGCTTCGGTTTTAGACGCGGAAAAGCCAGATTTGGTTCTATTTACTGGTGATCAACTAAATGGTCAAGGAAGCTCTTGGGATTCCCGCTCAGTCCTTGCCAAGTTTGCTGTCCCCGTCCTTGAGAGGAAAATACCATGGGGAGCTATATTTGGAAATCACGACTCCGAGACAGACATGACACGGGAAGAAGAAGTAATAAACACTTGTTTCCTTGTTGTCATTTTGGTTTCTTACTGTTCGTAACAGATGAAGAATTTGATGCAGCTTCCGTACTTTGTTGGTTCCGCGGGGCCAACGGGTATTCACGGGGCCGGAAATTACGTTCTCAAAATCTACAGCCCTGATGCGTTAGTTGGAGGACCTTTTTTCTACGGAACTCTTTCTTACTGAGGATGTGTATTTCAGATCAAAAACGCATATCCTAACGTTGTATATGCTCGATTCAGGCGCTTACGATACGGGAATTTGGACCCCTTTTGGACTCATCGGACTCAGCTATGATTATCTGCGAGAGGTATGCGATCACTCATGTTTTCAATCATTATATTTACACAGCCATTAGACTCAAATACAATGGTTCTTATCCGAATCAGGTGCGAATCTGCTATCTTCTCGTGTTCTGAAGCGTCTTTTCATATTGTTCCCATAAACGTGCAGACAAAATCCAGCCCATCATTCGCCCATTTAAACCGGACGGTTCGAAAGACCTGGAAAAAATATGGAAGCGACAAGCTGCTATTCCTGACAGTTCGGAAGAACGATTGGCTAAGCCGAATGCACTAATGTTTTTCCATATCCCAATGCCGGAGGTAATAAAAGAATATACGCTCGAGCTTGTACGGGTCGATAAAACTCTTTCTTTTTTAGGCTTATGACGAGGCCGACGTTGATCCAGCCACTGGCAAAACACTAGATGTTGGTCAGCGGCTCGATGCACAAGGTTCTCCTAAGAAGAACGTTGGCTTCTTTGAAAAAGCAGTTTTGTCTGCACATGAAAGTGAGGATGGGATAGGAAGAGAGGTTAAGGCTATTGGAAATGGACACTCTCATTGTGAGATCCTTCCATATTCGCTTTCGACGTCACATTGAATTGGCCTCCTAGTATCAGATGACTGTCGCCGAATCAGAGGTGTATGGATGTGCTTCGGTGGAGGAGGGTAAGTCCGCAATTTTCAGTCCTCTTCCCCTATTCTGAAGTCTGCGTATGTTTGAAGTTCTTATGCAGGATATGGTAAAGCTGGGTGTGTTTACATCATTCTTGTATTGTGTTTTGAGTTAAATAACCGAATGATTGTTTGCACAGGGTCGATCGACGTTTCCGAATATATGACATTTCGGATTTCGGTGAAACAATCAAGACGTACAAACGGACTGAACATAATGAGATTATAGATGAAATGATTTTGGCAGGAAAGGGTGCTCCTGCGTATGAAGGAGGGTGAATATATTTTGGTTGATTTGTTGTGTATTTTTATAGTCCATCTGAACGTCATTATGCTTATATTTATTGATATATTTTTGCTATATTTCATTATGAAGGTCCGTTAATAGATACGCTTAGCTGACATGATTTCGGCATGAATGCTTCGTGTTAAATAATAGTCTACAAGCATTCTTCATCCCAATGTCGCATGTACAAATTCTAGTTGCGCTACTACTTAATAGGTAATTATTGATGTGGGACTTATGGAAGGGATTGTAAAACTGCTTTCATACGGCTGTTATTCAGCAACATTCTTCAAACTAATATCTTCAACAAACTATCCATTTTGAAGAGCGTTAATTACAGTATGAATTTATTTTGACACGCTTCCGGCCGCTAAAGGCCCTGCCCCTTATATAAAAGTTACAATTCAAATATGTCAAACCCGAGTTGACCACTCTAATGAAGATTTTCTATACGCCATCTAATAGAATGATATGCGCGGTTTATGTCACGACTGCAACATATAACTGAAAAAAGTCTCCCAAGATGCATGTGTGGAGGAGGTAGTAGGGGGATCCGGATATGTCATATTTGTAACAAATCCAGCAGAATCGTTCTCCGAAGTGAACAGACCCAATAATTGGTTTGTCCAATCTTGTGAGCCGTAATTACCATAACCGTGGTTTGTATTTGTTCCCTGGGGAAGTTGGTCATAGTTAGCAGCAACACTGGGTCCGGGTGCGCTGTCGATATTCCACTCTTGGGTTTGTGGTTGAGAATAACTCATAGTCACTTGGGGAGCTGTTGTAGTTTCATTAGGCTGCACGACCATAGAGGGAATTTCTTCTACATGATACAATTGCGGACTGATAGCTGGTTCTGGGGGTATGGACGGCACCAAACCGATTGAATCTTGACTTTGAGTAAAGTGAGTCTCCGAGTCTTGTTGTTCAGGAACAGCAGGAGACCCTGCTGAGCTTGTGCACGGTGAAACTCGCGATTTGCCGCCAAGGGCTGAAAGTTCTCGCGTAATGTCAACCACTGCATGTGGAACTGTACCAGGAAAAGAGTAGTGCAAATCGTAGGCCGTGTGAGCTTTCTCTTGTAACTTTAGTGCGTGTGGCTGTATATGTATGCATGATGAAGGATATAGAAGAAAATTTAAGTGCCGTACTAGGAATAATGCTGCTTTGAATCCTTCGCTGGCTCTTCGCAAGATTTCACACACTCTGTCCAGCTGATCTAACGCCGTTGAAGCCAAACTGCAGCCTGGGCTCCGCATTACAATCGTTCCAAAAACCTTATAGTATGGGTTAATTTAAAACAACAACATCTAGGCGGAATTAAATTTGCATACCAACTATATTCACCGAGGGAATTTAAAAACTTCAGATAAACAGAGCTTTAGCGATATTCAAACTTACACACGGAATGAGCAACTGAACCCTAAAGTTTCCAAATGACATTAAGATGACAATTATATCCCCCCATAATGAAAAGCCTCTGACCAGAATAGATATATGCGAACACTCAATTTAGGCTCTTTCTTCAAAACCAGCCCTACCTTTGACACGACTTTACATGAGGAGACAAAGGCAACAAAGACAGAACGGGCGAAAGGGCAACCAAGCGGGTCCCTGGAGTAATCCGTCATTGCATAAGTAAAATATTGTCTGTGCAAACACAGTAGGACTGTGTTCAACAGGTTATTGAACGTGAACTTTCTCCATTGGCTAAGAGCGAAATTTACTTACGAGTTTCTTTAAGTGAATATACAGAAAATTGCATAGTGATGAATCCAGGGGTAACTTTTTCGTTGGAGGGTATAGGTAATGAATCGCGGACTATGTCTGAAAGCGGATATTTTTCTAATCTTTCTTCCAACTTGATAATCTCTGCGTAATTGGGAGGTTTCACAGCAACAACAGTGTTTAGAACGGGAATAGCGCAGTCTCGTAGAAACGCATAAGTCCATGTTTGATCTGATTCATTCACATCATATGAATCGTAGCTAAAATAAAGCGAAACTTACTTTTCATATGTCCCATTGCAATAAACGAGTCTCTTTGAGAGAAAGTACCAGGCGGCGCGAAATCAAATTGATCGAAGTTTAATTGGGACGGTCTTCCATACTGTAAACACTAGTTTATTTAAAATTGAGCTCGAACGTTACGGTCAAGGTGGAGAGATATTCTCGATACCTGCCAAACCTCGAAATGAAGAACTGCAAGAAAAATGATTCGGCGAATTTCTTGTTCGCTTGGTTTGGGAGTATGGGAAGATTGTTCTTCTTCTGCATCGGGTTGTGCGTTCTCGTTGAACTTTTGCCATTCTCGATCTAATATGGAATATGAGCTTTATTTGTAGACATTTGCCATGAAACTACACATACGAAGGCCAAGCTAACAAGAGACTTTTCATAAGATTCTCGTTTATAAATCTGAAGTCTATGCCTACTTACAGTAAAACACAGCCTGACATTTATCGCACTCATAGCCTATATGAACAATATCTTCAGAATTGTTAAGTAGCCAGGGCGGCTGGCAATACTCACGTATACTAGTTCTGGGGCTTCTTTATGGTCAGACATCGAGAGGAAGACGCATAAAAGCAGCTAGACATCCTTTAGTTATCTTTGTACGTAACGCTATGCGATTGAAACCGTACATGTGCTTGAACAGCAGTGAGCGTTGGCTGATCATATAAAGGTTCTAATGCCAAAGCAGCTCGAGCAAGGTGATAGAATCGATTGCCACCAGTAGGACGAGGAGGTTTTTTCAAATCAAACAATTCGCCAAGAGCAAATACGCTAAGGAAATGTTTGAAAACTGGAAAAAGTCAGGTTTGTATTAAAACGACGTACATATATAAAAGGGAGAGCCTGTGTCCTTGGGGAATATCAACGTTGTTTTTTTCCTTGTCACCATAAAAGAAACCAAATATTTCTTCCATGAACATGGAACTCCATAAAGGAACAAATCTATCCAAAGGCGGATATTCAATTTTTTCAGCATGAGACCCATTGAACACCTTACATGTATGCTCCGTTTTCGAAAAATGTCTCACAAAGATTCCAGGCTTCCCCAAAAGGCGGTAAATTCGCGATCATCCAATTAGCGATAGGTAGGGAGTTGGGTGTTTGTCGAGGGAGAAAAGCAGAACTAAAACCGTTCTAGAACCAATTGATCATTACATCACGACAAAAATAAAATTCACCTAAGATAGACAATCTCGGCTGGAAGATCAGCTAAACAAGTTTCCGAGGTAGATCCAAAATCTTCTTGTCCTTCTATCCGCTTCTAACACATTTAGAAATAATTAATCACTGGTCGGTAAAACTCACACGCAAGTTCCAAAAACTCTAGACGAGAAATTCATCAACAGTATTGTCCGCATTCTATTTGATGTCGGCTTACCAAACGCTCCACGGCACCACCATTTGTACCGAAGAAACGGGATTTTCCATAACCTGTCATTGACAGCGTTCCTAGGTTCTCCGTCAATTCGTCCACATTACCAGCTTCGTTTTGCATGCTTTCAGGGGATGCCAATGAATCGGGCGTTTGCGAACTACGTGACGCTTGCAGTGTGGATAACGTTTGTTCCAATACGCGAATGCGCTCACGCAAGGCATTTGCAGTCTCATCTTGTTCCGTTGTTATCGAGCGAGAGTTTCTAAAGAAGAAGAAAAGAAACAAAACATCGATAAGAAGACGTAGTATTGATAAATCTAACTGACCGAATATGGCTTCTGCTTTTACGTGCTGCCGTGGGCAGTACGCCTAAAATAACTTCAGCATTAGAGCGTGGTTGAAAGAAATAGTGATTTACGTACTATCTGGACAAATATCAGCGCAGCTTATTGAAGTTCTCTCGTCATGTTTCGTTAGAGGTCGGATTTATGGTTGCTTACCCACGGCGCTCGCAAGAGGTGCACGGAAATGTTCTATTACACCGAAGTTTCAATCCTGTTGATAATGAACGAATGTTAGGCCAAATAAAATATCTATTATTAGTACACTGACGACGACACTCTGCACAGGATATTGGCCTATGTTGCGGGATGATTAGAGACTCGTTTGGTAGTAAAGGCATGAGAGAAAGGAAGGTTTTGTCTAATTCAGACACAATTACAAATTGGCTTAATAGGAGATTTTGCCTAGGTCATGGCTTGTGATTGAGATCGGTTCAGGGCCCGAGAGAAGCGCTGGAAAAACAATCATGGTGAATGTTCAGCGATGCAAGTGCTCGGCGCGGTGGATGGATCGAAGGCAGCATCGCGTGCACATGGTTGCGGATCGAACTTCTGATATTGCATCAATAATTGTCTTGAAATTTGAATTTACACAGAGTTACTGCGGGTTTCTGTGGACATCAACTGAGGCTGATGGACCATTCGGAAAGGGAACGCTCGTCAACACTGGGCCTGCAGCCGGAAGCTCCAATTGGAAACGACACCAATTGATAAGAATCTGGCACCGTTGTTGTGGTATGCTCTTGATGTTAGTTCACTGGGTCAAGTGAGTTCGCAATAATCGTGATTGATTTCCGAAGGACGCAATCGTAACTCAGTGGAGTCGTCGGAATACACTCATAGCCGAGTTTGACATGCAGAAGTATGCAGTAGTACAGAGTTATGCTGTGTTTTCGACTTTCAATGCAGCAACGAATGAAACGCGTCGGATGGCACAATCCCGAGCTCCGCTGGTGCGATTACGTCATTCAACAACTTCAGCCATTCAACCTTCCTCGTCTTTCTTTTTTCTTGCTTTTCCACTGATTCAAACATTGCGGGCCTTTGTTGTTGATAACTCAAACCTTATACCGATGTCTAAGGAACTCCGAAGTACGAGCTCTCAATTCAATACTCATACAACTTTTAGCTTACTCCCTCCTGCTCCAGGAACGGTTTCCCGCATCAATTTGAATAAACTAAATCCCTCGCTAACTTATCATGTACCGAACATCACCATCGAATTTGCTCCTGCACGAATTCCTCGGAAGAGACGCTTACAGACAGCCGCTGTCGCTCTTTGGGCTGTTCTACTTCCCATTACACTCTCCATTTTCTTGCTTCTATGGTTTGTCGTGATTACATGTTTTACTTGTGAATAGTTGTTTAAAAGCCATTCGTAGCTCAATTCCCTTGTTATGGCCTATCATCGCTCTTTATTCTCTTTGGATTTGCGTGGACCGGGCTCCTGAGCGTGGAGGACGCCCCGTCCAATGGATGCGTAAACTAGGTTTGTGGAAACATTTCGCACAATATTATCCTATACTGTGCGTACCTTTATCATTTAATCTATCAGACCTTCGTAGACTATTTTCTCTTTCAGGTTGAAAAAGGTCAAAGACGCCTTGACTATTCCCATCGCATAGTGATCTTATGTTCTTTCTATGTCATAGGAAACAGATTTACCCCCTGACAGACCTTACGTATTTGGGTACCATCCCCATGGTTGGTTACGCTTGTGTTCAAGGTTATCTTTGACTGATGCTGGACCTTAATGACAGGCATAATTGGCATGTGAGCCTGAGAAACGCAAAACACCACTTTTTTTATAAAGCAGATTGAGCTGACGTACATAAATTCTCACAGGGGGGCCATAGCGAATTTTGCAACAGAAAGTAATGTCTTCACTTGATTGGCGATATTTACTTGCTCAACAGAGAGATAGGCACCGGCTTCTCAGAACTATTCCCTAAAATCACCCCTCACCTCCTGACCCTTGCATCGAACTTTAGGATACCCATATATCGTGATATTCTCCTTTCGTTGGGTATATGTTCAGTCAGCAAAGAGTCATGTGCCACGATCTTGCGGCAAGGAAAGGGTCAAGCAATAACTATCATCGTCGGCGGCGCGGCGGAGGTGGGTTTTCACCTTTATTTGTCGTATTCAAAACAATTCATTGGGACCACAGAGCCTTCGTGCTCGTCCAGGAATAAATGAACTGACGTTGAAAAGGAGGTAGGATTTCAAAGGCTTGACTTATTCTTATATCTGATCCGTTTACATAACAACGTTCCTGCAATAGGCTCGGTTTCATAAAACTGGCCATTCAATATGGGTAAATATAACTTTCGTTAAAGGAAACCCTTAGGTTTGTTCTCAAAATAACCTCAGTGCTGATCTTGTCCCCGTATTCTCTTTTGGCGAAAACGATGTCTGTCATTCTTTTACATCGCTTATCACTCTTCTGACCAAGGCAAAAGATATATAATCAAATGCCGAACGAAAAAGGGACTACGCTATATGTGTTGCAAAGGGGGTTTCAATCAGTATTTGGCTTTACATTACCTCTTTTTCATGGACGTGGATTGTTGAACTGTAAGTTACCGCTCTTGTTCTTTTATGAAGATATGGGACCAAATCTCTTAGATAACTTTGGGTTGATGCCCTATCGAAGAACAATAGTCTCCGTCGGTGTGTACTGTAACAATGTACCTAAATACTAATCTAATATACTCTTTAGTCGGAAAGCCGATTCATGTTCAGAAGAAAGAGAAACCAACGATAGAAGAAATTGAGCATATACAAAAATTATATATTGAGGAACTCTTTCGGTATGTCCGAAACTCGACTATCTTTGGATGTTGGTGACATCCCTTGTTTAGGACTTGGGAAAAGTACAAAGATATCTTTGCTAAAAGACGGACCCACGAACTCAGTATTATCGATTAATCATTTTTGGACTGTTTTGTCTTCTTGCATTACAAGCATCGTGTACGATATTTGTTCCTTATATAGGTCAGTCTCCTAGTGACTCCTGGGATACTATACTCTCCATAATCTCCGCGACTCTCAGTACAACTTCGTCACTTCCCCATTGACCGACTACACTCGTTCCAACAGGCCATCCATCATCAGCGATGGTAGGAACACTTATAGCAGGTATTCCGGCTAGTGACGCTGGGACTGTCAACACGTCTTGCACATAGGTATTGAGACCCTCGTCGGAGATTTCTGAAAATAATGGTGCTGTGCGAATGGCAGTAGGATGAAGGAGAACGTCGACACCCTCTTGGTTTGCTGGCTCTGAGGGCCGGAGCACGTTGGGCATTCGGAAAATATTATTGAAATCCCGCCTGATGAGTTTTCGTAGTTCTTGGGCTTTGAGATAGTAGTTATCAAATGCACTAGGGTTTTTACAATAAGACTAATATCGATTGCGAAATGCATCTTGTTTAACTTACTCAGCCGTTAGGGCATAGGTTCCAAGTAGTATTCTTTTTTTGACTTCAGTTGAAAACCGTATGGTGCGGGTATACGCATACAGGTTGGATGCTTTTGACAAATCCGCGTCTCCTGATAGGGGAACTGGGACTCCTGTAAAGCGATCAGACAAAGAACCATCTTAAAGAACATCCTGTTACCATACCAAAACGAATACCGTCGTATCGAGCCATATTGCTACTCGCTTCTGCGCTAGAAAGAACATAGTATGCACTTAAAGCATACTTTGTCGAGGGTAATGAAACTGGTATTAGTGAGGCTCCACGTTGTTTTAGGGCTTTGAGAATCCGACGGAATGGTTTAATAACGGTATCACCGAGTTCCGCGGGGAAGCATTCCTTTTAACCGACATGTCAGAAACAAGGAGTCGATGCGTGTGGAGAGAGATACTTGGGGAATTCCAATGCGCAACCCAGTTAGGTCCTTCGCATCCTCTGGAATGCAGAATGGTTTACAGGCATCATGGGCGGCTCTCCTGGTTTCATCCGGGATGGAGGTTGGATCTCTTTCATCGTATCTTGCGACAACGTCTACAATATGAGGTATACACGCGGGGAGGGTATAACGGTGAAGCGACTTACCAAAAATACTTTTGATGTTCTTCACTTCAGATGATAATATACCAACAGTGTCCAGACTATCGGCGAATGCTATTACACCCCATCTATATAATTCGAAGGTAGACTACCATTTCATGTAGAATTACCTACCGGCTGATCAAACCATAAGACGGTTTAAACCCTGCTACGCCGCAATATGATGCTGGAAGACGCGTCGATCCACCGGTGTCGGTTCCAAGAGCTCTGAAAATGTGTTAAAATTTGAAAAAAGAGAGAGAAAGATGGGTATTCACGCAAAACAGATTTTATATGTTGCCGCTGCTGCGCTCCCACCTGAGCTACCACCTGCTGATCGCCATTCCGATTTGTTTGCAGGGGAGGCAGGTGAAGTTTTAGGTCGATAAGGATTAATAACACGTCTAAATGGAGAATGAACACTTAATGACCTAAAATAATAATAAGAGTTTATTTGGTTGAAAATACTTTTTCTAGCACTGGACTTGCCCCATCCCGAATTCGTCACCGTTCGTCTTGCCCAGTATTCGAGCACCATTCTGGAGAAGTAGTTCGACTACTGTGGCATCGTATCCTGGATAAAAGGCTGTCGAAATGACCCGTCAGATGAATATTCGTTGAACAAGACGGGAAGGACGTGCTTTTGAGCATGTTTGAGGAACATGTCGTCTTCATGTCCTTTGTGCAAATATTATCCTTGACTGCAATCCATTTTTCGAATAGAGGACCTTCTTTGCATTCTCTGTGTCCTGTGCAACTTATTTACTACAAGTTCAAAAAAGTTTGATTCAGCACTCACCGTCGGAGTAATTGAGTGTGATGAACGTGCTATGGGACAGAAGATCGAGTTTTTGAAGCACTGCTTGTTGAGTACTTTGATTTCTGTATTGTGCTCTTATCCCCCTTTTCGCGACATGAAGCATGCGTAACGTTGCAGGGCGAGTGTGCATGAGATCGCCGCAGGACGCGCCGGGATACCACTGTCCGAGACAACTTCAAAGCCCGCTCAGCTTGCCCACCACTTCCCTCCGGCGCCGTTCGTTTCTTTTCCATTTGCCACACTGATCTGCAGCATACAGGAGCTAATTTCATTACATATGGTTCATTGAATCTCCAGACGTCATTTTGCACACAAATTTTGACTTGCTGGCGTGTCAATAACACTATTCAGTGACCTGGAGTTACCTGGAATTGGTTTCTTTTTGAGCCGGTCTTACATTTTTCATGCTGAGGATACTCTAAAGAATGGACGGGTCTCAGGCTGCTGCGTCACTGCTCTCGTCGTCGGTCCAACTTCCATCCGTTCCTTACAAAGTTAACTTCGACAAAGGCCAGATCTTTCTCCGTTCTGTCATTTCTGAGGGCGACTATGGGTGTGTTTATCGAGGTATCTTTCGTGTCAAAGGCAGCAGAGGAGAATGCGCAGCTAAATGCTGCCTAAAGACTTCCATTAGTCTCCATCGTCTGATGTTCTTCCGTCGTGAAGCTGTTCTGCATGCACGCGTTTCATCAGGGAAAGGCATAGCATCTCTTTATGACATCTTCGAGGACGAATCATTCATCTGGATCATAATGAAATATTATCCTGAAGGCGATCTCTGGAATGCTATTGTCAACGGTCACTTCAAGGAACGGGATGAACTGATTCGCGTAGTATTCTCTGGGATTTTAAGCGCTGTTGCATACTGTCATTCCAAGAGTGTCTATCATCGCGACTTGAAGCCTGAAAATATCCTGCTAGACGAAAATGGAACTAAGCCCGTTTTAGCCGATTTTGGACTCTCCTCGGGTGTCAAGATTAGTGGTGAAATGCGCTGTGGGTCATCATATTATATGTCACCAGGTTTCAACCCCTTTTTTCTTCTTCTGCATTACATTACTCATGATTTCTGATTCTATTTAGAATCTTGGGGTGGAATATTTGGCCTTGATCTTCCCTACGAGAACGCACCCCACGACATCTGGAGCCTTGGAGTAGTATTGTTCAACATAATCTGCCGTAGACACGCTCCCTGGAAACAAGCTACCAATAAAGATCTTGTCTTTAGACAATTTCTTGCTTCTCCTCGCTCAGTCTTGTTGCAGTATCCTATTTCTTTCCGAGTATGCAACCTCCTTGAACGCGTCTTCAAAATCGAGCCAAAGCTGCGTATCACGCTCAAAGATTTTCAGAGCGAGATTAACAAGATCAAGGTCTTCTCAAGACAACAGGAGTCTTTCAGGACGACCGAGCCGCCAGATATTTCTCGCGCTGCTCCGGGTATTATTTCCTATCCATTTCGTGTGAAGAGCAGAAACACTGGCCAACGTCGTCTCGTGACTTGGGTGGACGACGAAGAACCCGAGGATAAATCGGTCTATTCCATGGAATCCCATTTCTCTGCGGACTTGTCTCATTGCTGCGTCTCGTCATCTTCAGAGTGTCGAACTGGGTCGGTGGTGGAGCCGGAAGGGCCTACGGTGCGACTAGTTGACAATGACGATCCACTGTACAATGCTCGACCGGTGTCTGAAGGGAAAGGTCTTGTTTGAAGTGGACTTTCGCATACTAAGCTGTGTTCCTCATTCCTTCTTTGAACGTTTTCTCATTTTGTATCGGACATGCACATGTATCTACATATATGGACCTTGGGACAACAATACAATCTTTGAGTGAACAAATTCTCTTCTATATTTCAACTTTGATTTACAGGGGTGCACCTTACAAGTTCGTTCCTATTACTATATCTTACAAGTGTTTCTTGAACCAGCTGACCGTAGCTTTGAAGGCACCTTCGTTACCAGCTTTGATCTGAGGGTTAGACTGAACGAATATAAGTACAACAGACAAAAATTATTGTAGACAAAGGCACTTGCCAAGTCACCACGGACCTAATAGGGAAATAAATCATTAAAGTCACGCATATTATGCAATAGCATGTACACTACTTACAGCAAAGCCATGGGTAGTTCCAGGGAAGAACCTGAAAGCAAAGCGTCTCGAAAAACAGTATATATTTGCAGTTTTTACCGAAGCTCACTCTTTCTTGTAGTTCTCGCCTAACTGAGCAAAAATCTTGTCGCCTTGGGCTTGAGCCTCAAGAGGATATTGGAAGTCATCTTCGGCAGCACAGATCAAGAGCGGAGGTGGGTTGGCGATGGAGACGTACTTGTCGAGATCTTCGGGGACTTTGAGAAGAGATGGATGGGCGACTGCAGCGACCTTGATAACGCTGTCGAAAGACAAATCGAAGACATAACGACCTTTTGCACAACACAAGCCTGAGATTGAACAGATTGAGGAAGGAAAGGAATACGCCAGACACACCTCCGAAGCAGTATCCCGTCGCAGCGAAACTAGTGATACCTTCTACTTTGAGCTGGGCTATGACCTTGTCCAAAGAAGGGCGGGTCTTCTCTTGAGTGTGGTTGGGGAACCACTCTACAAGCTTTGAGAAATCCTGGAAAAATGATGATTATAAGAGAAAGAGAAGTACTATGAGCTAAGCTTTCGGGAACGCACCTCGCTTGCGAAAGGGTCACCGTGCAAATAATCGGGAACATACGTCAAAAGATTGTTCTCAGCATATGCGTCCGCCTTGATGGAGAGGTTTTAAGTCTCATACGTGGAATAGAGAATGGATAATACAAACCAATAGCTATCATGATTGACACAACTCAGAATAACGCTACGCATAGGTGTGTAACACGTACCTGAGCGTTCACGAGCTGCGGTCCAAAAACATCAGTGAGAAACAAGACCGCCTTGGTCTTCTCATAGTCTCCAGAAGGGCGGGCAACGTATGTGTTGACTCCGGCAATGACCTCAAATGAACCTGATGATAAGCGTTCATTTTAGATATAGCAACCGCGCAATGGTTGTAGCCTGAACAAACAAACCTTTGGGGGTTCCGTCGTGGATGACTTTCTTAACGCAATCCTCGCAGAAACTCATGGCTTGTTGTTGGGGAAAGAGATTGGTAATGGTGTGTGAAAGATTTCGCCGTCCGCCTTTTATAGATTTTCCCAAAACTGCGTCCAAACCCTGTTTTATTCACATGGTCCAACTCGGACTTAGTAATACTAGGAGCACTATATATGCGTGGAGGACATTGCATTCCGCTTGCAATTTAGAGATTCGATAATATACTTGAAATGTCTTTGAAAATCAGCGCTGCTTTTATTTAGAACGAGCAAGTTTCGAGATACAACTACTTTGAAATCGGCGTCGGGTTACGCCCACTACTAGTATATGCGTTTAGCACGCATTTCTCACGGCTTTCCCATTGGAATGTTCGCGCGCAATAGTTCCTTATCTGCCGTCATCTCTATGGGGGAAGCAGTGAACATTCTCCTCAAGAGAAAAACATTTAACCCAAGGCTATTGCTATCCTTCCTCCATCTTCATGTCCTGATCCATCCCAGATCCATCCCACCATGCAACAGGACCCAATCCTTGTTCAGCAATGGAACACTAAAAATACAACATCACATGAATTAATTGTTCGATCGTCACTGGGCAGAAAGAAATAGACATACAGTAACCTGATACGGACTCCTTCTTAATGGCTTCTGTACTAGAACACCTTCTGCCGCCTTCGGGGGTCCCGGCTCATCGTCAAAAAATTCGTCTGATTCAACCCGTATTCTCACAGCTTCATTACGCTCAATATACATCCTCGACGTCAGTGGTGTATCCAACATCTCAATCGTCGATTTTAAATCCGACTCTGGAAGCCAGAAGAATGCTTGTTCATTAGGATCACTGAAGTTTCAGCAGTATTAGAGTTTCGTTAAAGGCCATTCAGTTTCTTAGAAAATTACTCACAAAGCGCACGGTTGAGGCAGATAATTTAGGGGTATATAGAGATCATCAAAAAAGCCAACAGTGCCTAATAATGGTCCAGTTACAATGACATTTCTCCATGAAAATGGATATACACTCACATCTAATACCATCTTCCGAAGAAGATTTAACTTTAGCCAATATCACTTCCGAAGCAAATGGTCTGAAGACTACTAAACGGAACGTGACTAATTACAGAATTTCAGCAGTCGAGTTTAGTGAATAATACCAACTGCACCGACCTTTATACCAGTAACATCCGTCCCCATATCTTATTTTCCCTTTTCCTGTCTCGGTTATATCAAAAACACATATACAAAGACCGACGTCAAGAAGAACACGGTTCGCATATTTTTTGTCTAGCTCTTGTCGGATGGCTTTCTCAGCTGGAAGGGAGAAATAAGAGGGTAAAACGGCCACGGTATCCTTTTTTTAAATGGGTCAGCAGCAATTTAACTTCCACGCGATGCAACATACCTTAATGATTGCAAGACAGAACATCACACATGTTCGACGGTGGAAGTCCAACTCAGTCCTGAATCAATCCTGAGTATTAGGTAAGCGCCTCGTCCAAAATCCCATTGAAGTCTTTGCCGAATCCAACCAACATCATGACGACAAGACTAAAACGAAAGCTCGAAAATATCGGCATTGACATTCACTCCAATGCAGTCCGATTAACAGAAAACTTCTGTCTTGTGGGTTCTAATCTCCGTTGTTTGCAAGCTTATAATTCATAACATAACGTAACGTTTTAGATTGGAACGCCTCTCCCACCACTTGAAAAATCTAAAGACACGGGCGAATTTGTCCCGCTATGGAAACAAGAGGTTCGGTTTCGTTATTATCTCGTGGTTTTTCTATCCATTTATTGGGTCATTACACCCTTGTATGTAGGCTAGAGACGAGAAAGGCAGAAGGAGGTTGCATGGGGCCTTTACTGGGGGTTTTTCTGCCGGGTACTTTAATACGGTTGGATCAAAAGAAGGCATGTAGCTGCGAACCAAAATCAAAAGACGACATCTAATAAATTTGACAAAAAAAAGGATGGGCCCCATCGACGTTTATTTCATCTCGTTCGGATCGTGCCAAAGCAAAGCAGGTTCGTCCGGAAGACTTCATGGATGAAGAAGATCTTGCAGAAATAAAAGAATCTCGCGAATTAGTTGATACCACACAGGAGCACGATATCTTTGGTGATACTCGTGCTGAACTAGCGAAACGAGGTGGCGATGACACCGAAAAAGAGTACGCATTATAGTTTCAGTACCAGTCATTCTCTAAACTTCCAGCTTTCATGTTTCAGTCCGATGGCAGCAGCACTTCAAGCTCTCCTTCCACCGTCCAAAGACTCGATTGGATCGCGCTTACTAAAGAAGATGGGGTGGAGACTAGGTCAAGGTATAGGTCCACGGATAACATATCAACAACTCCGAGCACAAGAAGGCAATCCTATCCAACCGGACGAACAAATTGACGAAGAAAACTTGAAGCATCTTTATGCTCCCCGTGACACGAAGCTCCTAATTTATAACAAGAAAGAAAATGCGTTTGGCTTGGGGTATGCCGCCGGAGATGGATTAACGAACCTTGTTAGGGGAAGCAATGGAGGAGTCGAGGCTGAATCAGGTCCAAATATATCTGCAGGATTTGGTCTTGGAGCTCTCAATGATGCGGAAGACGATGATATTGATGTTTATGATCTCGGTGGTTCGAAAACACACCGACATATGGCTTATGATACACGAGAGGAGGAAGACACAGATGACCACGTTGTCGTCGGGCCTAGATTCCCTTCAAAACCGACTTCTCGAAATGTGCGTATCACTGTAAAAAAAACTCTTCTCGTATTCTTCTTACTTAGCATCCTCAGGTTGTTAAATCCGCCACATTTAAAGATGGTCGGCCTGTGGTTCCGGGCTTCGTCGTTTCGGAGTCCTCATTGATTGAGACTCGACGGTAAGAGCTTTTCGTACATAAAGAATGCTATCAAAAGGACTCTAAGCGTTTAATTCGCCAGATTTCCGCTCGCAGAGGTTCCTCAAGGCTGGGTTCCCGACCCGCGTCGTGTATGGCTTACTGATCCCTCTATGAAAGAAGATGAGTCGAAACCACTTCCGACAACAAAATCACATAAAGATTGGGTGAAAGGCAAAACAGCAGATGAGGTATATTAATATTGCACCCCCCCTCCTTAATATATATGTCATGTGCTAATCTATTTTCTCAAAAGCGCGGTGCTATGCTCGGCGAGATACCTCTACCTTCCGCACCTCGTTCCGTCTTCGACTATCTCTCACAGAAGGACAAGGATAGACTCAAAAATATGTCGGCGAGCATAGCGAGTGGAACAGCTTTCCCGAAGACAACTCCTGAGACTCAAGCAGCAGCTCCGACGGACATGCCTACACTCAACCCTCAAATGGCGGAAGCCGCCACGAAAGGATTTCAACCATTTTCCAAAGATCCAGAGAAGCAAGTACGATATACCACGTACCTCCAATCTCAGCAAATGCCGGATACTGCACCCAAACTACGACCTCTATCCGGACAAAGCTCTGAAGAATTTCACAAAGAAATATCAGACTATGTTAAATCTGCGCAAATATTTAAACCTGTTACAGGAGCTATGGCAAATCGTTTCGCAAGTTCGGAAACTGTCGAAGTTGTAGGCGTTCAACATCCTGGGTTGTACCAGCCCACACAAGAGGATTACGCCAAACTGGACCTTGTTAGAAAGGAGGAGGAAAAGAAAGAGCAAGAAAATCCTAAGGCGAATGCTGCCAAGCTGAATATGTTTGGACCTTTAACACGAGAAATGAAGACGTGGATTCCGGCGCGGTTGCTGCTGAAACGGTTTGGTGTTAAGGATCCTTATCCAGACGGTGTACCCGGAGATGAGCAGCCTTCCGAGGTCTCCGTTTCTGCAAAAAATGATGCGTGGCAAGAAGAAGTGTTAAAAGCTGCACCCGAATTAAAAATCCCAGCTGCTTCATCATCGTCTACCGACGCGAATGCTGCCGGATCTTCTAGTAAACCTTTGAAACGTGATTTAGCTAACATAGGCCTCGGGGAGGATGAAGAACAAGGGAAAGACACGCTCACTTACGAACGGCCCTCGATGGATATCTTCAAGGCCATATTCGCCAGCGACGAGGAAGATAGTGATGACGAACCTGAGAAAAAAGAGGAAGAAGAACCTGCAGATAACAACGAGCCTCCGACAGAAGTTCCATCGAATGAATCACAACCACCTGTCTCGCAACCGTTAACGATAGAGTCGTCGTATGAACCTGCGGCGGCGACTCGAGATGCTGAAAAAGTGGATATGTCAACTTTTAAGCCGACGTTCGTTCCAAGATCAGAAAGAAACAAAGAGAAAAAGGAGAAAAAGGACAAGGATAGGAAGAAGAAGGGAAAGATTGTTGTTTCGTTTGATGTTGAAGAGGACGGTGGTGGTGCTACCAGACCTTCTTCAGGGAAAGACAAGGACAAGAAAGAACGGCCGCATAAACGCACGAAGGCGAAGGTTGTGGACGACGATTTGGATGAAAGCATGTGGGTTGAGAAACCTCCGCCTGAGATTGTCAAAGACTTTGTTTTGCCGACGTCCGTTGATCCCGTAGCTGATGAAGTATCTTCGCATCCTAGAGGACGTAAACGCGCAGTAGATTTCATTTAGACTCGTTGTTTTTTTTTTGTTTCTGGAATCTTATATTATCACCGAATTGTAATATATGCATACTGTATTTTCAGTCATTTTTGTAGACGACAATGAAATTGGTTTAACTGTCACGCGGTTTTGTCACACTCGCCGGTCTATAAAAATAACTCGTATTCGATGTTCGCTGGCACCTCTCCGCTTTTGGTTGAATTGCATGCTCTCACCGAAATTTCTGTAGCTTGAAGAAGCTTTCAAATTTCAAATTTGACCAAGTCACTACAAGTATGAGCTTTGTCCCTGTACATGTGAGCTTTGACCAGGTGATCCGCACATCAACCTCGGTGTAATCTATTGCCTCAACCTGTATATCGGCCTCAACCCCTTCTGCGTCAAAACTCCTGACCCCACTGGGCGCGTTGGTGCAGATAATAAGGGTGTCTGCACGTGGACCACAATTCGCTGCACGCTGGAAGAGTCAAGCCGTAGACCATTAACACTCAGAAGAACTGGATGATCTGATATGTAATTGCAGTGGCAAGGTCAGCTGTCGAGAATATGGGAGATGGTGGAGCTAAGCGTTCCATCATGTGGAAGAGATAAAAAAACTTGCACAAGGCAACAAGACCGCTGGAGTATTTTAACCAGAATACACAATCATCTGTTCCTCGTTGCTCGTGTTCCGTCTTCATGTTCAAGTTTTTTCTTCTCCTCTGTACCGCGGTCAAGTCGTTTGCATGGACCTATAACCAGAGCAACGTGTTTGATGCATCGGCTTCAGTTTCAGTCGATGCCTCTCAGAAATACCAGACAATGATCGGTTCTGGTTGTTCTGGTTCGTTCCAAGGGGCTCGTGACATCCTTGGTCGCTCAGGTCTCTCTCCTCAGAAACAGCAAGAAGTCATTCAAACACTCTTCGACCCAGACATTGGTGCTCTAAGCATCTTGCGCAACGGTATCGGCTCCTCTCCAAACAGCACGCGGGGGTGGATGAACTCTATTCTTCCCGTCTGTCCCGCTACACCCGCGGGACCTTTCAATTACGTCTTCGATGATGACGATAGTGGCCAGCTCGCCCTATCGAAGGCCGCGTTGAGTTACAACCCAGACCTAATGATCTATGCCGATGCCTGGTCTGCCCCTGGTTGTATGAAGACCGTCGGCGTCGACTCAGAAGGCGGCTTCTTGTGTGGTGTACGAGGCACGAACTGCTCTTCCGGTGATTGGCGGCAAGCCTATGCCAACTATATCGTGCAGTACATCCGCTTCTACCAAGAACAAGGCATCAATATTTATGCCGTAGGAGCTTATAACGAACCAGACTTCAACCCTATCACGTATGCATGTATGCTTTCCGATGGCTTCCAGGCCAAAGACCTCCTCGAAATTCTTTATCCTACAGTCAAAGCCACTTTCCCAGATATTAACGTCGCCTGCTGCGATGAAACCGGCGCGAGACAAGGCAGAACTCAGCTGTCCGAGCTTCAAAGAGCGGGAGGCGGTGACCTCTTCGACATTTATACCTACCACAGCTACCAATCGGATCCCGAGATTCCTTTCAATACCCCCAAACAGAATTGGCAAACTGAGTGGGCCGACGGTGCTGGTGCTTGGAATCCCAATTGGGACGTCGTAGGACACATGTCAGAAGGCCATAACTGGGCGTTGTATATGCATAACGCCTTCGTCAACGCCGATACAAGTGCGTACTTGTATTGGCAATGTGCGCAGAATAACACAGGGGATAATGGGCTGATTCAGCTCGCAGGAGACTCTTATCTGGTATCTGCACGGCTGTGGGCAATGGCCGGATATTTCAGGTTCGTGAAACCAGGTGCGAGGCGGATCGAGGCATCCAGCTCGGTGGAAGAGGTGTATGTGTCTGCGTTTGAGAACGTGAACGGAACAGTTTCAATTCCGATTATCAATGCAGCACATTTTCCATATCAGGTGTCGGTTGATCTAAAGGACGTTAAAGCTAGGACGGTGACCCCATACTTGACTGACAATAATCATAATGTGAGCCAACTAGCAGGCTTCTCTATGCAAGGATCAAGGTTCACGGCGACGGTGGAGCCACGGGCGATGAAGATATTTTTCCTACAATGATGTAATTGATAAGATAGATCATACATGTATTTAGATAAACGGAAAGGAGAAGATATCACAATGTCAAGTGTGGGGAAAATGCCCAATAGAGATAGATCCGAACTAGTTGCGAATGCGACTCCAGCAATTGTAAACACCTCGTAAAGTTTGAAGAACAGGCGGGAACTTGAAGCTGTACTCAGCCTCATCAATATCGACTGATTCATCCTCTGCTGTATGATACAAAGAAATAAGAAATTGATGCAGAGAGTACAATTCAATTTGGAAGTAGGCTCGCCTTCTGATACATCGTTTAATTTAGCATGTTGAATCCATATTAAAGGAAGACCCAAGACACGAGCACCTTCATTGCTTTCTGGATCGATATTCGACACAACGTGGGCATTGCAGATTAACTCAAAGTCATTTATAGAGATATCAAACACGCGGAGTGTTCGAAAATTTTGGATGCTGATTGACTTTAAATTGAAACCGAGGGTGTCAATATCAGAATAATTTAGCCTCTTGGACCCCGAAGGATCAAGAGACCAGTACGTATCCAGCATTTCATCGTGTACTGCTACCTTGGAAATAAAGAAGTATAACTCCTTATATTCAGAAGTTCCAATCAAACATCCGAGCCTGGTAGGAATTTGGAGGTGCCACGAGAACCCGGTCACTATGTAATACATATGCACTCGGATAAAATCTTCTATGATGACACAATCGTGAAATTGACATACCGGCGCAAAACCTATTGAAAGCGTACTTTCTATCGAGTCTTGCATGTAAGTAGGCAATTTGGCTGACGTATGCACGAGTCATTCGTTCCCAAGCAGCCCGATCTGAATATTGAACATCGTATTCAATCACCACCGTCTCAAGATCCTCGGCAGGCGAAATACTAGCTACATCCACAGGAAGGCGAATCCTAAGAACATTGCGATGAAGTTGGCATTCAATGCTTCTACATGGTAGAAAATATGCCGTGCCTGAAATGCCCATCACAATCTTCAACAGACAATCTATTCGCGGTTTTGAGGTATTTCTGCAATTCTTCATCACGAATGACCCAGCCCGATAATGAAGGTTCTTCGCGGGGAATAAACCCCAATATAACCGCATTCGAAGCTTCAAGTCGATCATTGTTTTTATCGGCTAATAGAACGTCACCAATGTAGACGGGATAAGCTGGTGCGGGGACGTCCCGCCAAACACGAATATGTATGGCACCATAGAAATCCCATAAGAAAGATGGGTTTGAAGGAACATTGGACTGTTCGGACAAACGCAGCGTGTCTACTGTTTCAATAATCCCTGCCAGCTCCTCTTGAGGTTTCTCGTCAATAGTTGCATACTGCCACTGATAAGTAGGGACGTCTCGTAGAACATTCGGCGACCATTCCTGATATTGTTAATCCAAAATGCGTTTATAAATGAGGAAATTGAACCAACAAATGCAACAACCCCGCATCCATCTAAAAGGCTTACATAGTGATAGCAAAGATATCCATCATCACGATCTTTGAAACCAATAAATATGTGAGAGAATGACCGATTCAGCCACGATAAAAAGGCATGGTGAGATGTGCTAGTTTCCACATAATTTAAGCCTTCCTGTAAGCAGAAGGCAAATGGTGAGATACAAGAAATGAATGAAATTATGATCGATCCGAGCTCACAGCATAGGACGCCCCCTGGGATGTGAATTGAAAAAATCATCGCCATTAAGCATCATGGCAACTCACTTTACGGTAAACATCTACGCACAGACGCAATGCATTGCGAAATCTTTGATCGTATTCTTTAACCGGAATACACCACGCTAAATATATATGTATATGATGGTAAGTCTTGATTTGATTCCTAAAACTGACGACCAAACGAACGGTTGTGAAAGACAAGGCCAGGGCTATCTTTGGATGTAATTAAACCGAATAGCTGCATCACTTTTGGATGACTTGCATGAAGAATGAGCTACTGTTTGCCATAGCTATTCTACAAGAGGCGAGTGCATTACCGAATTCGCGAGTACCACTCTTTTTCTGCTTTGAATTTCTATTGAAAGTATGAGACTGGTATAGCAAAAGGAGTGGCAGCATTGTTTTGAACACGCACGGAAATAGCATTCTGACCTTTGTAGACACGAACCATCCGCGTTTGAGTCTCGTGTCTCCATCGGACTTCCCAGTGTTCAACTGACGCATTTGAGCTACTCCTAAGTACGTTTAAATCACCAAGCCTGATTTGTTCAAACTGGCTACTTTCAGAAGACTTCAGAACGCAGACGACGATACAACTTACATGAAAGGCCGTCTCGTCTGTATTGCTGCTCAATTGTAGACGCATGATGCCCCTGAGCTAGACATCGTAATGAGACCAAAAGCTGCATCGAACATTACTGTGCACACCATAAGATTTTTTCGAAATTCTTCTATCTGATTTTGATAACGTGTTAAACAATCTCTTTCGCGACTAGCTGCGAAATATCTTCGAAGGAATCTTGATTTCTCTAGTTTATTATTGAATGATTTGAGATCATTTGAAATGAGTTGTAAGTAGCTATTTGACGGATTCAGGCTGATAAGTACAAGCCCAATATATTTATATGTGCAGATTTACCTACCGGTAAAAGACTTCACAATCTTTCTCAAAGTAATTTAACGAGGACGCCGTGGTTTCTGGATCCTTCTTGATCTCTTCATGGAGTATTTGGAGAATAGTCGTGACATTGGTTGTGAAAATCTTATAACCATCTTGGTTCTGCTGCATTTGCTAAACTTTCATCAGCATTTATGAGTCAAGTCCCATATATCCAATGACTGACTCACTTGAATAGGCTTCAGAAGAGTCATGACTAGCTCTGCTGCACCCTTCAGATATGGGAATGGCAGAAGACCTCCCGCCGCACTAGCTAATTCAGCGACCTGGAATGCATTAGATACCCAGTCGGTTTCATTCTGCACAGCAGATATGGCTGTTGAAGCTGATACCGCATGTTCCTTCTGGTCGTTGGAAGATCTTTTCTTTCGAAAAACAAGCATCCCTTGGAGACTAACTGTGTGTGTGAAGCGCTACACTCACTACGGGATAAATTGATCTATATCGACGCTTTTTATATGCGTCAAACTCATGCTTTTCCTATGCCTGTCAAGGAGCTTCATGCATCGCCTCTGGGAACGGCAGTTAACGTTGTCCAAAAAGGGTAACCAAGCTCGGACAATGAGCTGAGTCAGCAGTAACCATACCAGGAACCTGGATGTAACCGCGGCAACTCGGCAGTAAATTGTTTCCGAGCTGTTATTCCCATATGAAGAAGGCATAGTTCGGCAATTAGTGACCACATTTCGTCACACTGGTCGCTCTAAAAATATCTCGTGTTTCGTCACGCGTCATAGGTCGCACCTTTCCCACTCGAACTGCACGCCTTCACGACGATGCTACTATCTGCAGCTTTAAGCCAATTCCGAATTGAAATAGCTACAAGCACCCGATTATATCATACCCGTCTGTCGTGTTATCTTACCCTCATGCACATGTGATAATAGTGCTGACTCCATCGACACTAAATTGTTTCCCAAGACCAGGCTTTACCGCCGCCGGCACGAAGCTCACATTTGATTTCCGATAGAAGACACCGTTTATCTCCCTACTATTTCGCTTTTCATATCACTACCCCGCGATTTTACAGCAACATGAGCAACTGTGCGCATTGTGTAACTGGAATAACGCACCAGGGTACTCCAGTTGGTACGTACAACGGAGTAAACTGACTGCGAGTCATTTCTCTATCTTGATTTTCATAGGGACGATCAAACAAATAAACGGACACGATACATATGTATCACTGCCCCAAATGTCTTACCCAAAGGATAAGGCTGTTTTACTGCTTCCTGATATTTTCGGAATTCAGTTCATGAATTGCAAGGTAATGTCAGCTTCGTTCAGTTGGCTTCGTGATCATATCACATCAAGCCACCGGAGGCATCTATCACCCATTTAAACTTTCCATAGCTACTCGTGAGTGGTTTTGAAGTGTTAATCTCAAATAGATATGAAATGAGATGAGATAGGCAGATGATTTCGCTAGAAGCGGTCTACCAGTATATGCACCTGATTATCTGAATGGTGATCCAGCCCCTGAACCTAATCCCGATGTAAGCTAAGAAGTCTTTGCCATAATCATACTTACCGTATACGTAATACCACACACATATGTATGTATGTGCCTCATTTCTTTCATCTAGTTTGATCTCAAGAAATGGTTGAAAAACCACGGACCGGAGAAAACACGACCAGTCCTCGACGATGTTGTCAAAGTTCTCAGAGCCGAGGGTATCAAAGAGTTCGCGGCAATTGGATATTGTTTCGGAGGTATGAAGAACAATCCACTGGTGTCTCGCTTTTTCACTTAATATACAGTAATATCTTCTGTCTTCTAGGACGTTACGTCTTTGATTTGGCTTTCAGCAATGTGATTAAGGTAGCCGCAACGTGTCATCCATCCTTCTTGCGAGTTCCAGAAGATCACCAGAAACTTCTGCAATTATCTGAAGCCCCTTTATTGATAAACGCGGCTGAAATTGATCAGCAGTACCCCATCGAATCCCAGCTTAAAGGTGACAAGATCCTTGGTGGGGGGAAGTATAAGCCGGGATATAAGAGAATGTTCGATCTTTTATTCTCTTCGGTATTTTCATTTCTCTGTATTGACTTTGCTGATATCACTATTTGAAGATTTTGGGCCGGGACTACCCACGGTTTCGCTGTAAGCAGTCATTTATTCGCTGTTGCTTCGGCTTATTTGACCAACCATTAACTTTCTAGGTCCGGGGTGATCTGGTGTGTGTTTCCCTGGAGTGTTTACTTGAATAATTGGAATTAAAGCTTGGCAAACTTCGTTCCTGATACCAATCAGAATAATCCTGAAGTAAGAAAGGCTAAGGAAGGAGCTTTCAAAGCCACGGTGGAGTTCTTTTACGAGCATCTCTATGAGAAGGGCCCGACGTCTAGTAAACTTTGAAAAGGGAGATGGGAAACTTGTGCGGGTTATGGTAAATTGGCCGGCAGATTCTTCCAGAACATCACGGATAATGAACGTGTATATTTCTCCGTGCATACATTGAGCAAATTATGACCAATTAAATATCCGCATGTCGGAAAACTGTACTAGTCAAAACAAAACTTTGACAGCTTTCGTCACCCGCCAAGAAGAAAGAAGAAGAAGAAACGCAGAAGAAGGGGAGAGAGAAAACCGATATGACAAGACTCAAGTGTTATTACTGAGGCCTTCATCGTGTATATGGCGCATAATACGACTCGGGTATTGCCAAAAGACTATGTTGGGTTGGGTTGATTACTTCGATTATTGATTGACCGTAGTATTAATACTGAAGAGCGGAGAGCCGGCTCTAATCGTCGTCGTCGTATATATAGACAATTGTGTATCTGTCTAAGATGATTACCTAGGTAGAGATGAGTTTAGGTTAGTTGCGTTTTGGCCGGGAGTTACCATCGCTCAATAATAATAGCAGTCTATATGCCTATTGTCCAAGGATTAAGTTGAACGCCGAGATGAGGAGAATAGAAATCCTACATGTATTGTATTGTATTGACTAGCTTCAAAAGAACGGTTAAAAAGGAATGAAGTGGGCTGTCGATCGCATTGAGAACTTGAAAGGGGCCGGGGTTCTTCCAATGGGCAAAACTGGGGGGATTTTATATGCTGAGAGACAGAATTTATTTGTCTAATTGTTTGAGGAACACGTGCACTTTCACATAGATCGATAGAACATTCGAGCAGAATTTCGGGTTAGTATAATGCGCAGTCACTATTAACCCACCGTTTCGAGAAATTGACATGTGCCATGCTCGCTCGTCTGAAATGCGGGCTAATACGATCTAAGTAAGAGCTGAGCGCTGATACGTCATTGTGATTAATATATCAATATCAATACTGGTATTTGCTCGAAATGGTCCGCTGGATCGAGATGACTCACGGAAATAAAGGAAAGGCTGTCAGATGGTGCCAAATCAAAGGAGCGCGTGCCAGTGAACTCGTGGCGTGGTCGATGATTAATGCAAAGGCCATTGTTGTCGACAACGAACGAGCTCATCATGCTATGTGCTATTAGCTGGCACTGACGTCGTGGGCCGTGGCAACTGGCAGACCGGTCGGAACCCGTGCCGCTCTTGGCGGCCAATTGACACGGCATACTGAGCTGAACTGTCCATGCAACGATGCTCAGCGCTGTCAACGCTTGTTCGCAGAAATATCCATCACGCTGTCGGACCCCTCGTAAGTTTAAGCTGGGCGCTGTCAACATTGGTCGTTTTGGCGAAAAATGGCTGAGATTACTTAAATTAGCATCGGGTTTTCTCAATCAGACTCATGTCGTCTTCTGCATCCAGTATACAGGTATTTATGTCGCGAATATTTCTGTCTCTTTACATTTCTTTATTGTCACTTTCTTCAGGCTCTTCAACAGGCATTTCGTGATCCCTCATCGCCCTTCTATCTCGCAGAGGGGGAAATAGGTCCCGCATCTCCCGATGAACTTCCTCGTACGACTACGACTACTACACCCATCCTGAGCCGATCACCCAAATCTGTCTCCGATATCACCTCGTCAATCCAAGGTTTTAGTAGTGAAATTGTCAAAGAAGCGAGAGAATACGCCCTAAAGAATGGCTACGATCCCGATTCGTTTTACGAGCACAAGGTCATGTGGGGAGAAATGGACAGCTTTAGGCAAGTTCTTGTGCTTCAATGCTGCAAAAGACAAATAAATAAAAATGATTAACTCTTATGTAATATACTTAGACATGTTAATAACGTCCAATACGGTCAGTTCGTTTCTACTCTGAACGTGTTCAAACATTCACGAATCCCTGTTGGATAGGCAGATATATTGAATCCGTGAGGTCAAGATGCCTTTTAAGAAGAGATCTCTATTAACGCAAAAATTCTCCAGAGTCGTCTTCAGTGGCTTACATCTGTCTACCACCAGGTTGGAGGCCCAGAAGCGGTCAATAACTTCCTTAAAGCTCAAGGAATCTGCCTAATCTTAAAGTCAATTTTTATCAACTACAAACGTCCGATCTTATATCCAGATACAGTGTGTTTTTATTTTTTATTTGTAGTTTTATCGTTTACACTGAACCCGCGCCCACCTAGATTTTGATAGCACATCGTCTAGTGCCTGTTGAACCTCCCTCGATCACCCGCTTCAAACACGAAGCCATCGTTTATTCTTATACTCATCGCACCGTAGCTGCTACAGGTGAATCCGTCCTCGTCTGGTACGATTACGATAAATTGCAGAAGTCACCCCCCTCGGATGCCATGCAGAAAGTCTTAGAGGATAGAATAAGAAAGCAGGAAGAACAGAAGAATCAAGCTTGAGCAAAAATTCACGTGGCTCGTATGACAAAGTTGAGCCCGAGCCATTGATCCCGCTCCCTAGTACGCAGATATTTAATCTCAAGGTTTTAGTTTATTCGTTTATTCACGATTCACTTTTTGAGCACTCAATTTGATGTGCATTACCTATCTGGCGAACATTTAGAACTAATATTATTTAGTACTCGGCCCCTCTCACTGACTACCCCTCCGTCTCGTCGACCTACGTCAATTGACATTGGAGATCATATTTCAGACCCAATAATAATTTTTTACTACATATTTAGAGCTTTTTTTTGGCTTGATTTCGCACTGGCCTTTTCCTTATCGAGGTATTTCTGCCTTCATGTATATATTGATAAGTCAAAATCTATTAGCTTCTGGCATCCATTTGCTTTCACTCACTTTTTCGCTTGGGGGAATTTCTTAGTCTGCCGGCTTTGAGTATGCTTTAAAGAAATGACCAGTTATAGGGGGTTCCTGTGGTCACATTGACGCAAGAGGGAAAGCCATTCATAAGATAAAGACGTCCTTAGGGCAGAGAAGGCCCGATTGTCTCCAGCAAGATTCGACTGTCCAAGATTTTTATCGGGATGTTTATCGATTATCTTGTCATGTCAGACGGTAAATGCCATAACGCCTGTTAATATCGACTCCTTCAATTGTGCTTGGCTCACATAGATACCCCAAATCCGCTGTTGGGCCAGAGGCCCCACCATCGTCAGCCAAATTTTGAATTATGGATGCATCGTCGACAGTTTTCGAATAAAAAAGATTATGGATTCCCTTTTCATTCAAGTACTACAGGAGTTAGATACAAACTTCTTCTCACTTGAATCGATTACCAAGTTTGGTTAACTGACACGGTATGTCTTCAAGCTTGAAAACTCGGAGGCTGGAGCTTGCGGAAGGCTGCTATTTTGACAGAACTTGCCACTGGTGTCGTCTCTTTTGAGATCGAATGAGGTTTGGTTCCGTCCGAGTTTTTGGCTCTGATCCACTTTCACTTTCAATCGGACTTCAAGGTAGTAACGGTTTGCATAAACAAATCTATAGCACTGGTTTCACCGACGGGTCATAGGAGAGAATGGGACGTCTAAATAGCCCGAATTTCCGGTGCCTGCTACCACTGCAGTGGAATATTGAATCATTGAACAATGATGGTCGGCTTCGCGAACAAGTCTTTAAAATATCAATCCATTCCATTTAAGCCAAACAGTGAATAGAATCCTTCTCGCTTGGATTCAAGTTGAGGACATATAAAGCTATGACGCTGAAAGAACAAAACACCAGTTTTTAAACGGGACTACACTCTCTCTTCATGTTCATCGCGTCACTATTACCAGTAGGACGACATTTTCACCTTCCCTCTTTAATTCGATATGCCTGGTGTCAGATTAGACATTTCAGTCCTCGTTGCAATCATCACCCGAGCTGTCCTCTTTGGAATTTATCAAGTACGTAAACAAAAATACCTTGGTCGTTCATGACGGTCTTCTTACTACTCGGACGTTAAGGTTTTACAAGCTCTTCACTCCGACTTTGACAAAGTGGGTAAGAGCCTTTCTCGCGCTCACGCTTGTTCAGAATGTTTCGGCAACTTTTTTAATTATGCCAGTAAATAAATTTTTGTCCGACTATATATTATTTGTTACTGATCGCCATTCTTTCCTGTGTTATGTACATAGCTTCCGCATTTGGTGGGTTAGTAGCGGCGTTGCTGGTTTAAAAAGTAACTCCAGGCTACAGTGGCCGGCGGTGACTGTTCTTCTTGAAAGTGGCGCCATTTATTCGAGCACCTTGTCGGTGTTATTGGGGACGTATGTCTCCGGAAGCTATGCTCAATATATAGGTATGGTCCAATGGTACTTCGTCATTTTTCTCGTTCGACTGAGCTGATTATGGCCAGTTTAGCGATTGTCATTGTAGTTCAATTTTCCGGAATTATTTAAAATTGATACTAACACTTGTCTTCGATAGGGAATCACATTCGACTTTATCATTGTCCGGGTACTATTGAATGTCTATTATCCCATTATACAACTTAACTAAAGGTGGTTTTTTTCTCCGTAGGTCGGATTAGGTCTCTCCCACATTCCAACAACGAATAGCAGTCTACATGTCCGGCCTTTAATAAAATACCACTTCGGAGGTTCACTTTTGACATTACACAGGACGTCCATACGTCTCAGGAGACGAATCAGACGAGAACGAACGTGCCGAAAGCGGCGGGTGGTGAAGACGATGCTTCTTCAAATACCGGGGAGTGGAAAACATCAACGATTAGTGAATATAAGTGTTAGGAAATGGGTACTCTTTTAAGTGTGCTTGGGTTACATACATAGATAGTACTCCAAATCCGCCGTTGGACTAGAAGCCCTATCATCATCAACCAATTTTTGAATTTTGTATGCATTGTCCTGTGATATCTACAAAGATTTTAGATTCCCTTTTCATTCGGACACCACTGGAGTTAGGTACGGACTTCTCACTCGAATCGATTACCGCGTTTGGTTAAACTGACATTCAACCCCCTCGGGTTTACCCGATATTGAAATCTAGATTCTTCCGGATCTAGACGTAGCGGATATGTATTCAGATATGCACTGCGTGTATGTCTAAGTCCGTACTTCTGCGAAAGAATATAAGCGACACTACTTAATATTATCGCACTCACTGCTTATTAGTACGAATTGTTCCAATAGTTGCATTCCGCCGAACCTGATAAATGAAGAAAACGCTAGTTACGTCGTCAAGAAGGAAAATGATTTGACTGATAGGAGAACATTCATGTTTTTTCCGAACGATGCATAGTTACGACGCATCAAGCACTGCGGCCAGCTGCACCACGGGGTTTTCCGTCAAATCTCAACTAAGCTCCTTTGAGTCTCGGAATGGCATGACTGACGATTCCCATGTATCAATAAGACGTGCTCTAGCGTTCTGTCTCCGTCTCTGTTTTTGTCTTAGCACGTCGCTAGCTCGCTATAATTGACAGCCTCGAGCGGCGTTGTCGGCCGAGTGGATATCTGACATCCGCCAGCGTGTCTTTTTCTTTCTCGACCGTGCGCAGTGCAGTGCCTTTGTCTGAGCGCAATTGTGTGCTTGTCGAAATTATGCGTTTCATGGGGAAACCCGCCATCACAATGACAGCAACCGTGATCTCAGCCTCGGCTTGAGCTGTTTCTTGCCAATGAGCTGGTAGTGGTTTTACAATCGGTGTTCGTTTTTTTCGTTGTCGATCGATGATTGGCCGTTAAGCATTGTTGCCTCGGATTGAATATTGAATATTGAATATTGAAGACTCGGAGCTCACAGAAAGCTGCTATTTCGACGAAAATTGCTAGTGTCGTCCGTCTGTTGAGATCTCGGAATAAGGTTTGGTTCCGCCCGGCTCGAATTCACTTTCACTTACACTTGCAATTGGACTTGGTAGTAACGAGTTTGCAAAAGAAACACTCAAAACTTAGAAATCTATCGCACTAATTCCATTGACGGGGTCTTGGGAGAGAATGGGGCGTCTAAATAGCTCGAATTCCCGGTGCCTGCCACTGCAGTGGAATATTAAATTTCCATTGAATGATGGCAGGCTTCACGAACAAGTCTTCAATCCATTCCATTTCGGCCGAATGAGGAATAGAATCCTTCTCGCTTGGCTTGAGGACATATCAAGCCATGACGCTGAAAAAAGAACACACCGGTTTTAAAACGCGACAACACACACACTTTCATGCTCACCACGTCATATTACTAGAACGACATTTTCACCTTCCCTCTTTAATTCGATATGTCTGGTATTAGATTAGACGTTTCAGCCCTTGTTGGGATCATCACTCAAGCTGTCCTTTTTGGACTTTATCAAGTACGTAAACAAAAATACCTTGGTCGTTCATGACGGTCTTCTTACTACTCGGACGTTTAGGTTTTATTTTTTGCATGCATTTACGTCTTGCTCAACAAGTTGGATCTTGCTCGTATTACTCATACGCAGATTCTGATTTTTGAACAGGAGGAGCGGATATATTAATTGGCCTTTTTTTACTACAGCTATTGTCATGGTAAAAATGGTTACACTCTTTTAATCCTTGCAAAGCTTACATCGTCCTGTAGTGGATTCTTATAGGCACTTATTTTGGCGTGAGTTGGAGTAGGATCATGGGTGCGTCTTTTTTATTGCATTTTTCAAATTCGCCGAGAACATACTTTACACCTGGTAGATGCATTTATCGGTTCACAGTCCTTGCTTGGGGAAAACCCGAACGCCATCTCTGAATATTTCGAGAACCTGTCTAACTGGTAAGTACAGTGTGTAACTCACTTGAACCGGAGGCTGAAATCTTTGTCAGGAAAGAAGTAATGACTCTTCACTTGTGGAAGTTTAACTCTAAGTTGATCAACCTCTCTTGACAGATTTTTCGTTCTTCAGTTTATCAGCTTTTGACAGTTGTTGCCGATTCACTATTTGTGAGCGAGGAATAAACATTTATTGGAAAAACTTTAAACATAGAAACAGACATACAGGTTATATGTAGTCTGGGGTAAGCAACCTATGTATTTCTTCGATGTTCCCATCTGAAAACAATTTTTAGGTCGCAATCGGTATATCGTCATTCTACCTATTTTGATGCTTTGTGCAACCATTAGTATGTTCGATCTTCCTTCTGCTTCAAAGCTTGTGTCTTATTCGTAAGTAGCGTCGGCCATAGCAGCGGTGATCCTAATCTCTCCTGCGTCCTCAAGTGTAAACTTCTATCTTTCTTTACTTCAACTCTTCCTCATACTTGATGTAGCTCTCCACTCCGACTTTGACAAAGTGGGTAAGAGCCTTTCTCGCGGTCACGCTTGTTCAGAATGTTTTGACAACCTTTTTAATTATGTCAGTAAATAATCTTTTTTCAGGCTATATATTACCCGTCACTGATCGCCATTCTTTCCTGTGTTATGTAGCTTCCGCATTTGGTGGGTTAGCAAGGACGTTCCTGGTTTAAAAAGTAACTCCAGGCTATGGCCGGCGGTGACTGTTCTTCTTGAAAGTGGCGCCATTTATTCAAGCACCTTGTTGGTGTTATTGGGAACGCATGTCTCCGGAAGCTATGCTCAATTTATAGGTATGATTCTCCGGTATTTTTTTTTCTTTCCCGTCCGACCGAGCTGATTATGGCCTACTTAGCGATTGATATGCTAGTTCCTATCATTGTAGCTCAATTTTCTGATCTTTTTTTACAATTGAAACTAACACTTGTCTTCGATAGGGAATTACATTCAACTTTATCATTGTCCGGGTACCCTTGAATGTCTATTATGCAATTATATAACTTAACTAAGGGTTGTTTTTTCCTGTAGGTCGGATTAGGTCTCTCCCACGTTCCAACAATGAATAGCAGTCTCACGGTACTTCGGAGGTTCACTTCTGACATAGCACAGGACGTCCAGACTCCATACGTCCCAGGAAACAAATCAGACGAGAACGAACGTGCCGAAAGCGGCGAGTGGTGGAGACGATACTTCTTTAAATGCCAGGGAATGGAAACATCAACGATTAGCGAATACAGGTGGGGTGCTCCGTGAAGCTTGAAGTGTGTTTGGCTTACATAGATAAATGCCTTAAATCCGCCGTTGGACTAGGAGCCCTATCATCGTCAGCCAATTTTTGAATTATGTATGCATCGTCCTGTGATATCTACAGTTTTCGAATAAATTCCCTTTTCATTCGGATAGGAGTTGGGTACAAATTTCTCGCTTGAATCGATTACTGGGTTAAGCTGACGCCTTCAAAGCCTCTCAGGTTTACCCGTTATTGAAGAAAATAGCTAGGCGCCGGCACGGCACCACAGGGCGGCCGTGCCCTTTGCTCTCGCGCTCGAGCAAATGATACGGCCTTCACCATTCCGTCGTTCAAATTTCGCATTTCAACCTCATTATTTCCCAGTCTGCATCATCGGCCCATTTCCACCTTTCAATTTCCCTACCACCTTCGCACTCGCACCCACTTTCCACACTCTTGAATTTCGGCGTGCCATCCGTGCCAAGCATGACCAGCGACCGCGAAACGTCTAGCAGATCGGCCGATGGCACACACAAGCTATTTCATCACTACCACAGCTGCCAGCGGAACGAACTCATATAGACGCTCCAAGTGGAGTTACCAACACGGAGGGGGACCCATTACCGTGGCCTACTCAGAGCGAGGGGAAAATAATCCTAGTCAGCGATAGGTGTAACAGAGGCAGGTGAGCAGTCAGTTCAGATTTTCATGCACCCCAGTGCGGTGCTGTCTTCGAGTGCGGTACACTCCATTGTCTTTGCCTCTCGAGTCGAGGGTGCGAAGAGACGGTGTCTCTAAGGCCAGTTGGTCATGTTCGAGTGCGGTGTACTCCACGATTCCTCCTCATGTTGAGGGTGCCAAGAGACAGTGGCTCTGAGGCTAGTGGCCACTTTCGAGCGTGGTCTACTGTTCCTCCCTCAGGTCGAGGGTATGAGGAGGCAGTGTCTCCAGGGCCAGTTCGGTCGCCCGATGCTCAGTTCGTGTCAATACCACACCATAGGAGAGGGCGACGCATGGCTACATATGCCTGTGTGCATCCCGTTTTCTTGCTCTAAAGTTTAGTAAAAAGACAACGCTGACATGCTGTTCTCCGGTTACAGTGTAATAACATGAAACCGACAATGTTCCGGTTAAATTAACCGCTACAGACTGGGTCACTGGTGGGCGGCTGTAGTACTCTGTACCGATGCTCCGAGCCCAATACACGCAAATTATATTCAAACAGCCGGAGGCCCAACTGAGGGGCCCACCATAGTCCTGCCCAGTTGAGCGAGTTCGCTGCAGAGCTGTAATCTAACCCCGCCACCAACGCGGTGAAGTCACTGAAAGACGATCTCCGTCACCGCAAGATAATGCTATATATTTGGGGATCCCTCAAAGCCCAACGTACACCGATGCAAAAGGGCGGTGCTGGATGCCTAACACGCCCCCGAGATTGCCGGACGTAAACACAATTCCTCCTCATCGCGCATTAATTCCATCCACTACTCCCACTTAGTAATTCCCACCCAAGCAACGGCCTGAGACGTAGCTGGACAATCTGGGCATTGGCAATTGTTCGAGGTTAGAGTGAATTTGGCCTTCCCTAAGCTCAATCACCTCCCTGCGTGGTGCACTCCGCCGAGTAAACAAACCTTGCTAGAATCACCCGTGTCAATTGGGCCAGAGTGTCCCGCTATCACCTTGAATACCAACACTTGGTTTCTCGCACTCGCAACCTCGGGAAGACTCCCGTTAGGGCAACACCAGGTCTATCAATCCATATGTCATGTTGTATATGGTATAGCCAATGATTTCTTACCCGGTTCCGCGTTTGAATGAATACTCAAGCAGAGCGCGCGGCAGGCTGCTACCCCCATACTTTTCCATCCAAGGCGGCGCAAGGCCGGACCTGGACCCGCCCACGCGTTACTCTGGTTTTGTTTCTTCAATCTCAGCTAGTGACTTCTGGCAGATTGCGTCGCATTCACCAAAGCCCGGTCCCTGAGCTCGAGTCAGTATCCTCAATATGCCCAACGTCGAAAACAAGCCTTTGAACACTTGTCTCAACGACTAGTTGCACTTAGCATTCGCTCTCCAACCCAGAAGATTTACATATATTGATTGGTTCACTAGGCATCTAGTTCGGTTAAATGCATACATCGCACAGGAACTATCGGTACTTTAGCGTTTGGCACTGGCTGAGGTCACATCCACGGCGGCCTTCTTAGAGGCAAAGCGACCGAAGCGCATAGAGGCATCACCACACTGCGAATGCAAAGGAAGCCAGTTACAAGGAGTTTATTCCCCTCTAGACAAGCAACCCGCGAAGCAGTTGGGAATTAGGACAGGTCAGGCCCTGTTGCAGCAATCCAGAATACAGTTAAGCAGTACCGGAGGTCCAGTTTGACCCGGACTTGGGAAACCCGTCGGGGCAGCATTAACACGTCGAGGCTACGAAGTTAGCAGTCGGAGGACTTAGACAATGCGCTTGGCAATTCTGCGAAATTAGGACCCGAGGGCCATCGTCCTAAGAGGTGCCCGGAGAGAGGGCAGGTAAACAGATTTCCTGGCTGACAGGAAATATGGTCGTGCTCCAGACACCCAAGGAGTCTGGGGTGGAGGAAGAAAGAGGTCCGCTGTGGGGGTGGCGGCTGGCGGTCCTGTTCCGTGTTCCGCGTTCCGAGCACAGCTCATCCCCACAGCCTACCACGGACACCGTCAGGAGGAGCGAGACGAGACAGGACGGTCCTAGACGTAGCGAATATGTATTTAGATATGCACTGTGTGTATACTTGCTCAAATAAATGCTTCTGGGGAAAGAGTATAGGTGATACTATTAAATATTATCGCACTCGCTGCCTATTAGTATGGATTGTTCCGCTTCCGTCGAACCTGATAAATGAAGAAGACGGTATTTACGTCGTCAAGAAGAAGGGAAAAGATTTGACCGATGGGAGAACGTTCATGGTTACGATTCATCAAGCAGCTGCACCACAGGGCTTTCCGTCAAATCTCAGCTAAACTCCTTTGAATTTCGGAATGGCATGACTGACGATTCTTATGTATCATTAAGACGTGTTCCACACGCCCAATTGCGCCATTAATGGGACCTATGGATTGAGTTCTGAATCGTCGCCAATTTGGTACCATTATTTCAGTACTAATCTCATTGTGGCCAAATTGTGGTGGCCTTAGCCGAGTCTAACCGATGCGGTGGCATAAGAGATTGGTACTGAAACGGTACTCCAAATTAGTGGTGATTCGGAACATAATCCCATTAATAACGCCATTCCTCGTTGTGGTGTAGCGTTTTGTCTCTGTCTGTCTTTGTCTTAGCACGCCGCTAACTCGCCACAATGATTGACAGCCTCTTGAGGCGATTACCGGGATCGAGTGGCGGTGCCAGCTGAGTGCATATCCGATATCCGCCAGCGTGCCTTTTTTCTTTCTCGACCGTGCGCAGTGCTCTGTCTGTCTGAGCCTAAGTGTGTGCATGTCAAAATTACTATATGCCTTCAGGGGAAACGCGCCACTGCAATGACAGCAACCGCGATCTCGATTCTCAGGCTTGGCTTGAGCTGCTTCTTGCCAATAAGATGGTGGCGGTTTTGCAATTAGTATTTGTTTTTTTCGATATTGGTCGATGGTTGACTGTTAAGCGTATTGAATCGCTGTCTCGGACTGAAGAAGACTCGGAGCTCGCGGAAAGCTGCTATTTCGACGGACCCTGCCAGTATCGTCTCTGTTGAGATCTCGGAGTAAAGTTTAATTCCGTCCAAGTTTTTGGCTCCGACTCACTTTCACTTACAAATGGACTTGGTAGTAACGTGTTTGCAAAAAAAAACACTCAAAACGCAAATATCAATGGCATTGGTTTCACCGATGGGGTCCTTGGAGAGAATGGGACGTCTAAATAGCTTGAATCCCCGGTGCTTGCCACTGCAGTGGAATATTGAATCATTGAATGATGGTCGGCTTTACGAACAAGTCTTTCAAATGTCAATCCATTCCATTTCAGCCGAAAAGCGAATAGAAACCCTTCTCGCTTAGCTTGAGGACATATCAAGCTATGACGCTGAAAGAAAAAAAACACGAGTTTTTAAACGCGACAACACACACTTTCATGCTCACCACGTCATATTACTAGAACGACATTTTCACCTTCCCTCTTTAATTCGATATGTCTGGTATTAGATTAGACGTTTCAGCCCTTGTTGGGATCATCACTCAAGCTGTCCTTTTTGGAATTTATCAAGTACGTAAACAAAAATACCTTGGTCGTTCAATGATAGTCTTCTTACTACTCGGACTTTATAGGTTTTATTTTTTGCATGCATTTACGTCTTGCTCAACAGGTTAGATCTTATTCGTACTACTCATAGTCAGATTCTGATTTTTGAACAGGAGGAGCGGACATATCAACTGGCCTTTTCTTACTACAGCTATTGTTATGGTAAAACCGATCACACTCTTTTAATTCTTGCGGGGCTTACACCGCCCCGCAGTGGATTCTTATAGGCATGAATTTTGGCTTGAGTTGGAGTAGGATCATGGGTGTGTCTTTTTTGTTGCTTTTTTTGTCCTTTGGGTTCGCTGACGAGAACATACTTTACACCCGGTAGATGCATTTATCGATTCACAGTCCTTGCTTGGGGAAAACCCGAACGCCATCTCTGAATATTTCGAGAACCTGTCTAACTGGTAAGTACAGTGTGTAACTCACTCGAACCGAAGGCTGAGATTTTTGTCAGGAAAGAAGTAATGACTTTTTTCTCGTGGAAGCTTAACCCCAAGCTGACCAATCTCTTGACAGGTCTTTCGTTCTGCAGTTTATCTGCTTTTGACAGCTGTTGCCGATTCACTATTTGTGAGCGAGGAATAAACACTGCTTTATTGGAAAAACTTTAAACATAGAAACAGATATACAGGTTGTATGTAGTTTGGTGTAAGCAACCTATGTATTTCTTCGATGTTCCCATCTGAAAACGATTTTTAGATCGCAATCGGTATATCGTCATTCTACCTATTTTGATGCTTTGTGCAACCATTAGTATGTTCGACCTTCCTCCTGCTTCAAAGCTTATGCCCCATTCGTACGCAGCCTCTGCCATAGCAATTGCGATCCTTATCTCTTCTGCGTCCTCACGCGTAAACCTTCTATCTTTCTTTACTTCTACTCTTTCTCATACACGATGTAGCTCTTCACTCCGATTTTAACAAAGTGGGCAAGAGCCTTTTTCACGATCTCGCTCATTCAGAATGTTTCGACAACCTTTTTAATTATGTCAGTAAATAATTCTTTACATCATGTGTTACTGATCGCCATTCGTTCCATTATGTAGCCTCCGCATTTGGTGGGTTAACAACGGTATTGCTGGTTTAAAAGGCAACTCCCTATGGCCGGCGGTGACTGTTCTTCTTGAAAGTGGCGCCATTTATTCAAGCACCTTGTTAGTGTTATTGGGAACGTATGTCTCCGGAAGCTATGCTCAATATATAGGTATGATTCTCCGGTACTTTTTTTCTTTTTCGTTTGACTGAGCTGATTATGGCCTGCTTAGCGATTGATATGCTAGTTCCTATCATTGTAGCTCAATTTTCTGAATTTTTTTTTTACAATTGAAACTAACACTTGTCTTCAATAGGGAATTACATTCAACCTTATCATTGTCCGGGTACTATTGAATGTCTATTATGCCATTATACAACTTAACTAAAGGTGGTTTTTTTTTCTGTAGGTCGGATTAGGTCTCTCCCACGTTCCGACAATGAATAGCAGTCTCATGGTCACTACATGCCCGGCCTTCAACAAGGTACCACTTCAGAGGTTCACTTTTGACATTACACAGGATGTCCATACGTCCCCGGAGACGGATCAGACGAGAACGAACGTGCCGAAAGCGGCGAGTGGTGAAGACGATGCTTCTTCAAATGCGGGGGAATGGAAAACATCAACGATTAGTGAATACAGGTGTTAAGAAACGGGGTGCTCCTTTAAGTGTGCTTGGCTTACATAGATACCCCAAATCTGTCGTCGGACTGTCATTGTCAGCCAATTCTTTTATGTATGCATCGTCCTGTGATATCTACAGTTTTCGAATGAAAATGATTTTAGACTCCCTTTTCGTTCGGACAACATAGGAGTTAGGTACAAACTTCTCACTCGAATCGATTACCGGGTTGGGTTAAACTGACACGGTATGCCTTCAATTCTCCCGGGTTTACCCGTTATTGAAGAAACGGACCTAGACGTAGCGAATATGTATTACACGCCCAACTGGGGGGACAGGTTATTTTCACCTGATCTAGCAAAACCTGGAATGGGCAAATCACAACAATCCGCTTGATGCCGCTTAAGATTTGACGCCGACGACTGAATAGAAAATTGAATTGAAGCTAGATCAGGTGAAAATAACCTGTCCCCCCAGTTGGGCGGCGTGTAGATATGTACTGCGTGTATATTTGCTCGTTTTGTATAAATAATGCTTCTGTGAAGAAAGAATATAGGTGATACTAATATTATCGCACTCACTCCTTCATACTTATTATGAATTGTTCCGCGAGTTGCATCGTGCACGCTTCTGTCAAGCCTGATAAATGAAGAAGACGCTATTTACGTCGTCAAGAATGATTTGATTGATGGGAGAACCTTCATGGTTTTTTTTTCGAACGATGCATGGTTACGATGTATAATCAAGCAGCGGGGCTTTCCGTCAAACCCCAATTAAACTCCTTCCAGTTTTGGAATGCCATGGCTGACGATTCTTATGTACCAATAAGACGTGTTCTAGCGTTCTGTCTCTGTCTCTGTCTTTGTCACCTTAGCACGCCGGTAGCTCGCCATAATTGACAGCCTCGAGCGGCGGTGCCGGCTGAGTGGATATCCGACATCCGCCAGCGTGTCTTTTTCTTTCTCGACCATGTACAGTGCAGTCCCTCTAGCCCGAGTGCAAGTGTGTGCTTGTCGAAATTATACCTTCATGGGGAAACGCGCCACCGCGATCTCAGCCTCGGCTTGAGCTGCTTCTTGCTAATGAGCAGGTGGCGGTTTTGCAATTAGTATTCGTTTTTCGTTGTCCATGATGGACCGTTAAGTATTTTTGTAATCGTTGTCTCGGACTGAAGGCTCGGAGCTCGCGGAAGGTTGCTATTTCGACGGAAAAGTTGCCAGGGTCTCTGTTGGGTGAATAAGGTTTGGTTCCGCCGCTCAGATTCACTTTCACTTACAATTTGACTTCAAGTTGGTAGTAACGGGTCTGCAAAAATACTCCAAACTCAAATTTCTATGGCACTAGTTCCACCGACGCGGGGACCTTGGAGGGACGTCTAAATAGCTGGTGCCTGCCAATGGAATACCGAATCATTGAATGATGGCCGGCTTCACGAACAAGTCTTTCAAATGTCAATCCATTCCATTTCAGCCGAAAAGCGAATAGAACCCTTCTCGCTTAGCCCGGGGATATGTCAAACTATCACGCTGAAAAGGGAACACGGGTTTTTAAATGCGGCCTCTCTCTCTCTTCATACCCATCACGTCATATTACTGCTAGAACGACATTTTCACCTTCCCTCCTAACTCGATATGCCTGGCATCAGATTAGACGTTTCAGTCCTTGTTGGAATCATCATGCAAGCCGCCCTCTTTGGAGTTTATCAAGTATGTAAACAAAAATACCTTAGTCGTTCATGATGGTCCTCTTACCACTTGGACTTTTTAGGTTTTATTTTTTGCATGCATTTATGTCTTGCTCAACAGGCTAGATCCCACTCGTACAGTCATACTCAGATTCTGATTTTTGAATAGGAGGAGCGGATATACCAACTGGCCTTTTCTTACTACAGCTACTGCTATGGTAAAATGATTACACTCTTCTATTCCTTCTAAGGCTTACATCATCCTGTAGTGGATTCTTATAGGCACGCATTTTGGCTTGAGTTGGAGTAGGATCATGGGTGTGTCTTTCTTGTTGCATTTTTTGTCCTCTGAATTCGCTGACGGGAACATACATTAATACCCGGTAGATGCATTTATCGGTTTACAATCATCGCTTGGGGAAAACCCGAATGCTATCTCTGAATATTTCGAGAACCTGTCTAACTGGTAAGTAAAGTGTGTAACTCCCCTCGAACCGAAGGCTGAGGTTTTCGTCAGGAAAGAAGTAATCACTCTTCACTTGTTGGCAGTTTAACTCTAAGTTGATCAACCTCTCTTGACAGGTTTTTCGTACTGCAGTTTATCATATTTTGACAGCTATTGCCGATTCACTATTCGTGAGCGACGAATAAGCATTGCTTTGTTGGAAATTTTTTAAACATAGAAACAGATATACAGGTTATATGTAGTTTGGTGTAAGTAACATGTATTTCTTCGGTGTTCCCATCTGAAAACGATTTCTTTCAGGTCACAACCGGTATATCGTCATTCTACCTATTTTAATGCTTTGTGCGACCATTAGTATGTTCGATCTTCCTTCTGCTTCAAAGCTTGCGTCTTATTCGTAAGTAGCGTCGGCTATAGTGCTGGTGATCTTAATCTCTTCTGCGTCTTTGCGTGTGAGTCTTCTATCTTTCTGCACTTCTACTCTTCCTCATACACAGCGTAGCTCTTCACTCCGACTTTGACAAAGTGGATAAGAGCCTTTTTCGCGATCTCGCTCGCTCAGAATGTTTTGACAACTTTCTTGATTATGTTAGTAAATAAATTCTTGTCAAACTATACATTATTTGTTTACTAATCGCCATTTGTTCCTGCGTTATGTAGCTTCCGCATTTGGTGGGTTAGCAAGGACGTTCCTGGTTTGAAAAGTAACTCCCTATGGCCGGCGGTGACTGTTCTTCTCGAAAGTGGCGCCATTTATTCGGGTACTTTGTTGGTGTTATTGTGGATGTATGCCTCCGGAAGCTATGCTCAGTATATAGGTATGGTTCTACGGGATTTTTTTTTCTGGTTCGACTGAGCTGATTATGGCCTGTTTAGCGCTTGATATGCTCATTCCTATCATTGTACATAGTTCAATTTTCTGAAATTCTTTAAAATTGAGACTAACACTTGTCTTCGATAGGGAATTACATTCAACCTTATCATTGTCCGGGTACCCTTGAATGTCTATTATGCCATTATACAACTTAACTAAAGGTGGTTTTTTTTCTGTAGGTCGGATTAGGTCTCTCCCACGTTCCAACAATGAATAGCAGTCTCATACCCACTACACGTCTGGCCAGTTTCTTTTGACGTTACACGTCCATACGTCCCCGGAGACAAATCAGACGAGAATAAACGTGCCGAAAGCGGCGAGTGGTGAAGACGGTGCTTCTTCAAATGCAGGGGAATAGAAAACCTCAACGATTAGTGAATATAGGTGTTAGGAAACGGGGTGGATGTGGCGTGGTCAATTTCAAGTTTGCATTACCTTTCAAATTCGATGTTGTCTGATTTTTGTCTCGAGCCTATTCGTCCTATTAGCGTCATAATAACTAGAAGAAAACTGATAAGGCTAGAATACAAAGTTGACGTGTATTGTCCGTGCCAATTCAATGATACGTCCCTTGTTATGAAATTTTTGGCCTTTTGTGTCCGTGTAGATCATGCCGAACCGGCCCCTCGAATTATTAAGTAAGCAGGAATTCTCATTGTGTTGTTTGAGTCTTGTTCCTTTCTGCCTCCCTTAACACTTTTGTTGGACATTTGTTTTCTCTCCAACATGACTGATAAGGAACTGAAACTAGACGAAGTTCCTATCGATGAGTCACGCGCTTCCCCGGATGAGAAGTCGGACATTGTTGTGCAGGATGAAGATGCATGCACGCCTTTGCCTGAAGGTTTAATGAGAAACAACTTTTTGAACATTATTACAATGGTTTATTAACATGATGCTTTATTATAGCAAGTCCTCGAAAGAGTAAGAAGCGGCTTCGAGAAGCCTCTACAGAACCCAGCACTCCAAAGGTATGCGTTTCAAAGTCCCTTATCGCCAGCCTCCAGCTTACCCCTCTTGGTTTTCTCTTCTGTTTACAGAACGAAGAAAGTGTCTCCGCTTTGAATAAAGCGGAACCCGATCTTCCTTCGAAGAAGAACAGGGTGAAGTCTGTTGGGCTGTCCGACGAGAACGGTGCAGTGGCAGAGCATACCTCGCCCAAAACTCCCCCTGCCACGGAGTTACCCGCTGTTATCAAATCACCCGCACATGATACCAAAGTACGTCAGATACGCAAACGCGTTAAGAATCTGAGCTGGAAAGATGGCCAACGCAAGTTGCAAGATTCAGCAACTGACGACGTTGACGCACAGGATGAGGGTCCTGAAACTGTTGATCCCGGTTCAGACGGTAAAGGCGGTGATGATGACACTTCGAAAAGTGTCAGCGCTAAAAGTGATAGCGATAAAGAAGATGTTCCTGGCGCTGTGAAGAAATCCGCTGGACTGGCAAACGAGCCGGCAGAAGTTCCAGAATCTGATTCACGCACGGACGCAGATATCGTGGATGCTGCAGGATCGCCATCAAAGACTGACGCGGATACCTGTTCGGGCAAACGTCGAAGAGATGATGAAGATGTCAACCCCCGGGAGAAGACACGACTCGTTACCCCACCACCGGATAAGGAGAGAGGCGAAGTTACAGGTAATGGAACAGATAAGCCTAAATCAGCCGCGGCGCCGCTCGTGAGTCCGGGCCTCTTTTCAATCTTTTATTTTTTATTTTGTAACGCACCATGTTCTCAGTCCGGATTCGCTCGTTATGCCGGTGCCAGTTCCCCCTTCGCCACCGCCAACACCGCCAATGTCTTTGGGACAACTAGCAAACACACTTTTGGTGGTACGGCCATACCTCAACCATCGATACAACCTCAAAACGATACTGGCACTAAACATACTCCCTCAGCTTTATTTGGATCATCAGGGTTTGGCAAATATGCGTCTAGCAGTTCGCCGTTCGCTTCAGCCAAGCCATCCGCCTTTAATCCCTCCACCACAGCGTCGAACTCTGGTTCAAGATCTCCCTCTCGTTCCAAATCCCCGGCTCGTCATGCAAATGCGTTTGAATCGTACAGCAACCGCTCCGGTAAATTCGCGGCGACAACTTCACGACCGTCTAAGAAGCAGAAGAAATTGGAAGAGAGTCCAGCACCTGACAGTGGTGAAGGAAGTTTAAATGCTAGCGGAGACGAAAACGAAGGTGGAGATGGTGCTGAAAGACCTAAGAGCTTTGATGAAATTCTCACTGCGAAAGACGAGGCTCAACCAGCGGCTGAGAGCAGTGGACCTAAAACAGTCTATAAAGAGCAAGAAGGTAATACATTGATGGTTGTTTCAGCAAGTTATTTGCCTTTTCATTTACCTTCGTATTTGATTAGTGATTACTGGTGAAGAAGACGAATATACCGAGTTCCAAGTAAGAGCGAAGCTGTTCCATTTAGATTCAACATCGACATGGAAAGAAAGAGGTGTTGGGAGCCTGAAATTGAACGTGAATGAGAAGACTGGAAAGCCACGTTTAGGTAGGTGCTTTCTCAATTGTTGATAAGTTTAAGTACTTACGCGTTTGTTATAGTACTACGGACAGATGGTGTTCATCGACTGGTCTTGAACACGTATTTATTCAAGGGAATGGGTTTTTCTTATGGCCAAGATAATCGATATGTTAAATTTGGTGTATTCGGCGAGGCCAAGCCCTCTTTTTATACTTTAAGAGTGATTATTCCTCTCTCTTTTTTTGTTCATTACTAATTGGCAGCACAGTTCTCAACTGCGAAGCATGCTGAGGATTTATTAGCTCATGTCCAAGCTCACACATCTGATGCTGATCTTAAAAGAAAGCAAGAGAATGTTTAGAAAGGATTATTATCGCACCTTCCTGTTACCCGCGTTGTCCCTGTCTTGACTCTTACCAAAGTCTTTTTTTCCTTCTTGTTTTTATTAATGTATGCTTTGGCATTTGTCCCCCGAAGCCCTCCCCCATTTTTATACAGCTTTCTATTATTACTTTAGCCGCATATTTTTTGTCTCGGAACGTCAATGTAATGTAGCACTTTTAGTATGCAGAGTCATTATCAAAGTTCTCAAATTCCCAAAATAGGAAGACGATTAAGAGATGCTTAGCAAATATGCCATCCAGCAGCGACGTGCACGAAAGTTCCCTTTCACCGAACCCTGGTACCGTTCCAAAGACTACTTCGTCTGTTATACATCGATTTAGTGCGCCCAATTTTGGGTCTCGGTTTCTGACGGTATTGCTTTCCTTTTCCCAAACTTGAAAAAACTGGGACTATCGTTTCTGATACAAGCAGAGTTTAGGATGACCAGGATGTCTTTTCACATAATGCTTGGGATCACGTTCCTCCACCAAATGATCAGGAAGAAAGGGTTCTTCAAGCTCTTGGTCGCCAACGAAATGCACCAGTATCTGAGGTGGATAAAGCGAAATACAACGCTAATCCTGCTCGGCACTGGGACATCTTCTACAAGAACAACGAAAACAATTTCTTTCGCGATAGAAAGTGGTTACGTCTTGAGTTTCCCGAGTTGATTGCGAGTACTAAACCAGATGTATGGATAAAAGTTACTTCACAAACAAGCTGGTGATCAATGAACTGACTATTCGCTGCAGGCAGGACCGGTCACTATTTTTGAAGTGGGATGCGGTAATGCAATAATCGTACTTCCTTTTTTTTTAATCTCATCAATACGTCTCGATTATTAGGCGTAGGAAATACCATCTTTCCTTTTCTAAGTTCGAATCAAAACCCTGATCTCTCGGTAATCGCTTGTGATTTCTCGCCTCGAGCTGTAAAACTTGTCCAGGTAAGCAAACCGACTCCTTGAGTTCTCTCTTTGACTGAAGTGCTCTCTCAAAGTCTCACCCTTTATATTCTTCACCACCAGCAGGCAGAATATCAGCATCCCAATGGGACATGACCTCGGCCCATCTTCCGCCAAATGTTGCTCCATCTAGCGTCGACTTTATCCTCATGATTTTTGTTTTAAGTGCTTTGCATCCTAATGAATGGCAGCAGACCATCGCTAATTTGTATACTGTAAGTTTGTGATTTCAATTTGCGGTATCCGCTTAAACATATGATGATAGACATTAAAACCTGGAGGAAGGATATTCTTAAGAGACTACGGACGGTATGATCTTGCCCAACTTCGTTTTAAGGAAGGACGGCTATTAGAGGACAATTTCTATATCAGAGGAGATAAAACGCGCGTGTATTTCTTCTCGTTAGGTGAGTTAAAGCACCAGGCTTAAGAGTCATTTTCGTGATGTGCTACTAGATGACTTGGCCACTATCTTTACGGGCTCACCCATGTCAGACTTGACGCATGTGAATACTACAACTACTACCATCGAGAGCGACGAGACACTTTCTCCCAATACTACTCCCGGAGCAACAACCCCATCAGTGGAATCAAATACACAACACCCTTCCATAACGGACGCGACAGACAGTTCTACATTAGGAGGTTCTAGTCCTGGAAACCCTCCGTGCCCGACTGTAACATCGCCCCCACAAGAAGACGTAGCGTATCCTTCTCCAGATTGTTCCACTCTTGAGCATCCTTTATTCGTCATTGAGCAACTTGGCGTCGACAATCGCCTGTTGGTAAACCGGAAACGGCAGTTAAAAATGCATCGAGTTTGGATGCAAGGTAAATTCGACAAAATACCACAAAAACAGTGATTTCTTTGGATGTTATTCCGTCAGAGTTTGGGGTTATTGCGTTGTCAAGTGTACAAATAATACAAGAATTAGAGTGTATATTAGTCTAGGGGTGAAATGCAATCGGGTGGGACATAATTTTTTTTTGACTACCGGTGAATCGACTAATGATGATGTCGACCCCACCAGAGAATGCCTTCGTATATTGAAAACATGACGGCGGCATTAGGTACAACTCGAAGGAGATGGGCCGAAAGTCCACCATATAGACGACCCACTCCTTCTTCAGCAATTATTACTTGTAGCGTTTGATACAATCCAGTATACTTTTTAATGCCATTAATCGGCGGTTGTCGAAGTCGTGTTCGAATCACCTTTGGGAAAAACCCGCGTAAGCACTTCTACAAAAGTATCACGGATGCACAATATCTGAACGTACCTCATGTGGATAGGTTAACAGACTGGCGATACATTTGGCCATTCCAGCACTTCCGAGCATGCCAAACCACCCCACAAATCCACTTTGTCCTTCTGCACCCCGCGTTAAACGTTTCAAACGTTCATATAGAGTCCATTGAATCGTTCCCTCTGTCACTCCAAGATAACTGGCGCTAAGACCTTTATACATTCCCCGTACACCTTCAGTTTTGAGTATATCTTGTATACACAACCAGCTGCTCGTGTAGGGTCGCGCCTGCGACGCGCTGAGCTGCATACGCGTTTTAACGACCCAAATGGGATTCGTCGCTGTACCGGTCACTATTCCTGCAAAAGCCGCCGCGGATAAATGCACCCATGAATTCTCTGTTCCATGGTTGAACTTGTTGGCTATTATTTGTTTCCCGTTGCCATATGTGAAAAAGTTGATAGATCGAGCTGGTATAACGCCAACGAGTGTGGGTCCCAATCCTTTGAAAAGAGCAGGAACGCCTTCGAATTTATAAATATTTCTGTAAATGTATACATTAACAAACAATTCTAAGGAGACTGGAATTGTTTTGATTACTTTAATATATGCCCTGTCTCTATGAAATGATATAAAAGTCCTCCAGTTCGCTGTGCAACAATCTCTCCTGTTCCTTTAGCCTGAATTGTAATTGAAACGTCGTGAAACATAGATGACTGAAGACGGGTCTTGACAACATCGAAAGGAGAGGTTACTATAGCACCACACATGCCACCCAAGCTGCGTTTTATCCAAAAGTCACCAAGTCAGAAGTGCGAAACGAAAACAACTTTTTTTTTTTTAAGGTTTGCTGTTAAGAAACACTTACCCTCCTGCTACGAAATGTTGCCAACTTTTTGCAGGGAGCCACGATAGATTTTCTTGGTTTACATTTTCAGACGACATAAAGTAAATGAAACTTGGCCTGTTGCGAAAACCGCGACCGAGCTATTGAAGGAGGACAGATTAGACAAACGGAATTTACCTTAACGCCCGCATTTTTTCGGTGACTAAGCCACATTGTAATTTATTCCGAATCGAGCGCCGGACGACGACTTCTCCCGAAAACCAAATTCCACTGGCATACTTCATGCCCATGAATGAAATGATTATATATAAATATTAAATTATCACAAAACTTCTTCGTTTTTGAAGCTCCAAATCTCCAGTACAGTCCGTCCGCCACGAGAACAACATATTACAAGAGTGTCATCTCTAATTGCCGTTTTCCATACCCCATCGCTAGGTTCCGACAAAGTTCTAATTTGGACGAGCTTTCCAACAGTATCTTGATTGTTAGAATAGTCTAACGAAGAGGATTTTTCTTCAGGATTGTTGCCTATATTCCACAATATTACTCTGCCATCGGTACCAGCCGATATTAGCCATTTCCGTCTGCCATATTTTCGATGCTTCACCCATTCTCGGCCGTCATATATTGAATTTGGAATATCTTCGTCAATTTGAAGAGCAGTTGTACTGGATGTGTGCGCTGTAATGCTTGATATAATACGGAAAGTATCGCTGAGAGGTTCTACTCCTTCTGGTCGTCGGAGGGGTGAATGGAGTAACAATGATGAATGGAATGGTGACGGGGAAGACGGAGGGGACGCTGCTTGGGGTATTGTGGGAACTGGTAAGGTTAAAGAAGCAGGACGTGGAGTGGATAATGTACTAGAATCTCTACGAGTGAAGGATGAATAGGGCGGAATACCGAAAATAATTATTCGACCATCGGCACTGCCACTAATAACGGAATTTGTACTGGGTGAAAGTTGTAATTGACACACAAGAGCGGTATGGCCTTGCAGAAGGGCAACACAGTCACTAAGAAAAGAAGTTTGGCGTTAGAACACTTGTCTCCGGCGTGAATAAAAGATAGAGACTTGCTTGCTATCTATGCTCCAGACTCTTACGCTGGTATCTAAACCGCCAGAAACAATTCGGCAGCCATCAAAAGCGACCGTATAGACTTGATGATAATGTCCGTTATACACTCGCAAACACTGTCGAGTTTTGGCGGACCAAAGCTTGAGACAGTGTCAATACACGATTATTCCCGACACGTCAAAAGAGAAAGTGGGGTAACGCACCCGAACTGAACAGTCATAGCTTCCGCTGACAATCATATCGCCATACACGTCCAAACACCGGACACTATCCGTATGACCCTCGAGAGTTCCCAACATACGCTACAGAAAAAAAAATATTTCATCGATAGCCCACTTGGGTGAATTAAAATACCAACGTACACCCTTTCTAATGTCCCATATCCTGACAGTTGCGTCCCTACCTCCAGTAACAGCGATGGGACGGCCGTGAAACATTTTCAAGCACCTAACAGTGGAACGATGACCTTTGAGCACATGAATACAGTAGCTATAGTCCACAGTCCACAAATAAGCCTGTGTTAGGACTCCGAAGAAACAAGACATTTACCCTGTTTTCACATCCCATACTCTCAAAGTCTTGTCACAGGCTGCACTTATAATCAAAGAATTGGGCTGTCCCCAGCCGTCAGAGGAATTTGAAGGAAGGGAAAGTTTGTGTGATGGACTATTTGGAGAATCAAAATCTAAAAGTTCATCTTGGGTATCCTTCGATGTATTCGGTGGGTATAAGTTATCAAAAATGCTTTGAAAAGGTACGTCAGACGATGATAATGAGGATGACATGGATGATGAGAGTGATCCAGGGATAACAGGTGCCATAGAGCCTTCTTGTTCTTCGTCTAAGTTCTCGGTATGCGAAGAGAAGTCCATGCCGGCTCGACCTCTCTCCACGATCCAAACGCACCATGCCCCAGCTTGGTGGCCAGATAAAGTACGCGCTAGTATGCCGGTTTTCGCACTGAATACATGAACACGACCATTAGCTAAACCGATGACAATCCAGGAAGAGTCGAGGGCCAAAGAGGAGACAATTCCTGCATCTCGAGACCGATGTGTTCTCAGCAAGTGACCAGAGTGTAAATAGTTATTTTCTAAGACAGAGTTAAATATTCCGAGAACAGGAAGGAGAGAGAAGGTGACGTACCCATTGTCTGAGATGATTTGAAATATGAGTTGAATGAGAAATCTGCATCATGAGATCGATGTATAGGTCCAGACTTGGAATAAGCTGTCATCTGTTGGATTAAAAGGTACTCAAATTTAATAATACATACACACATACCGGGTTCATCGCCAGGGTCATTCTCATAAGAAATGAAGCCTTTGCGAATGCACAGCTCTTTCCAAATACTCTCATCTTGTGCTAATCTCTTCCACGCTTTGGACGCGCGTCCGGCTCTAGACAACGACTTTGGGTCGTCTACGAAACTCAGAACATGTAGCGATAATTCAGTAGGCAGGTTAGTCAGGAAATCCAACCTTCGAGATTCAAAGGGTTGAAGACGAAGATGGGCAAGCTGGGCAGGGGTAAGATGATTGACGAAGGATTCGAGCGCGGACAAGGGTAGATGGGGTAAATGTTTAGGAGCCTGGTTAGACCAGGATATCGCTGCGGCGATGTCACTTGCGGAAGAGGTCGTTAATCCAATTTGAGGACTTGAAGTGCTGTGCATTTGACTCGTTTCAGTGCACTTTGAAGACGGTGAGAAGATACGAAAGAGGGGGGGGGAGAGGAAGGAAAGTCGGTATCGTTTAAATAAGCTTCTGATATGATTAGGAGATTTTCCAAAACTCCTTTATAGCATCATGACAGAGCTTCGCGTTCGGGGGAGGTCCAATCACTGGCGTCAGGAGAAGAAGATAATTTAGGCCTAGGCGTAAACTAACCGTGAGTACGTAAGCTGAGCATGTGAATTTACTCGTCTGTCGAGTCAACAACGAAAATTACCCAGATGGCTTGACGTACTTGAGTCACTCAACATTCTGAGGCTCTGAGGCTCACAGGGCATATTTGCCCAAGCGGTGCTTGTTTAGCAAGTTCTATTCTTTTGGCACAGGCCATGTCTGTTCGGGACCACCACGACCTCTGGTTTTGCCCGCTACACATTCATTGGAGTCATTTGAAATTACAAGGTGCTTTTTGATAAATTGCCATCATTTCCGGCCCATCTGCACAATCCCCTTCAAAAATAGAAGTATGTTGGAAACGGATCATTCCTCTATACATCATTCCGAATCAGTCCAACCAATTATCTCTGGAATCTTCATTCTCTGTTACAGTTATGTATGAAACTTCAAGTTGGTTACCAGGTATGAGGTATGTAGCTTCGATTTATATATTGGAGTAAACACCAATGAATTCGTACATATCTCAAACCTATGCGAAGTAGCCATGGTGCCTTCATTGCGTACTCTTTAGTGATGAGAACACATCCGAAGAGCGTGGAATTTTCTGAGCAGCGCAGGACTTAAAGATTATGTGTGTGTTCCAGGACCAGAAAGCCAGTGATGCAGCGTGAAGAAGTAATTCAAGACCAATCGTGAATCGCTTCTCCGTTCTCCAAGATTGCCGCGAGTATGATACCGGCTAGTCCATTTACTAATCTGGTTGAATCCTTCAAGCTCACGGAATTTTGTTATTTTAACGTATTACCGCCGTGAAAGTCCAGGCCTAGGATGCCATTATCCGCTTTCAAAGGTTCAAACTCCCGTGGCCAAGGACATCAGTCTAAATTGATGAAAAGTGTACTTCCTTAGATGAAGTTTTCAGCAGCACTTCTAAGAGACTGGTGGTAATAACCTGTAGCAGAAATAATTTACCTCTTGACTTTCTGCCCTAAAGCCTAGCAACAACAGTGTGCGTTGTGGAAAGAGGAAAGAGCCGAGGGATATTTGCTGCGCAAATTAGCTGATCCTCTTGAAAACCAAGTACTTGTTCACGGGTTCACGTATTGTAAAATTATGGAAAATTATTGAAAAAAAGGGGCATAACATATGTAATATGTATGTAGCCGACGATAGCTGTATCATGGCTTGTTAGGGCAGTACTTCCACCAACTGGGTAAAAGGAAATGAATTAACAGTTAGAAGCGTAAATTTTCGAGATTGAATGAAAGGCGTACCCTCTGTGAATCGGAGCAATTATATAAGGGAGAATGATACGGATGAAATTTGGCAAAAAAGGGGGAAAGTAAGGTTTATACTCTGGTGGTATATTGCTGTTTGAAGGGTTAGCCGGAGAATTCCTTATTTTTTTTTTTAGTCCATTGCGTGGATGATAAAACGTACCCATATACGAATGGCATAATACTGACCAGGCCACCTTCCTTTCTGGCTTCATAGTCGAGGCCGTCTGACATGGCTTTCATTTCTGCTTCCGTGAAAACCTTCAGACGCTCTGCTGCCAAGCCTTGAACTTCCTGATCCAGATGTGTGAACTGACAAAAGGAGAGGCAAAGTCTATTTCCTTCCTGCTACTCAACATGAGTAATCCACATACCAGAATATCTTTGAAAGAGCCCATCAATTCTCGTAGAGCAGATGCGTCGAATTTACGGTGATCAGCCTTCGCTTCTCTCAAAAATGCAATCAGCTTATCGAGCTTCTCATGAATCTCTTTATGCTGTTCAAGCTCCGTGGAAAAATCAACCTTCTTCTGAAGTTCGACGAACAGATACCGTTCTATATAGGATTAAGACCGAGATCAGCCAATTTTATATAACAACAGACAAAATCCCTCTAACCTTCCACGCCATGGTGCTTATCGACTAAATCCGTCCAAACGGTGCAATAGCTAAGAAAATTAGAAAGATCGTTCATTGGGGGATTTTCTAAATGGCCGTAAATGCTGTTAAATCCATTCTTGACCGTTTCGTGGGCTAATTGACAGTGAGAAAAGAAGAGCAGTTAGCTTTACGCCTAAGCCTCTTGTTCACGCTTACCGATAATCATGTTCCATTGCAGTTGTTGGTAAACGTCTTTGGGAAATGCGTATTTGTCGTCAGCCATCGTAACGAAATGTTCTGTTTCCAATTGAAAGTGGTTTGTGCGGGCATTGTCGTGGTTTATACTTATATAACGGTGTACCTAGTACGGCGGCAGGTCAAAAAAAAAACTGTCGTTTTTCCTTTTTTGATTTTTTCGTCCGCGATGTCCGTGGTCTAAATTTAAAATAAGCAATACTGTATAGCCCACGTACGGTGTAAGTGACCGTGTAACTCATTGAAATTAGTCCTAGACTTACGAAGTCCCTGGGCGAAAAGACGAAGCCGATACAAGGTAGCAGTGGCCCGGGGACATAGGGGGTAATCCAAGAACCAATAAGACCTTTGGAACGAGTAATTGAGCCCGGAATGAGTCACAAGAAAAATTGAAATATTTGACTTAAAAAAAGAGCGGAAGTGGCGGGAGACGTGAATAGAAATTACGAACTACGGGTCCGGCAATTGACCCAGTCACAAACCCCGAAATTCGCAAAATTTAAACCTGTACACGATAACCGCGTCACGAAAGCCCAGGCCATTGCGAATAACATGTCCTCTCTCAAAAATTCAAACCTCCATGGCCAAGGACATCAGTCTAAATAAATGATAAACAGTGTACTTCTTTAGATGAAGTTTTCAGTAGCACTTCTAATAAGAGACTGCTAGTAATAATCTGTAGCAATAATAATTCACGTCTTGAAGTTGTTGCCCCAAAACCTAGCAACAACAGTGTGCGCTGAGGAAAGAAGAAAGAGCCGAGGGGTACTACTATTTGCTGCGCAAATAAGCTGACCCTCTTAAAACCCAAGTGTTTCTTCACGGGTTCACGCATTGTGTCAAATGATTAATTGTTCGTAATTTGGTGCTGTATTGTAAGATTATGGGAGCTTTTCGAAAAAAAAGGGGCATAATATGTGTATGTATGTTGGCCGACGATCACTGAATCATGGCTTATTAGGGCAGTACTTCCACCAACTGGGTAAAAGAAAATGAATTAACAATTAGAAGAGATTAAATGAAAGGCTTACCCTCTGTGAATTGGAGCAATTATGTAAGGGAGAATGATATTGCGAATGAAATTTGGCAAAGAAGGGGGGAAGTAAGGTTTATACTCTGGTGGTATATTGCTGTTTAAAAGGGTTAGCCGGAGTTCCTTTTTTTCTCTAGTCCATATCGTGAATGATAAAACGTACCCATATACGAAAGGCATAATATCGATCAAGCCACCTTCCTTTCTAGCTTCATCATCGAGGCCGTCTGACATGGCTTTCATTTCTGCTTCTGTGAAAACCTTCAGACGCTCTGCTGCCAAGTCTTGAACTTCCTGATCCAGATGTGTGAACTGACAAAAGGAGAGGCAAAGTTTATTTCCTTCCCACTACTCGACATGAGTAATCCACATACCAGAATATCTTTGAAAGAGTCCATCAATTCTCGTAGAGCAGATGCGTCGAATTTACGGTGATCAGCCTTCGCTTCTCTCAAGAATGCAATCAGCTTGTCGAGCTTCTCATGAATCTCTTTATGTTGTTCAAGCTCGGTGGAAAAGTCAAGCTTCTTCTGAAGCTCGACGAACAGATACCGTTCTATATAGGATTAAGACTGAAGTCAGACAATCCCATATAACAACAGACAAAATCCCTCTAACCTTCCACGCCATGGTGTTTATCGACTATATCCGTCCAAACGGTGCAATAGCTAAGAAAATTAGAAAGATCGTTCATTGGGGGGTTTTCTAAATGGCCGTAAATGCTGTTAAATCCATTCTTGACCGTTTCGTGGGCTAATGGGCAGTGCAAAAGAAGAGCAGTTAGCTTGACGCCACAATAGACAAGCAAACTTCTTGTTCACACTTACCGATAACCATGGTCCATTGCAGTTGTTGGTAAACATCCTTGGGAAATGCGTATTTGTCGTCAGCCATCGTACCGAAATGTTATGTTTCCAATTGAAGGTGGCTTGTGAAGACACTGCCGCCATGGTTTATATATATGTTATCATGGAGAGCGCTGTTATGTAAAAAAAGAATACTTCCAAATTCAATTGGGCTGATTCACGCTGAGTCATCTCCGCGTATGTACATGTACTGGTTCACCCGACGCTTGTCCCACGTTTTTATGCAACCTTGTTCCTGAGCGGTGTCGATGTCCGTATTCGTTTCGCTTCTTGTCGTGTTTGTTTCTTACATGCCACCTCAACGTGTAAAACCAGTCCTTAGAAAAAGAGTCCTCAGAACTTTGTGATTTAAAGCAAGAACATTATTCGTTCATTTCTTTTTCAAATAAAAATCGCCTGACGATGTTCTTTGATTCAATCAATTAGAGTTTGATTGACGCGCTTTCTGCCGCAAGTGTTAGCCACTAACGTGGCTTGAACGCCCGTTGTGAGTCGGTCCAGCCAAAGACAAGTTGGGACAACGCGACACGGAGGATGACGAGGAAAAGAAAGAGGCCAGTCTGTACGCGCTTTTTTGGCAGGAATGCTTCAGAGAACCGAAAATCAAAAGTGCCACAACAAAGTAGCGGTCTTCTATCTGCCAACCATCAATATTACCGACAATCACCTGTGTTATTTCGGGACAACATATGACAACATGTGGAGATTATTATTACCCATGGGATTTCGAAAAAAAAACCTGATGTCGAATAAGGTTAGTACTTAGAAGTGTTTGAACCGCCGGCCGAAAATTTTGCAATAAGAACTTTATCGTGTATAGCAGCCTGGTAAACGCTGACGCTCAAAGTTGCCGGGTGACCATATCATATTCCAAGGAAATGACAATCGAATTCATGTGAAGGGAATGCAAATAAATAAAAAAAGTCATGTACGCAAATTAACTTTTAGTAGTATGGAGAATACTTCCACCAGCTAAGGAAAGAAATCAATACTTGGGGTATAAAACCTGACTTCGAAAATACTCACGATCTGTGCAAAGGGAGCACTAAATAGGGGATGACGAAGTTGCGCAAAAGACCTGGTAGGCGAGCAGGCCAGTGTGGTCTGTATCCTTGGTCCATGTGGCTGCCAAAAAAAAAAAAAACGGTGTGAGTTTGCTTGACTAAAGAGGGACGAGGGCAACAGACGTCATGACAAAGGGTAACACATCGGTAATTCCACCTTCCTTCTTAGCTTCAGCCTCCAACCCGTGCATTATCTCGTTAAGTTCACTCTCAGAAAAATCTTTCAACCGATCCGGTCCGACATCCACGATTTCTTCATCAAGATGGGCGAACTAGATGCGGAAAGAAAAGCATGAGACAGAGAACCGATTTAAACAGGACATAGTGTTAACGATACCAGAACACCCTGGAAAGAAGACATCGTTTGGCGCAAGGCAGCAGCATCGAACTTGCTGCGGTCGACTTGTGACTCCTTTAAATGAGCGTTAACCTGTTCTAAACCCTTGTGAATCTGTTCATGCTGCTCTTTTTCGCTGGAAAGGTCTATGTGTTTCACGAGTATCGGGAATAAAAAATGATCTGTCAATCAAGTTAAACCTAAGAAGGGAAATGTGGTGGCGTCTAGCAGATAAATCACGCACCCTCGACGGAATGGTGGCTATGGACGAATTTAGTCCAAACGAGACAATAACTTATGAAATTATCCAGATCATTCAATGGTGGATTCTCCAAGTGCTTATAGATATTCTCGTATCCGATTTTAATGACCGAATGTGCTGAAGAGAAAAAAGGGGAGTCAAACACATTCACGCCACAATATAAACTTGAACTGACCAACAGTCATATTCCACGCGAATTGTTCATAGATATTTTCCGGACAAGCATATTTGTTTGCGCTCATGATGGCTCGTCTGGGTGAAATGCAAAGGGAACCAGCGTGGCCTTTCAAATATTTAACGTTTAACCTTTAAGGCGATCATAAACGCCGCGGACACACATTTGAATCGACCCGTCTCCGTGCAATGGTGTTCCCGCGGCATACCCGCGAGTCGTAGTGGCCATAGATGGCCGGGTAAACTGTCTGAGCTCATTCCGATATGTTAGCTGAATCTACATAAGTTTGCTGCAGTCAGGCGAGTAATTTTCAGCATAGTTGGTTTGCACTGTAGTTACAGATTTTTGAGTCTCGTATTGGAATTCACTTCTGTCATAATGCATTTTCTGGGACAGGCACTCGTGCTGATCACGGCTCCGGGATGTGAGCCGAGACACGGGGTAGATCGGTATGCAGTGCTGTTTTCGACCCTTGTTTTTGACCTTTGACGATTTCCAAAAAAAAAAGCACGCGCGAATCTTTTTCTTTACATTAGGGGGTTTCACGTTGGAGAATTCGCTCTGAATTCGCTCTGAATTCGGCGGATAACTCCTCCTTGAACTCCTTGTGAATTCCTGAGTTATCATCGAGTTATCAAACGAGTTCAGATGGAGTTTGTCCAACGTGAAACCCCCCCCCCTTCGGCAATTCCACTTGAATTCCTGCTCACATTTTCGCTTATATTTCATGAGGACCGATGGATAATGTAATATTTGATAAATAATTAATTCGTACCTTATACGGGCATACATAAATAATTTAATCCGATCAAAAAATTAAGCGAGAATTCAAAACGAATTAGCGAGTGGAGTTTGTGATCAAACTGCGAAAGCAGCTCAGAGCTGCTTTCGCACTAAACTCCAACCTGAACTCCAAAACTGATTTCCGGAGAATTCCGAGAACGAATTCAAGAACGAATCCAGGAACGAATTCAGCCCGAATTCACATTGGAATTCACCAACGTGAAACCCCCTATTTGGAAGGAAAGCTGAACGAACGAAGGAACAAGTTTGCATTTATGTAGTACTCTAGAACCTGGGGCATTATTTATCGGTTTCACTCAGAGTATGAAAGCCCAAATTACACTTCTTTAGAGTCAGTTTCGGATTCGAAAAATTAATCTCTGAATCAGAAAGGCCCGGGGGGATAACGCGTGTACGAGAGCCATCATCCGTTTGAGCTGTGGTTGTGATAGTTACAACGTCCACCTGAGTATTCGTTCGTTGAGATTTTAAGGTATCTCGTGTCCAAGCGCGTTTTTGTGCTACTCGTAGTAGAATAAGTAACGGGGAGATCGACTATATAACAAGAAGATTTAGGATTCTGAATAACCTTGCGATGAAGCAGCAGTGGCGATGCGTACCTGAACTTGACCCAAAAGGGGCAAAAAGAGGTTTTCCACTGGGCTATTTTTTGCGAAAGTGATAATGAAGGCGAGTGCCACAACGGAATAAAGAAAAGCCGATTCGATCAGCGTTGCAGAGACGGATAGATACGCCGAATGTGAACGTGTATCAGCCAGAGCCTTGCGAACCCGGAATCTTATGATTAGTAACCGCAGGACAATCAGCATGGTGAGAAGCAGTGTGGTTCCTATCGAAATTGACCAGAAGGTCAATGCAAAGTTGACACTCGCATGGCTGAAAAATCCAGCAGTTGGATTGGTAATTTCCCATAGCATCAGGCAGGACATGACTAGAAATTCCGTTAGCCTGTGAGTAACAATGAAAACACGCTGTGCAGTTGACTTACTGATTGCTACAACGTATAACCCCGCGGGGATAAGAATGATGAGATAGTTATGATCAAAAATAACAAAGAAACGGTATAACTAAGAAGCAATCAATGGTGAGGTGAAATCAGCTGCAAAAACCGAAGAAAAGGTTGTTTTACCAGTAAACCGTCTTGAAGCCAGGTATTAATAACATATGCAACAAACCCTGCAACATTTATGGAAATGGCATAGGTTGTGAGAGAATAGCCAAGAGGTCCTCCAGGATAATCTCTGTTATCGATGAAAGTATACTGGGTCTCGAGAATGTTGGCTGCATTTCCCAATGACCCAAGGACGAAATTGGCTGTAATATATGTGCTGAATATCCATGAAGTCCTGCGATCGTGTTTTCGACTAGACCAAAACAAAGACAGACATATAAAGTACAACGTCGCGTGAACACCTAGAAAACGAGGAACAGAAGTTTTGAGGAGGGTCGGACGATGGAGAGAAATATATGCGCACCATATGCAACTGCTCCTAGGACATTTCCATTCAGTAACAATCTCTCGTCAATAAGGTCCGTTTCAGTTTCATTAGCAGGAGCCCACTGTGAAACACGAAATGTCGCTGAACTGTTCATGGGGGGGGGATTCACGCTGGGAGCTGTTTATCAGAATCTGTGAGTGGGAGAGAGAGAGATCGTTACTCGATGATGAACCTGTATCGCGAAAAAGAACGGGGGTTTAAATTTCAGAAACAAGGATCTTTGGTTTATCTCTTGAGATGAGACCAGTTGAATTAAGTTGAGGAGTCGGGATAAGTTGAGTTGAGTTGAGGTTCTATGGCTAAAAGGCACCAATGATGAACCTATTCCAAAAAAACCTCCCAAGACCACTGCAGGACCATGTGTGAGTCGAGAATGAGATGAGGTCGGGATGAGTTGAATGGCCACCCTATAAGTCATTTGTCTTTGAAGTGTAGAGGGGTCGGGGGCCAAGCCAACTATCAGTTGATTCCTGGCTCATAACACAGACTTCTGAGCAAGCCATACTATAAAGCGTATTAGTACCGACCATCAATCATAGATTCTGTGAGCTTTGTTTGAGTTGAGATAAAATAATGTATTATCTTTTGCTCACCGCGGTCATTCCTTTCTCTAAAGTCTGCCATTCATAAGTAACTGTAAGCTGATTTAACTCTTCCCTAGTAGTCGGTGAGGTGACGCGCTTGGAGTACGCGTATGAGAGCGTGATATTGGTGCTTATATCTCCGGATTCCAACCATAGAGTTCGCGAGCGCCCAAGTTCCTCATCGTCCTTTACCACGTCTTGTGTCACTCTGAGAGATGGCGTCCGAATCCGCCGAGCAAGAAGCCCGCCCACCCGGCGGTCTTGTTCCGCGTTCCGAGCACAGCTCGACTCCCCAACCTACCACGGACACCATCACGAGGAGCGAGACGAGACAGGATGGGCATAATTCGCTTAAATACCGGCTATCAGCCTTCTGTCGCATAGTGTTCCTAGGTTGCTTTCAGGGTAAGATAGTTACATCTGCAGTGAAGACGTAAATACTAAACGGAAATCCCGGCGCACAATTCTCCCCAAACAATCAGTGATGATAATAACCAATTCTATACCATAGAGGGAGGTCCAAGCTCTATGTTTTTTCCCAGAGATATGAAAACTGCCATGCTTGGCAGCGTGATCATGTTAGGTGTCGCGCTTTCTCCGAGATCGCAAGAAACAAAGCTAGCAAGTTTAATTGGAACTTGGGATAATTATTTTGGAAGTCAACTGAGAAATAGCGCCATTCTGAAAATCTGCCGGATATAATGTCCGCATGCAAATATGATAATGAACAAATAAAATAAATGAGTGTAAAATGGCACTTACTAGTAATAGACTGAGACATCGGCGGGCTTCCTGTTCTTCTTAGTGATATGAAATTTGGTGGCCACAGCTTGAGAAGTTTTACATTGAACTGAGATATACTGAAAGGTACCAGCTGTGGCGATCTAGACTCCTGATATTTTATATACAGAGAATTGACGACTTATTATTCACAACCCACCTCAAGTGCTCGCACCGGGTACCTAGTAGTACCTACTATCCCAAAAATTTTCCTTCTCCATGCAATTTTTCCAAATCATCTATTTCCTATCTTTCTCCTTGGTAGTCATCTCGACTCCAATCAAACTCTCAGCTGACGGTGGTCCTACAAGTTGTTCAGCTCGGAGGGAGCCCAAACCAATACCGGAACCAAATGATTCTAGTGCCGGATTTTGTTTTTGAGAAAGGAATGGTTTCATTAATGTACGTGCCCAAGCATATGAGCGTTTCTGAATTTAAGTCGATGATGTACACGTACTAGAGATACGTCGCAAAGACCTTGCACAGTGCAGTTCTGCTTGTATGTGTCTAGCCAATGGTCGTCATTCCGGGATGTATTAAACCTTGTCAAGTTATTTAAATATTAGCTGCAATGTTCAATGGTAGCATGGTTGCGCAATACAACGAGTGGAAACATCTCATGGGTAATCATGATTCAGATGCATGGATCCTATATATCTTGCCTGCGGTTCAGCACCTTGTTCAAAGTACATCTAATGCAGTTCGTAATGAGTTTCAGAAAAACCATATGTTTTTCAAGATGTTTCAACCATGCAGCACGTACGTATCATTTCCGAAAAACTGTATACTAAGGGAAGCCGAACGAACAAATAAATTACATTGCATTACTCCAAAACCAGATTAATCGTAATCGTTTCCCGGGTTGATCGGTTTCACAAGTATGAAAGCCCTAATCACACTTCTTTAGAGACAGTTTGGGAGAGACTAGATTTTGGAAGGTTGATCCTTGAGTCAGAAAGGGGAATAACGCGTGTGCGAGAGCCGTCCGTTTGGACTGTTGTCGTGATAGCTACAAAGTCCAAATGAGTGTTCGTTCGTTGAGGTTTAAAAGTATTTCGTGTCCAGGCGCGTTGCTGTGCTACTCGTAGTAGAATAAGTAACGGGGAGATTGACTATTATATAACAGTATTTTGAACAATCTTCAATGCGATGAAGCAGTGGCGATGCGTACCTGAACTTGACCCAAAAGAGGCAGGAAGAGGCTCTCGACTGGACTATTTCTTGCAAAGGTGATAATAAAGATGAGTGCCACAGCCGAATATAGAAAAGCCGATTCGACTAGCGTGGCAGAGACGGATAAGTAGTGCGCCGTATGTGTACGACTATTATTGACCAAAGCCTTGCGAATCTGAAATCTCATAATCATTAACCGCGAGACGATTACCGTGGTGAGAAGCAGTGTGGTTCCTATCGAAATTGACCAGAAAGACAATGCAAAGTTGACACTCTCTTGGCTGAAAAATCCAGCCGTGGGATTGATGATTTCCCATAGCATCAAACAGGACATGACTGGAAAATCTCGGTTATTCAACGAGATGAGAAGAGCAATCAAACACGTGCGCCGGTTGACTTACCTATTGACACAACGTATAGCCCCGCGGGAACAAGAGCGATGAAATAATTATGGTCGAATATAACAAAAAAACGGTATAACTGAGCAATTAGTGAATCAGTTACACAAGTCGAAGGGAACATAGTTCTACCAGTAAACCATCTTGAAGCCAGGTATTAATAACATATGCAATAAACCCTGCAACATTTATGGGAATGGCATAGGATACAAAGGAGTAGGCAAGAGGTCCTCCCGGGAAATCCCTGTTATCGATGAAGGTATACTGGTTCCCAACAATGTTAGCTGCATTTCCTATTGACCCGAGGATGAAATTAAGTGTGATATATGCGCTAAATATCCATGAAGTCCTGGGATCGCGTTTCCGACTAGACCAAAACAAAGACAGACATAGAAAGTACAACGTCGCGTGGACGCCTAGAAAACGAGGAACAGAAGTTTTGAGGAGGGGGGGTCGGACGATGGGGGGGAAATATATGCGCACCATATGCAACTGCTCCTAGGACATTGCCATTCAGTAACAATCTCTCGTCAATAAGGTCAGTTTCAGTTTCATTAGCAGGGGCCCACTGCGAAACACGAAATGTCGCTGAGTTGTTCATGAAATTTAGAGATTCGCCTTGCGAGCCGTAAGCAATGGGGATGAGAGAGATCGCTCCTGGATGATAAACCCAGATTGCGAGGAAAAGAGTGTTTAAGTCAGACCTTTGGTTCGGGATTTTTATAAAAGGAACAACATCAATATTAAATTACCCGACGTCGTGATGTAGGGGGAAAAGTGACTCATTAAAAACTTGGAGGAATTCTATCTAGAGTTTCGGCGCGTAACCCAAGGTGAAAGATTTTGATGACCATGAAATGTAGGGCCGTAGATTATCGGGGTGCAAACATGGTTGACAGCAATATGTAAAGAGATGAAAGATTGCCCTACTACAATTCATTCGTACTACTTTGAATTGTGAACTGTGAACATGTGTTCGCCAAGGGTTTAGAGCCAGTCGGGGCCCTAATTAATCACACCAAGAGAGGTTCCGCTTGCAAGGACGAAGAAATTAATTCTTCAACTTAATGGGAACTATGGGATCTTGCGTTAATTGAAGAAGAACGGAGATAATATATCACCTTCCTCACTGATCTGTCAACTTTTGATCACCGCTGTTAAAATTTCACTATTCACAACAGAACATGCACAGGTAATTCAACTCGTTCACCTTTTGCATCATAGAAAAGGACGCCATCCAAATGAAACGTGGCGTACTAAGACGATGTCCCTAGAATGATTTCAGGGTAAGAGGAATAGCTCCTCATTTTACATCTGACGAGAATGATCCAGTAAACAGTGAAAGTTTAGGTCTCACTCTTTCTCGGAAAACAAAAGTGCCGAGTTGAGGAGAGTGTCTTGGAAATCAAAAGCGCCTTCCAAAATTTCCTTGAGATATTGGCACGTGTCAATATGGAAATGAATAAAAAGGAATGAATGCAAGATGGTACCTGGGGATGACCCAGCTTTCTGTTCCTAAGTGAAAATGAATAGCGGTGGCAGCAGCAGGTTCAAGTTGAAAAGCTTGGCGTTGAATTGCGGAGACGAGAAGTTGCGCGCAATTAAATCGAAGCTGCCCGTGGACGGTATGTATATATATAACAGTAAACTCATAGATCGTCTCAGCGCATCCCTAGTACTACCCACGAAAGTCGCTTCTTCATGCAATTTTTTCTGGTCCTTTATTTTCTATCCTTCTCCTCGATGATGGTCATTTCAGCTCCAGCGAAACTTTCAACTGACGGCCATGTTTGTCCTGTACAAAACCTGAGCGGGGAGTCTATTGCTGGTGGACCAGTACCGCACCCAGACCCAAAAATTCCATTCGGACAGTGTTTTTGAATGATTGATGTATGTATGTTATTCATGCAGCTCCTGAATAGTTAATAATAACATATATAGATGCAATTCGCCCGTGCAGTGACTGACCTTAACCCACTTGCCGAGCTTTTTCTGCTAGCTTGCTTGTATAACCGTCAGAAATATATGTGTTTTCATGTGTTTGCCTTTGAAAGAGGAATGTACTCGCAGCCGAGCAGTTTAGTCAGCAGCTGTATAACGCACGCGAGTACCACATCGACCCGAGCCTTATGATCTGCATAAGCCTGAGTCTGTTCAAACACCTAATGACCGTCACTCTATCAAAAGCATCCTAGAGGCGATTGTCATATTCGACATCGCTGAATCTTGCTGCTAATACGAGAAGCCTAAGGTATCTACTATGCATTGGATTGGCGTGTGGCATCGTAAAGCGTGGCACTCGTTCGTTCCTCAAACATTCGTTGCTTCGAGTTCTCCGCCATGTGCCCCATCTTGCGCTCCATATTGCGCCCAAACTACACTATATCATTCTCTACATACTCATATATTCCAACACAAGTATGCCCATTTCGACGGTGCGGTAGTACGGCATGCCGTCATAATGAAAACGTTCATGTGATCCCCTACGGCTGGTTCTTATCTATTTATTTATTGAGTGCATCTTCCTTGGCGTATGCTGATAGGCTGCGAATCAGGCAGGCAGGCCCCCAAAAATGGGAAGATTTTCCCCGCATATTGACAGTGCGTGTGGCGCATCTGCTTTTATCAAATGTTCAATAGCCACTAACGGTAAAGATCATAGGTGGTGCAATTGAGCGCTGGGGAGATGTCGGTTTTAGGAAGGCTTATGAAGAAATGTTGAAGGGAGACTGGAAAGTGCATGATCCATATGATGTAGGTCGACGTCTCGTGGTTAACTCCAACAAGTTGTACAAGTGTCCGGGCCAAGTATGTGTACTTTTTTATGCGTTGGTATTTATTATGATCCCTGATTAAATTTGCCAATAGTCCACAATATTTAGATCTTTCCAAGGCTGGTTGGCCATGAGGTATGATTTTCTTTTTCTCATCATACAAAATTCTTATAATGCCCGCCGAAAGTGATACTGGACCTAACGAAGGAACGCTTCAGGGTAAACATTTCTTTTCAAATTTCATTTGTAAAATTTATATGCTTTTAGTATTTCCGGATATCAAATTATCGAATTCATACATCATTCTCCGTCCTTTCTTCCGCCCTCTCGAATCACCTGTTTCCTCCAACCCTTTGGATCCTCAAAACTGGGAATTTGGTATACACACTCTAATATTGAAACGGCAACAGTACAAACTTATCGACGCAAAACTAGACATTTCATCACCCGATTTTCCGGGTATTTACCCTATTGGAGAATACTATCTAGGTCCAGGACCTAACACCAAGACGCATCCCCACTTACGCCTTGACGAAACCATGATTAGTGTTCCTCATGTAAAACCTGGAGATATGGTTTTTTGGCACTGCGTAAGTATTCCGTACCCTGTAACCGCCTCATATCTGAAAAAGTTGAAGGATCTTATCCACGCCGTGGAACCCGAACACCACGGCCAAAACGACTCAAGCGGTATGTTTACCTCCCCCAATCTATCGTGTTTCATCCTTGCTTAGGTTTCTGTAATATGCATCAGTCATGTATATTCCCGCGGTTCCAGTAACACCCCAAAACAAGGAGTATATTCTTAGACAGAAACAGCACTTTTTGATTGGAAAACCACCCCCGGATTTTCCACAGAACGACGGGGAAGTCGGATTCACGAATCTTGCGAATGAAAAGGACTTTCTCAGTGATATTGGAAAGATGGCGATGGGCTTAGGCGAAGTTAGTACTTAGTAGAACGAGATATGTGTATTTGTAAACGTTTTTCATTGAATTTTTTATACATGTGACATGTACTCAAATTGTTCCTGGCTCTCGGGAGCTAGTGGAAAAAAAGAGGGATGAAATAGGATTAGAAAGGGTCAGAGTTGAACTAGTAAAGAAAGATGTTGTTCTGAGATGATGGGAAGAGAAACCGTCGCTTAACCGGCACTCTCTCGTTTGTCACGCTTCGCACAGTCTCCTCTTAGCGAGTTCGAGTGCTCGACAACGTAAAAGAAATTTTAGATGGGTTTCTCTTAAAAATCAGCCGTGAGGCCAAAATGCCGGCCCCCGACGAACCATCCGTTGGCGACGATCCCGCCGATGCTAAACCGACGCGAAGTACGACAAGATTTTTTTTCCCCAGCTGGTTTCCTCATAATACTGTGCCTAGATCTACCCTCTAACGACGCGTTCTATATGCTTCAACAGGAAACGGCAGAAATGAGGGTAGAAATGGTAGAAATGAGGAGAGGGATGGCCTGACTCGCTAAGAAGGGTGAACGGTCTTTGTCCCATGGGCTTAGTTACTCCCGTTTTCCTAAGGCATGGTCTTCCAGGTGCGAGAGCCATTGGGATGGATCTGGCCGAAGAGCTGCAATTTTAGCACCTGGTATGACATTCCCCCAGGTCAACGGCAGAGTCTGGCACATTCAAAGGATGAAAATAAGGATACGCGTATAATTGATAGTACCAGTATTCGTGTGGTGGGCATATCCTCTGCTTTTAGATGATTTGACAAGATGAACTCGGTCATTTTCCCTTTGTATTAGACATTCGCCAACCACCCCCCGTGTTTCTTTTTCCCCCCAATGGATTCTTTTTCGCGTGCTCTACGCCGTACGGGTAGGCTAGAGAAGGACATACCACCTCTTACCAGCTGCTTTTGCAACATCACAATATCTTGCATCGTAGAGCTGCTCCCTGATGCACGCATTAATTGATCCTAAAATTTGAAGAATTCTACGAGAAAACTCGCTTCGTATTCTTGATACCGATGATCACACACCCCCAGTACTGGAGAAGAAGCCTTTTTGCCAATTGGATGAGTGGTCATTAAAATATTAAAAGTTTGCGCGGAGGACAAGCGCTCACTTTGACGCAGCAGAGGCGATGCACGAAGCTCCTTGAGGTATAGGAAAAGCACGCGTTTGGCACATATAAAAAGCGTCGATATAGATCAATTTATCCCATAGTGGGTGTAGCGCTTCACACACACAGTTAGTCTCCAAGGGATGCTTGTTTTTCGAAAGAAAAGATCTTCCAACGACCAGAAGGAACATGTGGCCTCAGCTTCAGCAGCCATATCTGCTATGCAGAATGAAACTGACTGGGTATCTAATGCCTTCCGGGTCGCTGAATTGGCTAGTGCGGCGGGAGGTCTTCTGCCATTCCCATATCTGAAGGGTGCGGCAGAGCTAGTCATGACTCTTCTGAAGCCTATTCAAGTGAGTCAGTCATTGGATATATTGGACTTGACTCATAAGTGCTGATGAAAGTTTAGCAAATGCAACAGAACCAAGACGGTTATAAGATTTTCACAACCAATGTCACGACTATCCTTCAAATACTCCATGAAGAGATCAAGAACTTGAAGGATCCAGAAACCACGGCGTCCTCGTTAAATTACTTTGAGAAAGATTGCGAAGTCTTTTACCGGTAGGCAAATCTGCACATATAAATATATTGGGCTTGTACTTATCAGCCTGAATCCGTCAAATAGCTACTTACAACTCATTTCAAATGATCTCAAATCATTCAATAATAAACCAGAGAAATCAAGATTCCTTCGGAGATATTTCGCAGCTGATCGCGAAAGAGATTGTTTAACACGTTATCAAAATCAAATAGAAGAGTTTCGAAAAAATCTTATGGTGTGCACAGTGATATTTGATGCAGCTTTTGGTCTCATTACGATGTCTAGCTCAGGGGCATCATGCGTCTACAATTGAGCAGCAATACAGACGAGACGGCCTCTCATATAAATTGTATCGTCGTCTGCGTTCTGAATCCTTCTGAAAATAGCCAGTTTGAACAAATCAGGCTTGGGGGCCTAAACGTACTTAGGAGTAGCTCAAATGCGTCAGTTGAACACTGGGAAGTCCGATGGAGACACGAAACTCGAACGCGGATGGTTCGTGTCTACAAAGGTCAGAATGCTATTTCCGTGCGTGTTCAAAACAATGCTGCCACTCCTTTTGCTATGCTAGTCTCATACTTTCATTAGCAATTCAAAGCAGAAAAAGAGTGGTACTCGCGAATTCGGTAATGCACCCGCCTCTTGTGGAATAGTTATGGCAAACAGTAGCTCATTCTTCATGCAAGTCATCCAAACGTGATGCAGCTATTCGGCTTAATCACGTCCAAAGATAACCCTGGCCTTGTCTTTCATAATCGTTCGTTAAGTCGTCAGTTCTAAATATCAAAATCAAGACTTACCACTATATATATATATTTAGCGTGGTGTATTCCGGCCCGTGAATACTATCAAAGATTTGACAATCCATTGCACCTGTGCTTAAATATTTATCATCAAGTAAGTTGCCATGATATTTATTGACGATAGATTTTTCAAATCACATCTCAGTCGACGCCCTATACTGTGAGCTCAAGTCAATCACAACTTCATTCATTGCTTGTATCTCACCATTTGCCTTCTGCTTACAGGAAGGCATATTTTACATGGAAACCAGTACCTCCCACCATGCCTTTTTATCATGGCGGACTCGGTTATTCTCTGACATATTTATTGGTTTCAAAGATCGTGACGATGGATATCTTTGCTGTCATTATGTGAGCCTTTTGGACGGATGCGGGGTTATTGCACTTGTTGGTTCAGTTTTGACTTATTTATAAACGCATGAAAAGATTACATTGGATTTCAATATCAGGAATGGTCGCCGAATGTTCTACGGGACATCCCTACTTATCAGTGGCAGTATGTAGCTATTGACAAGGAACCTCGAGAGTTAGCAAGGATTATTGAAACAGTGGACACGCTGCATTTGTCCGATATTCCTTCAGACCCATCTTTCTTACGGGATTTCTATGGTGCCATACATATTCGTGTTTGGCAGGATGTCCCCGCACCAGCTTATTCTGTCTGCATTGGTGACATTCTATTAGCCGAGGAAAACAATGATCGACTTGAAGCTTCGAATGCAGTTATATTGGGGTTTATTCCCCACGAAGAACCTTCATTATCGGGCTGGGTCATTCGTAATGAAGAATTGCAGAAATACCTCAAAACCGCGAATAGATTGTCTGTTGAAGATTGTGATGGGCATTTCAGGTATGGCATATTTTCTATCATGTAGCAGCACTGAATGCCAACTTCATCGCAATGTTCTTAGGGTTCGCCTTCCTGTGGATATAGCTAGTATTTCGCCTGCCGAGGATCTTGAGACGGTGGTGATTGATTACGATGTTCGGTATTCAGACCGGGCTGCTTGGGAACTATTGACTCGTGCATACGTCAGTCAAATTGCCTACTTACATGCAAGACTCGATAGAAAGCACGCTTTCGATAGGTTCTGCGCCGGTATGTCAATTTCACGATTGTGTCATCATAGAAGATTTTATCCGAGTGCATATTTATGTATTACATAGTGACCGGGTTCTCGTGGCACCTCCAAATTCCTACCAGGCTCGGATGTTTGATTGGAACTTCTGAATTCAAAGAGTTATACTTCTTTATTCCCAAGCCAGCAGTACACGATGAAATGCTGGATATGTACTGGTCTTTTGATCCTTCAGGGTCCAAGAGGCTAAATTGTTCTGATATTGACACCCTCGGTTTCAATTTAAAGTCATTCAGCATCCAAAATTTTCGAACACTCCGCGTGTTTAATATCGATATAGATGACTTTGAGTTAATCTGGAGTGCCCACGTTGTGTCGAATATCGATCCAGAAAGCAATGAAGGTGCTCGTGTTTTGGGTCTTCCTTTGATTCAATATGCTGGATTAAGCGATGTATCAGACGGTGAGCATACTTCCAAATTGAATTTTAATCACTGCATCAATCTTATTTCTCTGAAGATATTGCTAGCTTTTATACAGCAGAGGATGAATCAGTCGATATTGACGAGGCTGAGTACAGCTTCAAGCTTCCGCCTGTCCTTTAAACTTTACAAGGTGTTTACATCTCCTGTAGTCGCATTCGTAACTAGTTTGGATCTATCTCTATCGGGCGTTTTCCTCACGCTTGAGGCTGTAATATCTTATCCTTTCTGTTTATCTAAATACATGTATGTTTTATCTTATCAATTACATCGTTGGTGGCTCCACCGTCGCCGTGAACGTTAATCCTTGCATAGACTCGAAGCCTGCTAGTTGGCTCACATTATGATTATTGTCAGTCAAGTATGGGGTCACCGTCGGCCCACTCAATTTGCCAATTCTGTTTGGGGCGGGATCCGATTGGTAACTGTGGTAGGTATAAGAAGTCACCGCCTCCCGCGTTCTGAAGCTCGGACAGCTGAGTTCTGCCTTGTCTCGCGCCAGTTTCATCGTAGCAGGTGACGTTAATATCTGGGAAAGTGGCTTTGACTGTAGCTGGAAGCCATCGGAAGGCATACATGCATATGTGATAGGGTTGAAGTCTGGTTCGTTATAAGCTCCTACGGCACAAATATTGATGCCTTGTAGCGAATGTACTACACGATGCATTCTCAAGTACTTTTGCGAGCAATTGAAGGCAGTTGACCGGTGTTGGGCCGGTGCAAATCCAACATGTACGTAGGTTTACAAACAGGATTCAGGTAATACTTCTCCATGTAGAGATGTTTCGCGCGAGGAACTGATCTTCACAAGTTGCCCGGAATAGTTATCATGAAAAACACCTATGACCAACACGAGCGGATTACGTTTTGGTTCTGGAAAACGCGGCTTCGAACTTCTACTTGCATGTGTCTGTCCCAACTTCTTTTGTGTCAACGTTTCGCAATGAAAGTAGGACAACAATGCATTCTCTCTTCGACCTCATGCCAGTGCCTAATAGGAGACAACATACATATATATATATATGTCCGTGTCGCGACTCATTCAAGACACAACACTTTCACCACACCATCAAATTTCTTCAACAATACTTACGATATGATCCCCGTCATCACCAATAAACGCGTTGGCAGCTCATAGTACGTAGCATGACTGTCGCCTCTCATTCAAAGAGGGATTAAGATATACTCACGGAACCTACTGCTACTAAGTATTCAAATAGCAGGTGCGGTTTAGTTCTGACGTCGAAACATGACTCACTACAGTGACTCCTTGGCACAGGCATTCAGATATTTTATCCTAAAGACATAAATTTTCCGACCAAAATCGATATTCTCCTCAATAACAAACTATTCAAAGCAAAATATGACAAACATAGATCAGAGCCGGGAGCGGCTTGGTGGACGGTCAATTCAACCGAGTAAATCTCTCAATTACTTAAAATGCGTCTCACCATGTAATTCGTTCATTTGATAGGAATTTATTGGAAGTGGCTGAGCTAGTAATCCTGCCGCTTGTATGCCGTCCCCCGTCTTGCTTTTCGAAACTCAAACACCTATTTGACACCCGAGCGCGACATATTGAAACTCCCCTGGTTTTACGGACGCCAATCCTACTTGCGGCAGACAGTCTCAAAGACAAGTTTTCGGATTTTCCAGTGGGCGATACCCATTTCACGATTCAGTGTGCGCAATATACTTGAATTTTAAGTTCATGGGTGCTAACATTTGGAATTCGCAGTACTAAACGTCGACGGGATCGCCATCCTGCTTCATGCATGGTACGGTAACATACAAAACATCCTTTTGACCCTCAACCGGGAAAAATTAGGAGGGAAATGAACCATCTGTATGTTGCTAGAGCTTCAAATATATCATATAAGCGGTTTTGCTGTCGAAACTTCAGCTGTATCGGGAGAATTTGTAAGAAAAAATGTATAACGAGACAAAATTATTACAAAGCGACCAATAAAGAGGTGATACAGGGCAGAGTTATTAAAATACACCATTTATTATAGCACAACTAACCACCGAATGAACCAAAAGAAAAACCTTCGCCGTCGCTCAGTCGACTGTCCAACCCGGTGGAAACAACACACCACATGTGAATTACCAATTCTAGTGGGAGTCAGTATCGTTTGATCGACAGGAGCACCCCGGAGATAAGGATAAAGGTGGTCCGTAACGAATGAGAGAACGTGGTTGGGCAATGTAGGATCCTGAGTCATCACCGCTAACGTAGGGTACGATCTCGCGGTGTCATTAAACGTTACCGTCTCTCAACCCTCCATCCAAACAGACAGTGGAAAACAACCTTTGGTATCAGCTTTCAACCCCAATGGGTTCAGGGGCGGCAACAGGAACAATCTTTGATGGACTCCTAGACCTCGACCTCGACGAACGGGCGTGCGGTTTAGTATCGTCCAGTTTTGACTCTCGACTCTCGAACGCGATCTCAACATCGCCTTCGATATCAACCCTCAGTCCACCATCCTCATTCCCATTCTCATTCTCACCAGCTGCAGCCTCAGCACCTTCCGAAACGTCTAGTCTCCGTTTTTTCTTAAGCGGTCTGTCCGATTTTGAAGAACGAACGATCTCAGATTCAAACTTGAACCTAGAGATGGTAGACAATACACGAGACACGACGAAATGAGGAACGTGTATACTCGGAAAGACTGGCAAACTCACCTCGGTCCACCTTTTTTCGCATCCCAGACAACGGCCCTTCGTCTGATCATTCCAACTTCCTCTTCTTCATCCGAATCCAATTCAACGTCCACAGCCTCCTCTTCCGCAATCGGTTCCAAAATATGTTTATTGGGGTAATCTTTGTTACGAAAAATTGCAGAGTCAATATCAGGCTCCGACGTGTATGCAAGGCCATATCCACGATGAGGGAATGGAAGAGTCCGTAGAAGAGAACGTGGTAGATAGGAAGTACGCCGTCGTTTCAGACCGCGTCGCTGAATAGACTCTATTGTTCATGACAAGTCAACAGCATTCAATCAAAATGATATAAAATAGCACTACCTTCATCATACGCGTTCATAATCTCACAGCGTCGTTGGATGTACTCTGCCAGACGCGCGTATCGATTCGGACGATGAAGGGAGTGGGCAGTGCGAGCCTAACGCAAAGATTACGTCAGTCAGAAATATTACATAAGCGGCTGAACTATCGAGTGTAACTCACCTCAGCCCATTTTGCCTCAACAACCTCAATCCCACTTCCGTCATGAGCCCAGCTCCACGAGTGACTTACAAGCTTCATTCCCTCATCATAACCCACAGAAGCTCTGTCTTTATCCCCCCCCAACCCGCGTTCCTTCGTTCTCCTGCTTTTTTTTGAAGAAGTTGTAGTAGTAGTCACTCCATTATCGTTTCCAAGCGTTGAAGTCATCTTCAAAGAGATAGAATCTTGCTTCAAATCATAGTTGAATCCTACACCAGCCTCGGCAGCATCTTCCCAGGCTTTACTGGGTCCACCCAGCCACAAGCCTCCATCGCCTGCACCACAATTCCAAATTCTAAACCGAAGTAGAAGATCCTTTCTCGAATTTATCCTTGTTTGAGAATGTGTGTTGATGCTCGAATTCATTGGAGGAACAGGTGTCGGCTGGCGACTTTCTGCATTCTGAATTTCTCGTTCGGTCCCCGACTCTTGGTCCTTTTCTTTCGCGCCCAAATTCCCATTCTTAAGATTTCGCTTCGGCTGTTGGTTCTGAGTCCCGTTAATCTCTTCTGATCTTCCGTTGCGAGCACAGAGGACCTCATTCCAAGTAATGAACCCAGAGTGAATGGCACAAAATACGACATGTGAATCATCCGTATAAATGCGCCTCTTAGCAGTAAGAGTATACGAAACTCGAGATGTAGGCGAAATCGAATTGGGGTTTGAATTAGGATGAGGTCCGTTCACGTTGACATTGGGTCCCATGTCGTTCACAGATCCGGGAGCCGAAGCTGAACTAGGATAAACGGTAATAGGTCCCAGTCCACCGCCCCATAGTGGAAGAGGTGATGGAACAGCAGAAGGAAGGTGCGTATGCGGAATAAGAATGGTCACATAAACAGGTCGTGTAGGTTTTGGAGTTGAAATGAGCGGAGTTGTATCATCCTTTCTAACAGAATTAACATCGCCATCAATCTCTATTCTATCATCCGTTGCTTCCTTCGTCCCTTTTTCCCTTGAATTCAGAGGCTCAGCAACATCAACCTCGCTTGCATCCTTCCATACAAACGGGAACGGCAAGTTGGGAAACACAAACGTTCCAATTTCGAACGGGGGATCTAAGGATGGAGGGGTAGGCGATCGTGGTGGAAGAGGGAGCGCGAGATGATCGAGTGCAGTTGCAAGTCCCGGAATGGGCGGAACAGTTGTCAGTGTCGGAGTAGGTGAGATACCAGAAAGTGTATGAGTGCGACTATGAACGTGATATAAGCCATGATGAACAGGGTGGTGAACATGAGGGTGAGGGTGTGTATGATGACCATTATACAAAGGTGGTGAGCCGAAAGGCCCGACAGGTAATACAATTTGAAATTGCGCGATAGGAGGTTGTTGTTGTTGTTGTTGTTGTTGCTGTTGCTGTAGAATATGCTGAGCTTGCAACTGCGAATGTTGTTGGGGTTGCGACAGTGGACGAGAAGGCGGATGGATGTCAGCCCTATCTCTGTCCCTCTCCCGGTCTTTGTCTCGCTCTTTCTCCCTGTCTCTGATACCACTACTGTCCCGCTCCCTTTCACGTTGTCGCTCACGTTCACGCTCGTTATTGACCGGCATATATCCAGGAGGCGTCGGTAAAGAAGGCATTTCTGACTGATATTGGACGTGCATCGGATGCACCACAGAAGGCGGAGGCGGCCCCTGCATTTGCTGCGACTGCTGCTGCTGTTGTTGGAACTGATGCGGGTGGATGGGCGGAGGAAGATGAACATGCGCGTGCGCATGTGGTGGTGGTGGTGGGAGCGATTGCGGGTGGGAATGTGGTAGCGGCGGAGGTGGTGGGAGGATCGCTCCTCCTATAGTTGATGACACCATGCCTGGACCAGGAGACAATCGTCGGCGAGGGAACATGCTCGAAGACATCGCATGACCATGTGAGTGAGTATGACGATCACCACGCTCTCGATCTCGATCTCGTTCTTTCTCCCTCTCCCTCTCAATGCCGGGTGCAATTCCAATTCCGTTCCCCGAAGTTGTCGAACCTGGTGCCATGCCCGAAACCAACATAGGAGATGAAAGTCCCATGGAACGAGAGGAAGGTCGAGACGGCGGCGGAATACCCGATCCAGGTCCGGTACCTACACCACCTGGAGCGGATATAATATGATGTCCATGACTATGAGTAGTCATTGGAAGAACGGGCGAAGAAAATGCGTGAGAGTGTTGAAGTTGGTGGTGAGAGACGTGTGTGTGCGTAATCTGCGGACCAGTAGTCGTCGGAGTATGTGGATGGGAGAATGAAGGATGATGTTGATGTTGAGATTGAGGTTGCATACCACCGCTCTGAGGTGGATGTGAATACAACGGGAACGCATGATGTAGCTAATAAGCCAAGGCAAATCAGCAAAAAAAAAAAGTCAGCTATTTAGAATAGCTAAAAAAAACATACCTTATCCCGTTCTTTATCTCTTTCTCTGTCACGATCCCGTTCTCGCTCACGTTCGCGTTCTCTATACAGCGGCGACGTCCTCCCGGACGGTGGGGTCGAATGCATTGGTAAAGACGGTGACATGCGCGAATGATCAAAAACACGTGAAGAATGAGAATGAGGCGGCAAGTCCCTTTCCACATCCCGTTCTCTTTCTCTGTCTCTGTCTCCACGAATCGGACTTCCACCACCACTTGCCGGTCCAACTCCAGGTCCATTAAGTGACATATTATTCATACCATACTTCCCAGACAAAGGCGGAAGAGTGTTTAGCATCATAGGAGAAAGTTGTTGGTGACTTGACAAGGGAGGTGGAGGCGGAGGCACACCAATGCCACCGTTGGTTCCCCCTCCAGTGGTCGAACCAGGATGTTTAGGCGATTCGCTGAGTCTGTGGTCTCTTTCTCTATCCCTCTCACGACGACCAAGAGGAGGAGGGCTACGAACCCTGGGCTGAGCGACGAGAACCGAGACTGGAATGTGAGACTGGTAGGGAGACGGAAGAGGAGGAGGCATAGAGCCCATCCCGCCAGATCCAGCAGAATGTGGCGGCGACAACATGTCAGGGCTTCGACTGCTGACATTCGATATTGGCATTGGGCCAGGACCACCGGGTCCTGCGAGAGGAAAAGTACGCATATGAGGAGGCGCTGATGTACCAGAGGAAGAAGACGTTGGTGGAGGGGCACGCGAGATCGATAAAGCAGGTGTAGAAGGCGCTCGAGACTCGCGTTCATGTTCCATAGCAAGCGAGTCGTCGCCCAAAGACATGTGTCTAGCGTGCATGTTTCTCCCGCTCCCGCTCGCATTACCGCCGCCGCCAGATCCGGCTCCAATTCCGGCTCCGGGTGTATTATTATTGGAAATCCCGCGCTCACGTTTGCGATCTCTTTCCTTTTTAGGTTCTGATGGACCTGAACCGCCATTAGGACCCGTTCCGGCATTCGAAGTATTATTATTGGTGGCAGGGAGAGAAGGTGCGACGTCCCGCTCCCGCGTGCGAGAATCTTTCAACGAATTGCGCCGTCTTTCTCTTTCCCTGTCTCTTTCCCGGTCTCGGTCGCGATCAAGATCGGCAAGAACAGACGTAAAAGCCGAGTCAATGGGTGGACCTGATTCAGCCTCACGACCGCCTGACTCTCGTCGTCGACCGGAGGAGGTCTGAGGAACATGGGGTGAATCGGCCGTGGGCGATGACGACAAGATAGGGGGAGGAAGGGATGATGACTGAGTTGCTGGAATGGGAGCATAATGTGTATGATGAGGCGGTGCTGAATGCATAGTTTGCGGCGGCGGTAGATGGTGATGATAGTAAGGTGGAGTGTCCTCCCGCTCTCTGTCTCTTTCTCGTTCGCGCTCTCGCTCCCTGTCCTTATCTCTGTCTACATCGCGTAATGAAGCCATTACCGGCTCACGAAAATTTTCCCTCTCTCTTTCCCTTTCTCTTTCCCTGTCACGCTCCCATGGCATGGGAGGTGAACGGGGACGAGCGGAATATCGTTCTCTGTCTCTGTCTCTGTCTCTGTCCATGTGCTTGACAGGGGGATAATCGGCGTAAGCATGAGGAGGAAGGGGTGGGGGTGGGAGTATATGAGGAGGGGGCATGGAAGTATAGTGAAGAGGCGGGGGATGAGAAGGATGAGAATACAGATGAGGATTCATGTGCGGAGGGGGTGGAAGGATACGATCGCGGTCGCGGTCCCTTTCTCTTTCTCTTTCGCGTTCACGCTCTCTATCTCGCACGTTTGGCCTGTCTCTATCACGTTCTCTGTCTCTGTCTCTTTCTCTGTCCCGATCCCTGTCCCTGTCTCTTTCCCTCTCACGCTCTCTATCACGTTCGCGGTGGTCATAGCCCTCCATAAAAGAAGACGGACTGGGAAGGTGAGGGTGATACGGTGTTGTTATGGGATGCGGATGAGCAAAGGCGTGCACTGATGATGATGATGATGATGATGATGATGCTGGTGCATGGGGGAGCGATGATCCCGGCCGGGGTGGTGGAGGTCCTTGACCCTGCCCCGGCTGCAGTAATTGTTGTGAGTTTGATGCTGGCACCAGAGATGGTGGCGGACCGCCTTGAGAGGACTGATGAGAGGGCTGTTAAGGTATAAAATTCATATGAGCATGTGATAGGTGAGGGAGTCCGTACTTACCGGCTGGTGCTGTTGATCTGGATGGCGGCGTCGTTCGTCATCGTGAATTAAAGCTGAGACATTCATCTTGTTCTCAAAACGACAAAAACGTGGTGCAGATAAGCTAGAAACGAATAGTAGTCGGGTCGATATAGTCTTATTTTTGTATGCTCCTGGTTGGACCTCAAGAAAGTCTCTCTCTTCTTTCCCGCACTCTTTTTTCTCGATTCGCGTGCCAGTCGGTGGACAGCGCACAGGTGCTGCAGCAGAGTGAGAGAGAGGAAGAGAAGAGTGCGGACGGGAAGGGAACGACGCACACGAAGCAGTGAGACGAAGAAGACGAAGGACGAGGAACAGGAAAAAAGGAGGAATGGGATCAAAAAGGAACTTGAATGGAGCAACACCGAAAGCTGCAGTCAGGGTCGCTTATGTCAGCGCTAGCGGTGGTTTTCATTCAGGGAAGCGCAGAAGAAGCCGCGTATGTAAGCAACTCAGCGTTGTATGAACGGCTAATCTCGGCGAACTGTATCAGACTGCATCACTAGATCTCACTCCGGATCCGAGCGTGGGGGTATGTAAGAATGTATTGCGCACTTGTAACAACGCTACTGGAGAAACGCAATATCATCAAACAAAGATCGCTAGTGTTGTATTTCAATTCCCTAATCGCTATAAATACCATCATCTGCCACAAATCATCCTTTCATCATGACTTCTACTAATAATAAGAAACAACTATTACACTCTAACATTCATCCCAAACATCCATTCGCACGACAAGGCCAATCCGTCTTCAGACTTGACAACATCACCCCAGGCTCTGGATTCAAGTCTCGCATTAGCACTTCCTGCGCCGAGTGTAAACGGTGTGCTTTTCGTCTTTCGCCATTGGGCCATCTTTCCTTGTACTGATCTCGTTGTATTAGACTGAAGATCAAATGCCTCAAAATTGACTCCGCTATCCAACTAAATTCGGCATCACGGACTTCAACGTCCGAGGTACCCCAAGCTACCTCATTCCCTTGTCTCACTTGTATCAAGCGCGTCATTCTGTTCAAAGTCTTCGGGTTACAAAAAACTAACTTTCACAACTATAATTCACAGACGGGGATGCGAGGCTATTTGTCCACAAGGTGAGGCCACCAAGTTCCTGTTCCTATTCTCGAGCAAGCTTAAACTTGACTTGTTATTTCTCTAGGTGTCCTAGTAGCATCTGATGCGTCCAAAACCTACCGGCAAGTTATCGAGTCTGAACCTCAACTACTTCATCATTATCTCATCTAGTAGCCGCCCTCCAGTCCGAGTGAACGCAACTTGCGCCCACCAACCATACCTCAATCTCAAATCCAGCTAAAAATCCTTGAACACCAAAACTCTATCACGACTCTGAAGCGGCGTGTCCATGAACTAGAAAACGCCCTTCAAGATGCACATGCCAAAGTTTCGGACGACACACATCCATTACTGCAGTTGGGTGACGTGGATGGTTATAGTACCGGATTAGGAGACATAAATATGCCCATGTTTTCATCTTACGGCAGACATACTGCGAGTCGAGCCAGGCAAGATCATAGTTCAAGATCAAGACGGCATTCTAAACCCAGTGAACTGGGGTCACAATTGAACGACGATCAAACCGTGGATGACGGGCAAAGCCTAGCTCGGTCTTTGATGGACACAACCCAGAACGCAAGTGAACGCCGGGACAAGTCACCTAGACGTGAGGAGGAACCCGACATTCTCACTCGAGCGCTTGGGTTGCTTTCTATCAAGGAAGACGGGCGGTCCACCTATCATGCCCAGAATGCGGGTGCTTGGGTAAGTAACATGTAATCTCTATCATTCGGCGTACTATGCTTGCTATGATGAGGATGTTTCTTTCGCGTGTCGTCTATCCGCTGCGTGTTTTGTGATGAAGCACATCACTTTTTTTCGTGTCTGTACCCTGCATCTTTCCCCAGATTCACTTTTTCTATTTGGCCCTGCATTTGGTTGAATTCGCCAATCCTCTCGATTTGGGACTCCGCCTTATCTTATCTTATCTTTTCTTTGACTATGCGACTGATCGACATTTTTTTTAAATAGTATTACCTCCAAGTTGTACGTCTCCTACCTCTTGGTTCTGAAAACCCACTGATTTATTTTCTTCTGCACGAAAGAGCGAGGATATTAAACCTGATTCTATACCGAACAAAAATCAAACGCAGTATACGGATGCTAGCACTAATTTCGTTTCCCCAAACACAGATATGAAGGCACTGAGCCTGTCAGCCTTTCTCACACCGGACATTCTCTATGCAAGTCGGATGTTTCCAACGGGAGGCATAGATGACGCGGATATCAGCTCTGAAATCTTAATGAGGATTCGAGGCTATGTACCCGATTGCGACGAAGCAATGAGATTGGTTGACAATTAGTAGGTTGTCGCATTTGTACCTCTGACAAAATTAATGGTCACCATTTACACTTGAAAAGCTATGCCCACTCAAGCTGGTTATACGACCCGATCTCTCGCCCTCATTTCATGGCTGTTATATTCAACATCGTATATCCTTTTTCAAGTTCAACTAGCTCTTCACCTAAATCACATCCTCACCCCCCGTCTTACTCTTTAACGCTAGCAACCTTCTTTGTAGTTCTCGCTATCGGAACACACCTCGATTTAGATCAACCCTGTGGCTCTCCCGGTACGAACGTGTACTATCACCTTGCGAGAGCTGCTGTCGCGTCCGATCGGGCTGGTAATACTGGTAATCAGTCTACTAATTCAGCATTTAATACAGAAGTTGGAACGGGGTCTGGAACTGAGACGGGTATGCCGGCGTGTTTATTGGACCCTGGTTTGGATGTGGTCCGTATTTTAGTAAGCTTGGTTGAGACTTTGTCTACTTCTCAAAGTTTGAGCGCATGTTGTATTATAGCTCTTGATGAGTTATTATCTTCACATGAGTGATGCTCGAACGGGGTATGGTGCATCTTGGGCTCTCATGGGCCTTGCCACTAAACTGGCTACTGGGGTACGTTATTATGTGCCGACTACATTATGATAGTATAACGAATCTTTTCTTTTTAAAGATTGGTTTGCGTGAGTTTAACCTCTTTTTCAGACTGTAAACATTATTCTCACAGGAATATAGACCGTGATCCTACAAAGTGGAATCTCGGTCCCCCGGAAACGAGGCTCAGGCAAGAATTGTTCTGGGAGTTGTACACCTATGATTCATGGCTGGTAAACAATAAGATTGACTTTATGAGCTTTCCTGTGACTCATGAGAGTATAGAGCATGCCAAGTGGACGACCTCCCTCCTTTCTACGTATTGCAATTGATCTCAAAAGGCCTTATGAGCCACTTTTGGAAAAGTATTCCGCTTCGACCAATCTCGATCCTGCTAAGATAGATCGAGACGAAATATTAGATGTCTGTGAGTACTAGGTTTTTTGCCGTTAATAAGTTTTTTCATGCATCTACTGTAACTTCTATGGCCTATTTTAGACAAAGCTTGGAAACACCAATTTTGCTTTGTGAAATTGGTTCCAACTGTCGAACAAGCCTGGGGTGCTCAAAAACCGAGTTATTATACTGTTTTAGTACTTGACAGAGTTCTTAGAGAACAGTTGGAGAATATCCCGGTTTTGCTGCGATTACCGCTGAAGTCTGCCAACGAAATACCGGTGTCCAAATCCGATTCGCATTCGCTGAACACGTTTGGTCCTGAATTGCAGTCAAAATCGTATATTCCACTGGAGCAATATGGACTGGACTGGAGAACAAGGACTTGCCTGACAATGCAGCGGTATACTGCATTTTTCCTTTCCCACGTTGGTATGTTACCAAACGCCTTTAGAATCCCTGTTCTTTTTCAAAAATTGTTTAGCTCTCCTTCTTCTGCATCGTCCTTATTTCGTGCACGCCTTGAACACTTCCGATCAACCGCTTATAACCAAGTTTGCTGCTAGTGTGCTGGCGGTATATCGGTCTTCATGTTCACTTATTGCTCGCGCAGTGGAGTTGTATGCTCTTGAGCCACGACTGTCACCTCGAATATGGTCTTTTTGGTAGACATATTAAGCGGTTTAACTAAAGTGACCGTTTGCTGATTTTTTTTCGTAGGGCACAAGTCTTTTCAGCCGTCGTATGTCCCTTTTATTATTAACTTCGTGGCGTTGAAATCCTTTCCATCTTTTGTTCTTTTAGACATGCCTCGGTGGTCTTGTCGTCCGTTCTCCAAATCTTAGTATTGCGTCGTCCGCATTGGCTAATATAGAAATGGCTTGCGATTTATTCGAGCAAATCAAAGACTCAAATAGAACTGTCAGGGCTCTTGTACGTGGCCTTCTTGTCGTCATCACTATAGAGGCTTCTCCAATATCACACATTATTAGCCAACGATGCTAAAACTTCGAGGCAGAGCCCGATTGGTTTATAACGCTTATCAAGCTCAATTAGCACGTCGGTCTAAAAATCGGGACGCGAGGGGAACAGATGCTAGACAATCACGATCTCTGAATGAAGGACATCGCATTGGGGAACGGTTCGGAGATTCCGGTCCCGTCGAAATCCCCATTCCTGTGTTAAAAGAAGAAGAAGAGGATGAGATTTCCGCATTAGTTGGAGAGACGAGGCTTGTTGATCAAAGGGCTGGAAAGTCTCATATGTATTCTAGCTCACGCTCGAGCACCCATGTACAGTCCCAACCCTCTCTCTCACAAAGGTCTTCACCTCCCAGGATGTCACTTGCTGCTTCAACATCCGCATCTTCGACTTCTCTTGCCGTGTCCGGACCTGCTTTCTATCCCTACCTTGACCTTGCTTCGAATGGAACTTTCGAGTCCACGTCCGATTCTTGGTTTCAGCCCAATCGTGAATTTGGGACACGGGCGACGCCTGAGATCACTGAAGATTCAAAATTGGGAACTCATGATCAAACGATGTCGTCCTCTTCTCAACATACATTGCATGACTCGCAGCCCTTTGACCCGTTTTCTTTATTCCGGGAATTAGGACTAAATATCGCCACCCCGGGTGCTAGTGGGGAGGCTGTGGCTGATATAAGTCCTTACACGGATTTATCACAACTCCACCCTGAACTTGATCCTAATCCTGTTCAATTTCAGTTGTCAAATGAGAACTGGATTGAAAATCTTATCAATTCTGGACAAGGCCAACAATTACCCTCCTTAAATGCCGATATGAACATTAACATCGACCAATCCCAGGATACGGACGCCGCGCTCGAAAATTTTATTGCTCATGTGATGAGAGGATACACGTCCGGGACCGGGTTTGTTGACATCAATTCTAATAAAACAGCGGATGGACAGGCTGACAGTACAAACATGGGATTTACGTCCGACCAAGTTTTAGATCAAAATTCTAAAGCCGGCTGGTCCTCCGACCTGGTTGGAACCAACGACGGTCCATCGAATTGTCTCACGTCCAGGCTCGGGTTCCTTGATACCTTCCAGTCCGATCCACGATTCAATGCAGACATGGCTTGGACGTCGACCAATGTCGCCGGCTGGCAGTTTCTTGATACCACGAGCGCTTCCTCGCAAGATAATCGATAATTCACTGGGTATTGCCAAGTTGTATGTGGCAGCTTGATGCATTTCGTCTAGGGGTGAATTATACCAAAATATTAACTATGTATGTAGCCAATTTTTTTTGCATAAATTTGTTTGCAGTCAAGACAATAAGAGTCAGCCTCATATAATTATTGCTTGGTTTCACGAGTAAGAGGCGATTCCTACTAGCACGGACACCATTGAGTCGATAGATGTTTGGTGGCCGCCCTATTAATAACCACTAAGTAATCTATTTCGAGTTATTGTTCGTTGGGCCTGTTGGTGGCCCATTTTGCGCACCTTATGACGAATTTCGGCATCATTTCGATGATCGTGTACACATTATGTTTTGTGATTTTCAGAATGCCACTTCGCGTCGTTGGCTGCCAGCAGCGGGTCTGTTATAAAGGCTGTTGCCAAGCAGAAGCCGCACATCAGTGCCATCTGCCTTCCGAAGTGATGGGCAGAGTGCTTGATGACTGAGTTTGAAATTGCCGCGAAACCGACGGTTTCATAATCGAGTTCAAGGCGTCCGAGATTGACGTTGGGCAACCTCACCGACCACCTCTTGAACCATATACCGAACTCGCTCGGGAAGTATACCCTTTTTGTTGCTTAAAAGGCGGTAAACGGTTTGAAAAAAAATGTCTTCGGGATCCCGCCCATCCCAGACTCCCACAGACGACGGCTTCTCCCAGCTCTACGACGACGTTCTGAAAAGTTTTGTCGAAGACGATGTGACCATATCGTCTAATATGCACGAGGCTGGTCTGTCTCCATCGTCAAACGGGCAAGTTGAAGAGTCTCCCCAAGAATACTACGACGGTGACGATATGCGACATCCCTATTCCTCAGCACATAGTCCAAGACTCCAATCAGGTATGTTTTTTTGTTCGCTTTTCACCTGGCTTTTCTATACTTTTCCTATTCATTCAAAGCAGACGACTTTCCTCCTCGATCACCACCGTTACCTCAGATCCGTCAGCAGCCTGCTCCCCAATCACCGCGTCAACAGCAACGCCGGCCGCTTCCCAAACCACCTGTCAGCGATCCCTCGTCAGCGACATCGTCTTACTTTCCAATGGATAGAAAGCAGCCTCTAGTTACCTCTCCAGTGTCTGATAGTTATTCCTACGGAGATTTAAATGCTACCAGCCCTCACGTAACTCGTGCGACTTCGCTATCTCCTCCTCATCTTCATTCTCCACATTTGTTGACACGGCATGGTACCTATGCTGTCGGGGCCGATCCCAAACATACCAATTCCGCTCCTCATTTCTCTCGCCCTCCAGGAGCAGCCATTCCTACCCCACCCGGTACCGGGTACTTTTCGAATGGCAACGGTCTGCACAGCTATTCCGACGGCCTGCTGAATACTTCCAGAACCTCTCTCAATGCTCCACATGTAGACCGACACACAAGTTTTGGAAGCGCGTCAGTTTCCAGTGGACAGTACTCTATTGATAGCCCTACTCCTCACTCAATCCATCGCGTCCAACGTGCAATAACTGATTCCGGCAGCGTTTATGAGAGGGACAGTTTTTATGGTCCCGCGTACAATGACTATTCAAGCTTCAACGATAATGATAACACCACTATTGGCCCCAGAACGACAATCACTCCTCCCACAAGCGTTTCTCGCGGGAATTCAGTTGTCATGTCTAACAATTCCCATTCGCCTGTAATGGAGTCTCCAACAGCTCCAGTAAAGTCGCCTCCCATTTCTCCTCAGGCCACACCGATTGCTCCTCGTCAACAACATGATAGCATACGACACGCTGAGTCGTCTCGTATGGCTCGTCATCAGGAAGAGTTGCAGCGCACCATTGCAAGCATTAAAGGTGCTATGCCAGTACCAGAGGATGACGAAGTTTTTGATGATGAAAGCATTGACGAAGACCCCGATCGTTTCGTTATGCTATCTCTTCTGAGTCATTTAGCCGTCAGACTTCGTGATAAGGTACCAAGGGGCACACATGTTAAAGGCGGTATTCCGTACCATCGTGCTTTTACCGGAAAAGATATTGTTGTGGGTTGCCTGTTCTTTTTCGAAGTGGAAGCACGTCTTGATGTGCTTTTTTGTTTGCTTCTAGTCGACAATACAGTCTCAAATTCAAAGGGAATTGCTCATTAATATGGGCATCTCAACAAATGATCGCCGAATTGCATTAGGCGTGGCTCGAAGCTTGCAGAGCCAGTTATTTTTCTATGAAGTAGAGTGGGGTGGTCGACAACTTACCGATAGCGTCGAGGACGTGTACATGTTTCTCGATGATCAGGAAGGCGTGTCAAACGAGGCTCAACCTCAGGAAGAACTTCCAACAGCTGTCATTACAATTCTGACGAAGTGCTATTCCCTTAGTTGTTCAGAAGGTCTTCCATGTTACTCTCCCCGCTGTCCAAGAAGAGCGGCTGTGTGTATCTTCTTTTTTTCAGTGTCCTCTCTTAATAACTTTAACTCTGATAGAGCCTTCCAAAATCTTTGGAGCTACCTGTAGAAGCCCCAGACAGACCTGTAAGTTGCATTCCAACCCTCGCTTCGTTGTTATGTCAATAAACACGTGGTTTCAGGGTGTTGATCGATGGTCTGAATCTGTTGACCCTCAAATTCTGGGAACCTTACCTGACACTGAAGTCCAGAGACAAACGTATGTCCGTGTTTACAAGAGAAAAGAAATATTGTCTGAAGCATTCCGATTCCAGAGTCATTCGTAAAGTCGTCGAAAAAGAAGAGCAGTATGTTCAGGATTTAGATACAATTGAATCGGTGCGGTTTTGTCTCGCTGTCTCTGGTCTACCGTCGCTTATTGGTTTTAGCTCTTCATAAAACCACTCCGTTTAAATGATCCCCAAATAATTCCTCCGGGAGAATTGGATAATTTCATTGACACTGTATTTGGAAACGTTCTGGATCTGCGAGAATGTAATCGTCGCTTGTTGGAAACGATGTATGTGAGACAAAGAGAGCAGGCACCCATCATTCAAAGAATCGGGGATATTTTTCTTACCGCTGCTGCTGAATTCCGTTTGCCTTATCCGGACTACATTGGTCATTTACCAATAGCAGAAAAGCGAATGAAAGACGAGCTGGAAAATAATCAAGAATTTCGGAGGTTTCATGAGGTATGTTTGGTCTACTAGACAATGCATGCACAGGGAACTTTTGAACTTTCGTTTCTAAATACAATTTCATTTCTAGACATGCTTACGCCATCCTAATACCCGTCGTTTTGATCTTCGACACCTCATTACCCGACCGTCAGAACATCTTCAACGATATCCCATCCTATTGGAAGCCATATTCAAAGATACGGCTGAGGGCAATCCGGACGCTGACTTTTTGCAAGAGGCGATCCACTCTATTCGTAAACTATCTGAAGTGGCTCATCTCCGGACGTTTCAAACTGCTATGTTGCGAGGTCCTACTTCCAAATTAGAATGGCATGATCTGGTGTCTTCCGAGATTCGAGAAACTATGACAAAACAAGAAGTAACTCGGCAGTCGTGGGTTTCCTTTCCCTTTTCATGTGGGCGTTTATCTTACACGTAGGATAGACAAATATTTGAACTGATCAAGGGTGAAATGGAGTATGTCAAAGATTTAGACAACCTCGACACGGTTTGTGTTATTCTATTACGCAAGCGGTCTGTTGTCTGATATGACTTAAAAACTTAGATCTTTATTCAACCGTTAAGAAAATCAGCTGAAACAATCCAGCCTGTCATCCCGCGTGATAGGCTACCGCAGTTTATTGAAGATGTGTTTTATAATTTCGCCGAAATACTTAAACATCACAAGCGAATGCTTGAGAAATTGCATGAGATTCAGCTCGAAGAGCATCCGATGATACATAGTATTACGGCGACGATATTTGATGCTGCTCTTAATTGGCGCGACGCTTACATGGACTTCATTCCTCATTATCCTATTGCTGCCTATCGTATAGATGAAGAGCTCGCCAATAATCCTGCTTTCAAGACGTTTGTAGAGGTAAGTAGTTTTGTGCTATCAATCGTATTGCTCAAGTTTTTAACGAGCCACCCAGCAATGTACAAGGCATTCGGAGTCTCGCAAGCTAGATATCAAGGCGTTCGTATATCGACCAATCCCCCGATTGTTAAGATATGATCTACTATTGAAGGGCATCATATCTGCCTCACCTGCTGATCATGAGGACAAAGAAGCGATAACGCAGGTTCTCGACGTTATCAAGGCTCTGGGAAGGGACTCGGAACCTGGTGTAGTTAGCTCGAAGCAAAAGGTCGAATTATGGAAATATAACGCCAATCTTGTCTTCAAACCTGGTGAAGCCGTGGTATGTATTTTCTGCCTTTATTTTGTCCTAGACTCCATTGAAATGCATTTGAAAGGACATGGATCTGCTCGATGAGTCTAGAGTCCTAATCCATGCGGGTAAACTTCTTCGTCAAGCTGATGCTGGGTTCGAATGGAATGGGTGGAGCGAACTTTTCGTTCTACTGTTCGATAATTATAGTATGTTTGCTCTCTTTTTTTAAAAGTCATACCATTTTAAAGTATCTCTCAAGTGGTAATGACCAAACCTAAGGATAAGGACGGCGTAATGAAATATCAAGTGAACCGTCACGTAAGCTTTTCTTTTTCTCTTCTTGACTGGACGTATATTGTTTATTTATTTATTTTTTGAAAGCCAATACCCATTGATTTACTTAATCTTGTTAACTTTACGGATCCTCCGCAAACCCGCGGCACCGGATTGCTTCGAGGCTTACGAGGTGGTGAAAGAGGAGGACGAGGTGGTGGCGTTGGGACAATAGATGATAGCTCTAGTATCCTCGGCGCCGATATGGTGACAGATTCCCGGACGGTTTACCCATGTACCATTCATCATAACGGACGAATCGGTGGTTTGTATACTCTATATGCCGAGTCTGCTCAAAGTCGAGCAGAGTGGAAAGCCAAGCTTGAAGAGGCATCGGTGTTGCGAAAGACTGTGACGGAGAATAATAAGGTAAACCGGTAATCACTCTCCGAATTAATCTATTAATCACTAGTTTTTTAGGCCTTTGAGCTCGAGACTTTGAGCGCCGATACGTTCCTTGTTCCTTCACTCCAAAATCAGTCGAATGCAGCTTGGAATCAAGAACAAGTTCTAACTGGGAAGGTCACCTGCTCTGTTCCATTCTGTAGGTTCACAGTGGTTATTGGTATCGGTTTTGCTAACAACCAAGAATAGCTACCGCCGATGGTATGCGACTGGTGGCTGTCGGTTGTGCGGAGGGTGTATGGATCGGTTTGCGGCACGATTCTAAATGTGCGTATAAGGATCCTTAATAAGTTACTATGCGACTGCTTAACGCCAATTTAGCCATGCGACGTGTTCTGCATTTGAAAGCTGTAACCCAATGTGCCATGTTGGAAGACTTTGGTATATTTCTGGTGTTGGCAGACAAGGTATGAACTATGTATACTCCTGCTGTCGTCAGCGGTCAACCCTGGTTCAGAGTCTCTGGGCATATCATATCGAGGCACTTGTTCCGTCTGGCCCTCCACGACATAATTTGAACAGGACGCCACAGAAGCTGAACAATCACAAAGATGTTCAATTCTTTTCAGTGGGGACGATGAATAGCCGGACACTGCTAATTTATATGAAAAAGAAAGGGGTGCGTCGAACTGAACAATTTCCCCAAAGGCATTTTGTTTACTTTGTGATTAGACCGAAAGCATATTTCATGTTCTGGAACCTGTCGGCGGAAAGATTGCTGACAAGCCTAAGGCACCTGCGGCGTTTGGTCGGAATTTGTTTGGTTCACAGCGATCCGACTGGTTCCGACATTATCGTGTATGTACACACATCATTGACTCTGGTCTAGTCATGGTGAATAACGAGTTTTTTCACAGGAATTCTTTTTACCAACCGAAGCCTCCGATGTCATTTTCCTAAAAAACCGAATAGCCGTTCTTTGTACCAGAGGTTTTGAAATAATGGAACTCAGCGAGTTCGTTCCTGTCCCCTTTCAGATGAGATTACGTCCTGATACTGATGTTGCTCTGTTCAGCTATACCAGTGTCAGCATTCCGCAACGGGAAGAGCCTCGTTTGGCAGCCTTAGCGAAACGTTGCGAATCCAGCCGCCCACTAGGAATGTGTCGCACAGGTGACAATGAATTCCTTCTTTGCTATGACGGTGGGGCATTTTCCATTGTGTTGCTAGAATATCTCTTAACGTTTACATTAGAATTTGGCGTATACGTTGACCGGTTCGGAGATCCATGTCGTTCGAGTATCATGATCGAATGGGAAGGAACTGCTGAACGCGTTGCTTTCCATCCACCGCATGTTTGTTTGTTCGATCCCCGCTTCATTGAGATTCGCAGTATTGATACTGGAAGACTGGTCCAAATTATCCACGGAACGGAAATCCGATGTATCTGGGATGGTCGTGGAACGAATGTACCTCAATTGGGCACCGCGCCTGCAACCAATGAATGGCAAAATGGGTCAAGTCAAGAGCCCCGAATCCATGCTGTAATGAGAGCTCCCGAAGTGCCACGTGCACCGGGTGCGAGAGCACCTGCCGTACTCATTCAAGAAGTTGTAGAACTAGTCCCAACTATCCCGCTTTATTTACCTGGATCCTTATCCTCCCCGCCGCCCTCGACAACGACATTTTTCGGGCATCATTCTTCCTCTCCGCCTAATTCTCCTCGTCCTTCAACGACACGGTGGCGATAGTCTTCCCGTTACACTGGTTTTTTACTGAGATGATAAACAACATGTATACCTTCATTTATTTATTTTTTTCATTTACTTTATACATATGCCATATATGTACCTAGCGTCGGAAAATTTTAGCCATGAATGGAGTTGAAGTCAGACTAGTATACTTTGCTATACCTAATAAACAACACCTATGCATTTGCTACCGTCGTATACGGTGGTATTGACTTTAAGGGACAGTTTCCTTCAAAATTCTACGCGTGAAAAAAGTATTATATTTCGAGAAAGTGATAACGAGTTAGTGATTTCCTGAGCTCGAATAACGGTGAAGAAGCGGAAAACAACGTATATTATATTATATTTGACATGCCATAACAAGAACAAAAAGTGAAATAATGTGTGAATCAAAAACCACGACAAACAGAAACGCCTCAGATGCTTATCATAGTCCGTTTCTTTAGACGTAACAAGGTAAGTGTGGCCAAACGGACGATGTCAACGTCGACCTCTCTGCAGAACAGAGTGCCAACCTCGTCTCACTGCCACAGGAGTTTCTTCATAGGCGTTTTGATCGTGGAAGAATCAAGGAAAAAGTAGTCAAAGGCGTTTGAGATCTTTTATATCCCGCCACTTGAGTTTCAAACTCCGATTTGAACGCATACGATAAACGGTCGCTACAAGCATTTGACACAAATTTGACAAAGATTTTTGAAATTGTTATTTAATATATGATACAATACAATTACTGTGGTAATAAAAATACAGGCAAACTGTTCTTTAAGAAACTTCGTGACCGACCTCTACTAAAGGCGAACGAGCCTGGCCGTTCGTTGCATTTCCGCGGAAATCATCATGATCCACTGCTTCATGTTCAACATCAACTTCGCCATCACCATCTGCCTCTCCGTCTCCATCCTGTCCTCCCTCAATACGAGAGAATAAGAACATGGGATCAGTAACCTCAGCTTGAGCCTCTTTACGCTCCTCGGCCTCTTCTACGCCTAATGGTGCATGGGACAAATGAATTACGTCCCACTTGTCAGTATATGCCACGGCTTCATTTATCTATGTATGTTGTTTTAATATCTGGATCGGGTGTATCTTTCAACGGAAGAACCCACATTAACCCGTCGTTTTTTGAGTGTGATCTTGCGTTCAATATTTTTGTAATAGGCTCCTTTCGTTCGTCGTTCTAAAGAACCGTCTTCAGTCCTTCGGAGTGGAGGTAGATCACCATCGTCTAAAACCAATAAAAATTCATTCGGTACGTCTTGCTCGATTTTGACCGTCTCATAATCTCGTATCCAATTGAACGACGTGACCTTTACAACACGAAACAACGGTTTTCAGGTTTCGGATTGAAATACATTTAAATAAACACACACCGGATTTTTAGAGTCATCGAGATGTCGACACTCCCTGAATAGCTCTGCTGGTGCGTCGTCTTTGGTGAGATAATAAGCTAAGAAATGATCGCCATCAGATTCCATAGGTCGAAGAATCGCACAGTCCAGTCGCGGATCCTCAGTCTAAAGGAACTTAGATGCTAGGGAAAAGGAAGGGAGAAAATGCATGCCTCGATGTTTCTTTCTCCAGGACGCTCGGAGAACTTGAACAAATCATATGCGTTGGGCCATATCTCTGCATCAGGCAGTATATCATATGAAGCAACGGCCGTTATACTAGGTTTATTGGGATGTTTGAGTTCTTCCAGATCAAACCAATCATTAGCAGCCGAAAAAGTAGTTTCAATATCGCGAATTTGGGCCGCCCGAGATATGTCAATTGCGAGTTCTTCGACTGGCTTACTGGAGATGAAAATTAGTTGGACGGGAAACGAGATGAACAAAATAATTAACTAACATATCTTGAAACGACGATGTCCGTTGAAAGGTTTCACGAGTGATATACTCAGTTTTTCGTAACCATGAGACATGTACCGGTGTGGCTGGTACGGCCGAGCCGTTTGGCATACCATTAAGCAGCTGGCCTGGCATGGAGTAGGCATCCGATACTAGAAATTGATCCTCTGGGTCCAATTCAGGCTTATTAATTGCGCTAGGATTCAACGCTGAAACACAACGTTTAGTGCCGAAAAGCAGCAAAGAAGCCGACAAAGCACTAACTTGACTTGTCAGCGTTCTCCTCCCATAGGCACTCCCATTTGCCAAGATCTAAGGGCATTCCACATTCTGCATCAACAACCATAGGCAGCGGTGCTTCATAAGCTAACTCTGTAGTGAACTCTGGACGAGCATAACGAGATGTGTCGGTGGCGATTTTGACGAGTTTCGGAGGAAACGGGGGTGGCGGTATTGGATTGTTATATCGTACACGGACTAATAAGTCCAATTTACTGATTTACAGCTGTTCAAAACAGCGTTAGAAAAACAGACGTAAAAATGGCATACCTTTTGGTGAAGGCGCTCATGGCGACTGGAAACAGACAGTATCGGCGCTAATTGACTGACCTACTCAGCTTTCTCTACTACTAATACTACTACTACTAGTAAGGACTTGGACGGGCTTTCGAAACCTCTCGTGTTTGTCAAGTTTCTCTCAAGGTACAAGTCGGGGAATAATATATAGTTTTCCTGATATCCATAGAACCCTATCTGATGTATGGCGGCAGCCGCGCAAGCGGTTACCTATACTAATATGTGAAAGTAATAAAGTAATAAAGTATGTTATTTGTGTGGATTAAAGTTTATGAATGAATGGAGATAAAGATAAAGCAATGATACCGACAGACACTATCGCTCGATAATTTTGAAACTATCAGCGACTTCGAGTGAATCCAATCCGAGTTCTGATTTTGGCGTTAAGGGTTGCCTTCGAAGAATGTCGGCAGAATTCAATGCCGTTCTCAGATTACGTTCGTGAACTGGTTTCGTGAGCACCCTGCTCAGAGGAAAGCCAAAGTCAAGTCAGTCACCACTCAAGGGTATATCTAAATCAGGTCGTACCTATTAACGCCAGCTTCTAGATATTCTTCTTGATCTGAAAGAAGGGCATTTCCAGTGACACCTAAATTTCAGTTGAGTTTAGATACTGATATAACAAAGAGACTCTTTACACACCAACTACGAAATCCGTTCGTCCGAGACTTCGAAGTTTTTGTATGACTTCGAGTCCAGTCATTACGGGCTGGAAAAAAAAAAAACCCTCAGAAGAATTGCTGAACAATAAATGGTCTCTTACCATTTGATTATCGAGGAAAATTATGTCGAATCTGTTATCTGCATGGGCAAGCGGTTCAGGAGAACTGCTACCGCGTATTGATGGCTGCTTATCCGACCTCGATGGCGGATTCGCACCCAAGATTAGATCTAATGCGACAGCCCCATTTTCAGCACATGTGACTGCAACTCCTAAGCGAGCAAGTAGACGGGCCATCAGCTGTCTGGTTATAGCGTCATCATCCACCACAAGTCCGTGTAAAGGTGTGTCCAGATGCAATGAGGGATGCGGAGACGATGACGTGGTATTTGGTCGGGCTGAATATGGAGGAGAAGGCGGTTTCACCGGCGTCGGAAGGGCGTTTGGTGCATGTATCGTTTCACGCTCTGGTAAGGCAATGAATGTCGGACGATTTGTACTCGATTTGGCCGTTGACATGAGATCCAGCTCGACTGCCGTGGTCTCTGAGGAGCTGGGCGTTTCTGTGTCTGCTCTTGTCAACGGTAGTCGGTGTCCTGTAGACCTCAAGGACCTTCTCGGCATAAGTTCAACGAGTCCGCCTAGGAGAGCACAACATATTCTTATCAACCTGATTATCTGCGGTACAGGCTAGACTCTCACCTTGATCCATGATAGATTTCAAGGCTGATGTCCGACTCGTCATAGGGAGAGCACCTTTAAACCGTCTCGCGGCGTGATTCATTGTGGACGTATCGAACATTACGTTTTTTTGGAGATCTGAATAAAGATGCGATTCTGCCATGATATCGGAGCCGGCTGCGCTCCCATGCTTGCTTAGAGCTTTTTTGCCGACTCCTAATCGCAGTTCAACCCAAAAGGTACTTCCAACTCCAAGTTGGCTACGAACACTGCAAAACGCAATGGGTTAAAAACACACCACACTGTCATTAATTTGATAATAATACCCGAGACGACCACCAGACAGCTGAACGATATGACGAACTAGAGCTAAACCAAGACCCGTTCCCTTACCACCTAAAATCCCGGGCAGGCTTCAGTAAGAAATAAACCAAGTCCGTACGTGACGAAAGAATTACCTTGTCTTCGACCAATCTAGTCAATGTTCAGCTAAATGACAAAAAGGAAAGAAGGGGAAAAAAATGAAATATGTACCTCCGTTTGAACATAGGGACTGAACAGCTTCTTATCTACTAAATCTCGAGCTCTTGGAATGTAAAATCAATTGAAATTACCTGGATACATACCATGGAACTACTTACCGGATGCCAACCCCCGTATCCTCAATTTCGATTCGAACGACGATAGTATCCGAATGCGGGGAATGAAGTGCATCGTGCTGGCTAAGTCGGAAGGCCGAAAGACTGGGATTTAAGGACTTCACCGAAGGTTCTAGGTCTTCCGCCGACTTTAGTACAGGATATAACAATTTAGTCCGTACAGTGATTTTACCGCCTGTTGACGTGAATTTACAGGCATTGCTACATATAATCAGCGAATTAGAAATGTGGTTCCCGAGAAAATAAAACGGGTCTGAACCTTGTTAGATTTGTGATAATCTGCCGAAGACGCATTTCATCTCCAACAACGATCCCTTCTTCGTTCGGGTGTTCACGGAGCTTTTGTTCGATCCTTTCAGGTAGTTCGTCCAGAGCACGATACCAAGCTCTTCGAGCTGTCTAGGTCCCCAATTGGCAATTGCACGAGATACAACAGATATGACTGACCTCGTCTAAGCGTTTGTCCATATCAGTGCACAACTCCAGACCGCGGACATCGGCGGCTAGTTGCAATGGAACGAGCATTGAACGGAGAGCTGTATGAAAGGTATATGGGCGGTTGACAGATTCAAATCGGCCAGAATCCATGCGGTTGAAATCCAGGACGTCATTGAGGACTAGTGTATATTATTGAAATGAGAAATTCAGCGTAAATTGAAGATGCGCATACATACCCTTGGACATCATACTCAAACTACCTTCCAATGCGGCAAACTCAATATCTTGTCCTTTTGGAACTGAGTCGTTGGCTTCCATGTTTTGGACAGCTAGCACTGAATAATGAAGATTGTCAGAGCGACGCTACTGCCTTGTTCATTATAATGTACTGACGGGCAGTGTTTAAGGGTACTCGAACCTATAGTCCATCAGAAAAACCATTAGGACCCCATTTTCCTTTCACAGATAAACGCTTACCTCATGGAAGATGTATGACGTCAATCGGCGTTTGCTGTCAGCTTCAGGAAATACAAATGAGGGACAATCACAGCTGAACCTCATATATAGAAACATACCAGCCTGACGTTCATTGATTTGTGCCTTTTGAGTCGCCCGAAACTATTTTAATTAAGGGGTCAGGGGGGAAGACATACATATATAAGGTATATACGAACTTGAATTTTGAGTTGTTCGCGTAAGGAATATAATCGTCGATCGGCCTATAAATAATACAATTAGGGTAACATGGTGCGCATATTACCAAAGCAGTAGAACCCACATTTTCCCGTAAATAATGCAACCATAAAAGAAACACCTTGATAGGGTATGGGTTTGAGATATGAATGGATGGCACGAAAAACTCTGATACCTGAAATACAAATACATTCAAAACACCTAAACAAGCGTTTCGTATCAACTGTGCTAAGCGCAAAGCCTGGTAAACTTACTTCTAGCCCACGTACGACGGAAAGGAACGATCCAAACAGACATTACAACAACGACAGCAATCGCAGGAAGTAGAACAAAAAGACGCTGTTGACCCAAAGCGAAAAGAGATATTGCTGGTAGTGCGGAAGCATAACTTGAGGGCAAATTATTTCAATTCGAGTAGAGGAGGTGGTTTAGAAATGAAAACACACTAGAGTAAACCGAGGAAATCCCTGCCACTACATGAAAAATACATTTTTTGACCCGGATAGAAACCACAAAGAATGAGACTGAGAGTCAAATCAGCAAAGAAAGATCCGACGGGAATCAGCAGTAGCACCATACAAAAGACATTGATATAAAACCCTGAAAGTGCGTTATGAATACTTGAGATGAGACAGAAAAAAAAAACTTTTGAGGGTCATACCAAGACCAAGTACCGCAAGCCAAGTAAATTTGATAAAAAAGGTTATGACGTCGACGAAAATCGAATGCGACAAAAAAGACAAGAGGTAAGGTTAGGACCGGCGCAATCTACGATCAGGTTGGTTATAACTTTAGATTCGCACCAACACTTTTTGAAAGGCGCTCACACCCCAGTAATAAATTCGTTCCATCAAGGGATGGGGAGCAGGCTGCAGGACGCAGCCAATGATCCAATTCAGAACGTAAAACAAACTGGGTGGGTATTGAATTAAACAAAGAGTAGTGATTAAAATGGAAATGGAAGGTATACCTTGCCCATAAAGCTAGTTGTTTGGTAGTGAACCATGCCTCGCGAGAAAACTGAGCTTCCATAGCCTCGTCCTGAAATTGCAAGAAGAAAAATCTTTGGATAGCGGGATAAAACCTCCAGCGAAGAGCGGTCCAAACTGAATGGATCCAAGCAAATTCTGAGGTGGAGAGACTGGCATCGTTCTCTGTTACGGCGGTTCCTGGACGACTTTCATGGGATGGAACAGGCTTTTCGGGACTGCCACCAGTGCTATTCACCAGAAGGTCTGTCGGGGTGCGATGGGTGGTTTCATCCGAAGACATTAGATTGTCAACGACAACTTCGTCAATTGGACCTTCATCTTCATCGGCAGGGGTGCTGTTCTCGTTGGCGGTCAAGGCAGGCACTGGTGTGAAAGCAGGATTGATTTTCTCAAGATCAAGATCGCCGCTCTCGAGTAAAAGAGACTCGCTGAGTGCGCTGCCGGAGCCCAGTCGCTCCTTGAACGCAGCCCAGAAGGAGGCCCATGTTATTTTATTGAAACTAACCGATTTCTTCTTTTGACCGGGACGGGCGTCACTTGTGCCAATGGCGGATACTGGCAAGACCTGGTCCGGTTCCTGTCTTTCTCTCTTGTCAAACCATGAAAATGGCATGGAATAGCCCAGTAGTTAAACGGGGAAGGTATAAACTGGCCCCCAAAAATTCGGATCGGCGTCAGCGACGGGGGGGATAGCTGCAAGGAGAGTCGAAGCGGCCGGAGAATTGACGCAGAGAACCCACAGCTCAGCTTTTAAATACGCTTCACACGCTATGTCATCATCGTATTTTTTTTCATTTTTCAAAGAGTACACTCTGTCAAAGCTGTCAGGTTGCTGTTGTTGCATACTGCTTGAGAATCTAGACTCCAGGAGAACGCCGCCCGAAGCGCAGACAACTTACTACTTCATCTGACCAGTCGCACGCCAGGGCCCGCTACGATAGAAAAACCACTGAAAAACTATGCAATTTTAAGTAGCGGCCACAGTGGAAGAAGAGTCGGAGGGGCATCTCGGGACCCTAATTCATAAAGCGTTTCCCTAATAACAATAATGTATTAATATATATAATAGTATATATTATCTCAGAATATACTCGAATATACTCGATCTTTGAGCGTGCTCGCTTGGGCACACTCAAATATTCGTGGGAAAGCGCAGAGGCCGCGTCACCTAACCATCCCCTAGAACACCGTGCTGCTGTAACCTGCTGTAACGTCTCTTTCTTTTCACCACAACAAACCAAATTTCTTCTGTGCTACATATCATGGCTGATCCATCTGGAGCCACTCCTCAACGAGAAGATGATACATCGACTGCTATCCTCAGACCAAAGAAGTCGTAAGTGCACGCTCTCTGCGCTACTTTACTCCGTGACAACTCAACAAAAATTTGACTTGCAGGCCAAATCGTCTTATTGTTGATGAAGCCACTTCAGACGACAATTCAGGTAAGCACGAAGACATCCAGCAGACTGTTTTTCCATTCAGCTGACACGTAATCTAGTTGCCACCATGAACCCTGCCACCATGGAACTACTTCAACTCTTCCGTGGTGACACAATTGTCGTCAGGTAACTGCTTCCCTCTGTCTCTGTGCCTTGTTTCTGTATCCTCACCGAGTTTACTTCAGAGGCAAGAAGAGACGTGATAGTGGTACTATTTATTCCTTACTTTCTCATGCAGCTACCAAACCCTCAACTTGTGTGCAGTTCTTATTTGTTTGAGCTCTGATGACGTGGAGGAGGGCAAAATTCAAATGAACAAAGGTATGTTGCAAAGCTTACCATACCATACCAAACCGTCCCCTTACATTCCTTCAGTCGCTCGTAATAATTTGCGGGTGAAACTGGGCGACCTGTGTAATGTTCACCCTTGTCACGACATCAAATATGGCAAACGTGTTCACATCCTACCGTTCGACGATTCAGTGGAAGGTTCGTTTATACTGACTTCTAGTCTCTTCTCTTCAACATGTTTTTCTTGTTAGGGTTAAGCGGTAACCTTTTCGAGGTCTATCTCAAGGTAAGTCGACATGCCCAAGTACCCCCCTTGCCCTAGCCTCATTTTCTCCAAGCCATACTTCCTGGAGGCCTATCGACCTCTCCGAAAGGGGGATACGTTCTTGGTTCGAGGAGGCATGCGAACAGTAGAGTTCAAAGTTATAGAGACCGATCCGGCGGAATACTGTATAGTGGCTCAAGATACCGTTATTCACACCGGTACGTCCTATTTTTTTTTTTTTAATCTTTCGTTTTAAACGTGTTCTCAACTATTGTTCAGAGGGAGATCCAGTTAAAAGAGAGGACGAAGAAGCAAATCTTGCGGAAGTCGGGTATGACGATATTGGTGGCTGTCGGAAACAAATGGCTCAAATCCGTGAACTCGTCGAATTACCCCTTCGCCATCCACAGCTATTCAAATCCATCGGTATCAAACCTCCTCGCGGTATTTTAATGTTCGGTCCTCCTGGTACTGGTAAAACACTCATGGCTCGTGCCGTCGCCAACGAAACTGGCGCCTTCTTTTTCCTAATTAATGGTCCGGAAATTATGAGTAAAATGGCTGGTGAAAGTGAGAGCAATCTGCGGAAAGCATTCGAAGAAGCGGAAAAAAACTCTCCGGCTATAATATTTATTGACGAAATTGATTCTATCGCACCCAAACGTGAAAAGGTACTTCAACTGCTTGTTCTTTTCATCCTTCGTCCTAAACGTTTCTTATCTTTTCTCGTAGACTAATGGCGAGGTTGAACGTCGTGTTGTCTCTCAACTCTTGACTCTTATGGATGGTCTCAAAGCTAGATCAAATGTTGTGGTCATGGCCGCGACAAATCGTCCCAACTCGATCGACCCTGCTTTAAGACGGTTCGGTCGTTTCGATCGTGAAGTTGACATCGGTATTCCCGATCCAACTGGTCGTCTGGAAATCATTCGTATTCACACCAAGAACATGAAGCTTGCTGACGACGTTGACTTGGAACAAATTGCTGCCGATACGCATGGTTATGTCGGTTCAGATATTGCATCGCTATGCTCCGAAGCGGCCATGCAACAGATCCGTGAAAAGATGGATCTCATTGATCTTGATGAAGACACTATTGATGCTGAAGTTCTTGATTCGCTCGGTGTGACAATGGACAACTTCCGCTTCGCGCTTGGTGTGTCTAACCCGTCGGCGCTTCGGGAGACTGTCGTGGAGGTCCCTACTGTTACCTGGAACGACATTGGTGGTTTGGACAAAGTCAAACTAGAATTACAAGAAACCGTTCAGTATCCAGTCGAGCACCCAGAAAAATTCCTCAAATATGGTATGTCGCCGTCCAAGGGTGTTTTGTTCTATGGTCCTCCTGGTACAGGTAAAACACTGCTTGCAAAAGCCATTGCCAACGAATGCCAAGCCAACTTCATCAGTATCAAGGTATGACGAGTTTTTTCTTTCTTTCTTTTGCGTGGACGTGAATGAAAAGTTGTATGATAGGGTCCTGAGCTGTTGACCATGTGGTTCGGAGAGTCAGAAGCTAATGTCCGTGACGTCTTCGACAAAGCCCGTGCTGCCGCACCGTGTGTCATGTTCTTTGACGAATTGGATTCAATTGCTAAAGCTCGTGGAAATTCTGCTGGTGACGGAGGAGGTGCAGGCGATCGAGTGTTGAACCAGATTCTTACCGAAATGGACGGTATGAACGCCAAGAAGAATGTTTTTATCATCGGAGCGACTAATCGTCCCGATCAAATTGATCCGGCCTTGCTCCGTCCTGGTCGTCTTGATCAGCTCATTTACATTCCTTTACCCGACGAACCTTCTCGTTTGTCGATTTTAACAGCTACCCTCCGGAAGTCTCCCGTTTCTCCAGGGGTCGATTTATCGTTCCTTGCAAAGAACACTCGTGGATTCTCTGGTGCTGATATCACGGAGATATGCCAGCGTGCTGCTAAGTTAGCCATCCGTGAAAGCATTGAGGCCGATATTCGTAGACAAAGAGAAAAACGGGCCAAAGAACAAAATGGCGAGGAGACTATGGAAGATGAGGAAGAGGACCCAGTTCCAGAAATCACTGTGTAAGCGTTTTTCGCTTTCGTTCCAGAATTGTCCTTCTAATGGATATCTTATTAAGCGCGCACTTTGAGGAGGCGATGAAATACGCTCGTCGTTCAGTTTCGGATGCAGATATTAAACGATACGACATGTTTTCTCAAGTCAGTTTCATATCATTCCTATGTTCATCGCTTATTCTTTTTTTTTTGTGTAGAATCTTCAACAGTCGAGAGGATTCGGCTCGTTCAAATTCCCAGAAAGTGAAGGGCGTCCTCCAGCAGCGGAGCCCACCTCAAATGTTGGGTTTGGCGAAGACACCGCGGATGACGACTTATATGCCTGATAATATCGTGTTTCTCTTTATAATTTTCTCTTTTTTTTCTTTCTTTAGTTACGAAATACAGATTTGCTTCATAGACCATTGACCAACTAGCATCGAGCTTTAGTAATTTTGCAACGTTCACTCCTAGTTGAACGTTTCTGAGTGGATACTCGCCTAATAACTTGAGCCAATTATGTTCTCCTTTGAAAAAGAATTCTTGTTTCCAAATCCCACATTATACACTGGCATTTCTCATCCAATTACATACTTAGCACCAAAAGTGTGAAATAATCGAATAGGCGCGTTCCCAAGCGAAGCCCGGTTCCTAGTCTTACCGGTATGCATATACATGACTCTCAGGCTGACAGCGGACCCGAAACATTTCCGCTGTGCTGGGTCAGTATTGCCAAATGTATGACTTTGTTCACAACAGAATCATATTGGGGGCTGACGCTTATTCGAATTTCAATGAAAAGCCTGTTCTGGTTTTGGTCAGCATATTTTCAAAACACGTATTTGGACCTACCGTCGCGACGAGTAACTCGGAAGCGAAATCACTGACCAGATTGTTTTTCGACCAATGCAATGTTATCGGTTTCTGAACACGTCATGAGTCATTTGAATTGGAATTTCGAATTTCGATGTATATAAATCTTCCAGTTGATTTCATTGGCGGTTGCCTTACCAAAGTCTGCTCAATCATTATTATCATTCTATTATGTCTGAATCTGCAATACTCACCTTGTACACTTTTTCTTCCCCACACGGTATCAACGATATCCCTGCTGTAAAGAAGTTCTAGTTGATATAAACAACCCTTTTCAGGTCAATCGGTTTCGGTAGCTCTGGAAGAACTCGGTATTGCTTGTGAGTACACTGATTTAGCAAATACTATGTATATCTTTCAAGCTCAGGACCAACCTCGTCCGGATAGACAACATTAAAGAGTTAAATTTTCGAGAAAAAGAGCAGAAGAGCGAGTGGTATTTGAAGATCAATCCCAACGGCATGTCTTTCAGCGTAGTTTACTTGTATTGAAAGCTTTCTGAAAATCAAGACTCCAGGTCGTTCCCCCGCGATTGTTGATCATAGCAATAACGATTTCGCCGTCTTCGAGTCATCAGCTATATTACTGTGTAGGTCTACTATCTGATACAAGAGGTGTATTCACCTAATATCTTTCGTATTTAGACCTTGCACAACGTTTTGATACAGATCATAAAATATCTTTTGATCTTATCAAAGAGCCTAACTTATACAGTGAAGACCTTCAATGGCTATTTTTTGCCCACGGTGGAATAGGGCCAATGTTTGTTTATTTATTTTTCGCCCGCTTGGCCCATGACTTAATTGATCGTATGATGACATCCTAGGCAAGGACAGGCGTAAGGACAATTTTTACCTGAGTCGTGCTTCAGCTGTGTTTGATTATTTAATTCAAATTTCTAGGAGCCACTTTATCAAATTCGCTCCAGAAGAGATTCCCTACGCAAAGTGCCGTTACATTGTGGGTCATTTCCTGAAACAAACTGGATTTATTGTATTTACCTGCTGTTGATAGGACGAGGTGAAACGACTCTACTCGGTAGTTGAACAGCGACTTGAAGGGCGGGAATGGCTTGTTGGACATCACTATGGACTGGCTGATATAAAGACCTTGTATGTTAATTTTCTTTTTCTTTTTGGCATTTATTGAATACTGCATAAGCACATGGTAAAGTAATACAACATAGCGATGCGCGAAATACTCACTTATTCAGGCTGATGAACGGACCTTTCATAGAGGTCGCACTTGAACCGTACACGAATGTCCAAGCGTGGCTGAACCGTATTCAAGACCGTCCAAAAACCAATAAAGGCTTAGGGGTACCTTTGCGGGCAACGTTGGAAGAGTAAGAATCGTTTATGCTCTTGACCATCCACGTTTACTAAGATGTTCAATTTAGGAAAATGGCAGTTGATCCGGAAGTGTACCGAACCATAGGAAGAGAATTCTTCGGCTTCGAGAGGTATACTAACACTAGCACTTCGCATATTTGATCGGTTGGAGAAATTACGGTATTTCTGTTTAGTTAGTGTGTTTAATTGAGGAAAAGAGTCTTGTTGTGCGGTCTAGATGAAAAGAAAAGCCGTTTTGACAAAGCGTCGTTGACAGCGGTCTCCGGGGCTTAGCCATCTTTTCTTTACGAGAAATTCGTTTCCGGTTCCATATCCTAAATAATAAGATAGAATTAGGAATACTTGGAGAGACAACACTTTTGAACGTATTCGCGGCGCACTTCCGAGCTTCCGAAGAAACCAAACACCGGGTACCAAGTTCTAACCTTGGTCACGGGCGGCATTTGCCGTAGTTGTCTTGCCAGCCAGCAAGTACGACGCCATGCCTGCTAGACGTCCTCTGTCTTCTCGCCCTTTGGATCTTCTTTATTTCTGTTTTTTTATAGTACGTCATGCGCTCCACAATTTATTTAAATCGTAGACTCGGTTGATCATTAGGTTCACATAATTGCTTTCGTGTTCATGGATGTGCAACCTCTTGTACCATCATCACTGAGACCAAAATTTATTGTGGAAACCATTGATTGGTATTTAACGTTCTCAGGCGACCCTTTGATTCGAGGTGCATTGGGTACGGATCTGTCGTCTGCTTGGTTCCGCTCCCTTCTGTGGATTGAATTGTAAAAACCTTCTTTCGTCTACGACAAATTTTCGGGGAGTTGATTCCTTTTTTTTAGGCTATTTCAATTTCCAACCTATCTTGTTGCCGTATACAGTCTGTGGCTAGGTGATTTTTTCCCCCTGGAATCGTGGTTTATAAAAATCCGTTGACATTGTTCAATTGCAGACTTACGCCAGAGCTATCTACTTCTGTTGGTCTACGGAACCGTCACAACAGTCGCCACATTTCCCTGTGTGTGGTTAGTCCTCGAACTACCCTCAGTCCATCCAAAAATTTCACCCGGTGGCGTTACCGATCTTCAACGTGCAGTCCTTTTAGCCAGCTATGTGCCTTTTCTGTTGATTCCCTTCGTCATGACCATCGACATGTGGAGAAGGGTCTCGTCCATGATCAATATCACTGGTGTCCCACACAAGAAAATAAACTAAAAAATCAACATCATAGTTCTACATACTAATAACATAATGTTACTAAAACAAGGGGCGAATTGTACAGCCCCTATCTCTCGAACTCCGAATAGCACGTAATTCGTTAAAGACATCAAGCCCACCTCCCGAGTAAAGCCATTATACCTGCGCCAAAAAGCATGGTGGTCAGTGCGAATAACAGTTTCTTGTTCGACATTTTTGGCATGGCGGGATTGAACAAAAATTCGTGAGCGAGTAACTACAGGTATTTTCCCCCCGTTAATGGAGTTCTTTCATGTAAAAAAAAATGATGCCAAGACGTACCTCGACAAGACCAGTGTACAACAAAATTCCGGAACTGATGGAATCAAGGACACCACTGACAATCGAGGCAGTGGTACTGTTTGGATTGTACGTCGTCCTCACCCCGAGGCCGGCAGCGATACCAATGGGTGTTGTACATCCGTAAAGGAGGGCGCCGACATAAGGAGCCCATCGATAACCTTCTGGTAAGTCGAGATAAGCAAGACGGGCACCAAGACCGAGACCTTCGAACATTTCTGCATGACATTAACGATGGTGAGAACGTTTTGTGAACAAACGGAAAAGAAAAGAGAGGAAAAATCAGTAAACTTACGGTGGAAGACGATTACGACGAATAAAACTTTGAAGTCTGGGTCGACAGCCAAAGTCAAACCGATAAGAACACTGTGGAAAAGAACACCAAACTCCAAGATGGCAACGCCGATGACTTGAGCAAGTCCCGAGTCTAAAGGATTGTCTGTTAATGCGATTGCCGACTCCTCATCTTGACTGGACGCCTTTTCGTTAATGACCATCTGTTCTGGCCCATGAGCACTATGAGTGGTCCCTAAACCATGGCCGTGAGCATCTGGGGGCGATACGTCAATTAACTGAGGCGTCAAGAGAACTGGAATACAAACCGTAAGACTTCTTTCCTATCTTGGCTAGCTTCGCGGTTCCCCAACGGAAGGCAAATAATTCCAAAAAGAAGATACCAAGGACGCTGGCCATTGAAATAGCCAAGGGATATGGCTGTGTTTATGGGATCAGTACCCACGGTTGGTGACTATGTCCATGGGCAATGGCGAAAACAAGAAACATACATATATCTGCCATGCTGGGCCCAGACATGGTGCTGTTAATTCCGAAATTGCAGGAGACAATAAATGTATGAAAGCTGTCGCTATCTGAGGGAACATTTGAGGCGGGTAAAAATTTCATGCGGGGAAAAGGGACTCACAATGACTCCAGAACCAAAGTACTTGGCGAATCTAAGTTTTCGACGAATTTAAATGAAATACGGATCGAGTGAGTATCAGGGGTATAACATACTCGAAGACGATCTCAGGAACTGCTACGATTTTCGATTTGCGAGTGAGGACGGGAAAGAAAGCCCCCGTCATTGAAGTAACAAGGATAACGAACACAGAGGCCACTCGGACGCCAAAGAGGCTGACTTCATTGTTGACATCGCCGCATTGAACCTGGTCGGACATTTCGAAGAAAACAGAGTTAAAGCGGGAAGGAACCTTGGGAAAAGGGGAGGGGGGAATACGGAAAGGTGTGTTTTTCGAGTGGGTAATATATGTGCGTTATGTAATCATCGGGTACCACACCAGTGGGTACCGCAACAGTCAGATAGTATGAAGACAGGGCATTTGCTGGTTATCGGATCGCTTTCACACATGATGAATTGAGAAAATCAGAAACAATGGAGTCAGGAACTTTTTTCTTCCGGATATTTTTGACAGGCAAGTTCAGCCAAAAGATCCGAGTCAACCATACAAATCGATGCTTGAAGAGGACGAGGACCGTTATGGCAGCCGCAGCATGTGCTCGGTACGTCAGATTGCGTGTTGAGCTTCTCCGATACGAGGGGGATAATAAAATCTTATATAGATCGTTATTTAAAAGTTTCGTCTTTGAAGACTATTGGTCGCTTCCAACTGATACCGACACATCGAGTCAAGAATAGGCCATTTAATTATGCCAGACAGAACTTCTCCTTAGTCAAACTGGAACCTTTTTCCTCGCATAATTCGAATTTGGGAATTGTAGAAGATTATTATTTTTTTTTAAAAAAAAGAGTCATCAATAATAGAGTTTACAGCACAGCCTGAGGCTCCATTACAATCGTGATTTGAATAAACTCCTGCGACCCGCGTATCATTTATGCTCCTCCATCTTAGGGATAGTCCCCGTTGTTAATAAATAAATCTATATTTTCATACGTAGACAGGGACGGATACAATAACAAAAAAGAGAAGTATGTGTTCATTACCCTTCAAATCGGCGGCCAGCCTGAGAACAAAGCGAGACATTATCAGTTATCAGCAGCTGGGAAATGAATAAAGTGGTATTTCTTCACTTTTAAAATATTCCACCCTTGAAAAGTATCGTGGTGAGAGGACTCACTGTCCGAAGTTGTTCAGATCGTACGCAAAAGGCGATTGCCGACCGGTCCGGATATCTCCGAGCCATTTCCCTCCAATCCTTGGCCAAGGTGAATTCATATACTCTAGCGATGACCGCAGAGCCAACTTTCCTTGGACTTGATCTTTCCACCCAAAGTCTCAAGGCGATTATCATTACGTCTGGCTGTGAGATCCTTCACGAACACTCCGTGTCATTCGAAAATGATCTTCCTCGTTATAACACTATCGGAGGCACTTTGCAAGGTTCAGACGGGCAAGTGACGAGTCCCGTCGAAATGTGGCTGGAAGCTTTTGATTTATTATTTGATCGTATGCAAGCTGCACATGTGGATTTTAGCAAAATCGTTGCCATCTCAGGCGCCGGACAGGTAATCACAGATGCGTGAACTACAGTTCATCTGAGTCATTTTCTCAAACATAATATAGCAACATGGTTCCGTTTACTGGTCAGCAAGTGCCTTAGATATTCTATCATCATTGGATCCTGCGCAAAAACTTCACACCCAACTCTCCCCTCGAGCATTCACGCTGCAAGTCGCACCGATCTGGCAAGATTCTTCTACTACTGCACAATGCGCCGCACTTCATGACGCAGTAGGAGGTCCAGTCCGTCTAGCTGAGATTTCCGGCAGTCGAGCATACGAGCGGTTTACTGGACCACAAATATCTAAAGTGAGCTATCCCCGCACTATATAAATATATTGTATGCGTTTTTGATATGATATCACTCGTAACAATCTGCAACAGATTCGAACAAACCAGCCTGAGATATATGCTGCTACCGCACGTATCTCGTTGGTTTCTTCGTGGATCGCGAGTATCCTTTTAGGAAAGTTCGCTCCCATCGAGATCTCAGACGCCAGTGGCATGAATCTGCTAAACGTTTCGAGTTTGAAATGGGAAAATGAATTGCTGGAAGCTTGTGGGGGCCCAGAGCTGAGAAGTAAATTGGGAGAGGAGCCCGTTCCTGGTGGGACTATTCTGGGACAAATTGGTCCCTGGTGGGTAACCCGTTGGGGGTTTAGTCAAGGTAAGTGAATATCTTTACCTTTTATTGTGTTCACATGTTCATTGCAAATTACAAGAGTGTATCGTAACTCCTTTTACCGGGGACAATCCTGCCTCGGTAGCAGGACTCTCGACTACAGGGGATGCTATTTTATCCTTGGGAACTTCGACTACGTTTTTACTATCCATCCCTCCTGCCAGCGAGCCTCCTAAACGATTCACAACATCGCATCTGTTGACCCACCCAACCCAAACCAACCCTCCGGGTTATATCGCCATGCTTTGCTATAAGAATGGTGCTTTGGCTCGTGAACAAATACGCAACCGTTACTCTTCTTCATCGTGGGATGTTTATAGTGCGCAGTTGAACGGAACACCAGCTGGAAATAATGGATTTATCGGAATCTATTACCCCTTGCCCGAGATTATTCCGCCGAACATCCAAGGAGAATTCTTTTTTAAGGATGGCAGTCCTGTGGATGTCATACCCGACTCACACCATGCCCGCGCTATTATAGAGTCGCAATTGCTGTCTATTAAGCAGAGAATCATTGCTATGCTTCCGGAAAATGCTCCTCCGCTAAAGAGATTGATTATCGCGGGTGGCTCATCAACAAACAAGTCCATCAGACAACTCTGCGCGGATCTTTTTGGCATGGACGTGTATATCGCGGAAACCAAAGAGGCAGCCGGAATTGGTGGTGCACTTTTGGCTCAATTTGCTTGGTGGAGACACAACGAAGCTTCTAATGGCACATTCGAGGAATTGAAGTCAAAAGAGGGAGAAAAGCTGACGATCGTCGCAAGGCCGGACCCCGAGCAGGTAGAGTTATACGGAAGATTGGTTGATACGTATGCAAAGTGCGAAGACTACATAGTGCTGAACGGTCAGACAGCAAGCGATGTATGACATATAATATCGTGCCCCTTTGCCCCAACATGTTTTATCATAGCTTCTTTGATGGACAGTATTGCAAATTCAAGGACTTTTCACAACTACTAGTAGTGCAGTCGGGTTATGATGACGACGTCTAACTTGGCTGCTTAAGCGCTGGTTGGCCCCAGTGTTACTTCGGGCGTCAAAGAATTTCTAGCACTACAGTCCCGATTCAAAAGTCCAAAAGGACACCATTCTTCGTCTTTCACTTCCCTATTCCTCGTCATATTACGTTTTTTTAAGACATTTTAGTTGTCTCCCCAATGACCTATGATCACTCCAGAGTCGCACAGTTTATTGGTATGAAGAGCACCGTGTCTTCACGGATACTTTACAGAGCTAACGCAACTTTGTTCAGGAGGAAACTCGTTAGAAAACGCTGGACCCGGACCAGTTCACAACTTCGTCAAAGAACATGGCGGACATACAGTCATTACTAAAGTGTGTTATATCTTTTTTTTCCGCTTTTCTTTCTTGCAGTCTGACGACGACGGTCTCAGGTATTAATAGCTAATAATGGTACTTTTGCCTTTGCTCTCATTCATGTTACAAAATTCATTGAACTCGTGGATCAGGGATAGCAGCGGTGAAAGAAATTCGCTCTATCAGGCAATGGTGTTATGATACCTTTGGCACTGACAGGGCGGTCGAGTTCACAGTCATGGCAACACCCGAGGATCTCAAAGTGAATGCGGACTACATTCGGATGGCAGATCGTTATGTCGAAGTTCCCGGCGGGACAAATAACAACAACTATGCAAATGTCGACTTCATAGTTGATGTCGCGGAACGAGCAGGTGTTCATGCTGTATGGGCCGGATGGGGACATGCATCAGAAAATCCGCGTTTACCCGAAACTCTCGCTGCAAGCAAACATAAAATCGTATTTATTGGGCCTCCAGGAAGCGCAATGCGCAGCCTGGGCGATAAGATATCCAGTACGATCGTTGCCCAAAGTGCGAATGTTCCTACCATGCCTTGGAGTGGTACAGGAATCAGTGATACCGTATTGAGCGAAAGAGGATTTGTCACCGTTCCCGACAACGCATATAAAGATGCCTGTGTAACCACTGTTGAGGAAGGGCTCGAAAGGGCCGAAAAGATAGGATGGCCTGTTATGATTAAGGCTAGCGAAGGTGGAGGCGGGAAGGGCATTCGCAAGGTGGAGACCCCAGAAGCCTTCAAGAACGCGTATAATGCAGTAGTCGGAGAAGTTCCAGGTATACTGTTTGTCTGGGGCCCTTTACCATCACGTCTAACCTACCTTTTTTCTTTCTTTCAGGCTCTCCCATTTTCATTATGAAATTAGCCGGGTCGGCTCGTCATTTAGAAGTCCAGTTACTGGCGGATCAATATGGGAATGCAATATCTCTGTTCGGCCGTGATTGTTCGGTTCAACGTAGACACCAGAAGATCATTGAAGAAGCACCAGTGACTATTGCTAAACGAGAAAAGTTTGAGGAGATGGAGCGCGCTGCCGTCAGGCTTGCAAAGCTCGTTGGATATGTCAGTGCCGGGACGGTGGAGTGTAAGTATATTTGAACTTTGAACTCCAACACAATTATACGCATGAATGACACCACTTACAGACTTGTATAATCATGCGGAGGACGACTTCTATTTCCTTGAACTGAATCCGCGTTTACAAGTCGAACATCCAACAACCGAGATGGTTACAGGTGTCAATCTCCCTGCTGCCCAATTACAAATTGCTATGGGTATCCCACTTCACCGCATTCGTGACATTCGACAACTTTATGGCGCTCCGAGTGGCGCTTCAGAGATTGACTTCGACATGGTTAAACCGGAAAGTGAGCGGGTGCACCGCAGACCTCGACCTAAAGGACACGTCGTTGCAGTCCGTATTACGGCTGAGAATCCCGACGCTGGTTTCAAACCTTCTAGCGGCACCCTTCAAGAACTCAATTTCCGAAGTAACACGAATGTATGGGGATACTTCTCCGTTGGCTCTGCCGGTGGTCTGCACGAGTATGCCGACTCTCAATTCGGACATATTTTTGCTTATGGTGCGGACCGGACGGAGAGTCGAAAGAACATGGTCGTTGCTCTCAAGGAACTCAGCATCCGTGGCGATTTCAGGACGACAGTTGAATACCTTATCAAGCTATTGGAGACCCAGGCCTTCACTGAAAACACGTTTACCACTGGCTGGCTCGATACTCTCATTAGCAATAACCTCACTGCAGAACGTCCAGATGCTACTCTAGCTGTAATATGCGGTGCCATCACGAAAGCTCATGTTGCATCTGAAGAGTGCTGGTCGGACTTCCGCAGAATTCTCGACAAGGGTCAGGTTCCTCCCAAGGACACTCTTAAAACCGTTTTCAGTATCGACTTTATCTATGAGGGCATCCGGTATAATTTCACTGCCGCTAGGTCGTCTCCCAGTACTTGGACATTATACTTAAATGGTGGCCGCACACTCGTCGGTGCCCGGCCATTGGCGGATGGCGGACTTCTAGTTTTGCTTGACGGGAAGAGTCATTCAGTCTATTGGCGAGACGAAGTTGGGGCAGTCCGTTTGATGGTCGATGCGAAAACTTGTTTGATCGAACAGGAGAATGATCCTACTCAATTGCGTAGCCCTACCCCGGGAAAACTGATTCGGTTTTTGGTTGATAGCGGAGATCACATTAAGGCTGGGGAAGCTTACGCCGAGATAGAGGTAACACTTTATTTGATATCTTGTTTATGCTTGATATCCATAACTAAAATCTATTGTAGGTTATGAAGATGTATATGCCTTTGGTTGCTGCTGAAGATGGCATTGCGATGTTTGTCAAACAACCCGGTGTCAGCTTAGAGCCTGGCGAACTCTTGGGTATTTTGTCACTCGACGACCCTGCTCGGGTAAAGCATGCAAGGCCATTTGAAGGCCAACTTCCCGCTATGGGGCCACCCTATGTCGTAGGTTCTAAACCTCAGCAGCGGTTTGACCAATATCGAGAAGTGTTAAACAATATTCTGGATGGTTATGACAATCAGTGGGTCATGGCCTCGACGTTAAAGGAGTTGATCGAAGTCCTGCGTGATCCCGAGCTGCCATTCTCCGAAATGTCAATTGTCCTTTCGACGTTCTCCGGTCGTATGCCTGCTAAGTTGGAGGATAACATCCGCAATGTCTTGGACAGCGTTAAAGCTAAATCTACCCGCGACTTCCCCGGGGCTCGAGTCAAGAAATTGTTGGATAACTACTTAAATGAACAAGTCAGACCTCAGGACCGTGCTATGTTCCGCTCGCAGTTTTCCAAGTTATTTGTCATAGTAGAAAGCTACCGAAATGGCTTGAAGATGCGCGAATGGGACATGATCGCTACATTCCTTCGGAAATACGAGTCTACCGAGAAATTATTTGGTGGAAGCATCGAATCGCGAGTCTTGGCCCTTCGTGATCAGCATAAAAATGACCCCGATACTGTTGCCGCCTATGTATTAAGTCATACCAAAGCCCAAAGCAAGAACAAACTCGTGATGTCCCTCTTGGATTTGATTAAAGCCGGGGGCTCGGCTTCACTGCTCACGTCAGAAAACCAGATGGGGGAGGTTTTAAAGGATTTAACAGCATTGGAAGGACGGTTAGGCATATATTTTTCTCCTATGATTTTAGTTCTCAAACTTCCATCTTAGATCTGCGGCCGCCGTCGCATTGAAAGCCCGGGAAGTTCTCATTGCTACTCAGCTTCCCTCTTACAACGAGCGAGCTCATCAAATGGAACAAATTCTCAAATCGTCCGTTGTTATGAGTGTTTATGGCGAACGAGGGTTGGGTCATAGGTATGATGAACTCGGCGTTTTTTTTTTTTCACAAGGAGAATTGTTCACATTGAATAGAGCACCTGAAGCGGATGTTTTGGGAGAATTGAGCGACTCTCGGTGGGGCGTATATGATGTCCTTCCAACATTCTTCACTCATGAGGATAATTGGGTTGCGTTAGGTAAATTATATCACATCATAACTTCATTAAGCTTTATATTTACATTGGATATAATGTAGCTGCACTCGAAGTGTACGCTCGACGAGCTTATCGCGCTTACAACTTACTCTCTGTCGACTACGAAGAGGGAGACGGTTTAGATGATGGCGATTCACCTAACGTAGTAACGTGGCGTTTCAAATTAGGTCAATCTCATTCGCCACCAATGACCCCGCAACTGGGTGCAAGGTTGGCTGTTTTTCGTCTTTTGCGTGTGGCTTTAATTTACTGATCTGAAAACAAAAAGCCCGCAGCGACAAGGCTCCGTCAGCGATCTTACATTCTTAATAGACAGGAACCGTTCAGAACCTATACGATGGGGTGCTATTGCTTCCTTCCCTAATCTCACTGCTTTGCAACGCGGTTTTGACAAAGTTGCAACGCGAATCCCTCCTTGGGATTTGGAGGATCATTTCCGCCGCCATGCCAGCCGTGAACGACCTAACGTTCTGAATGTCGCTTTGCGAATCTTTGAAGAAGAAGACGACAAGTCTGAAGCGGAATGGCGTACACATTTTATCGAGTTAATCAATGGCCGACGTGAACTTCTCGTACAACACGGCATTCGCAGAGCTACATTAATGCTTTGTCGTAAAGGCCAGTATCCTTATTTCGTTACCGTTCGCCAAATGAATGGTGCATGGGCTGAAGAAGAAGCTATTCGTAACATCGAACCCGCTTTAGCGTATCAACTAGAGCTTGGCCGCTTATCGAACTATAAACTGACTCCTTGCTTTGTCGAAAATCGGCAAATACACATCTACCATGCTGTCGCCCGAGACAATCCATTGGACAACCGCTTTTTCATCCGAGCCCTCATGCGTCCAGGTCGCCTGAATAGTTCCTTAACACTAGCCGAATATTTAATTTCGGAGACTGATAGACTCATGAGTAGCATTCTTGATGCTCTTGAAGTCGTCAATGCTCAACACAGGGGCGCTGATTGCAATCATATCGGCGTTAACTTCATTTATAACCTAACAGTAACCTTCGATGAAGTATTAGAAGCCATCGCGGGCTTCCTGGAACGACATGGCAAGCGACTATGGAGGCTGCATGTCACGGGAGCCGAAATTCGGTGCTCTCTCGAAGACAGCGATGGGAATGTCACGGCTATACGTGTTGTTATTGAAAACGTATCGGGTTTCATTGTGCACTTCCACGCTTATCAAGAAACAGCTAGTGAAAAGGGTACCACTATTTTAGAATCCATCGGCGACAAGGGGCCTCTCCATGGTCGACCAGTTCATCAAGCTTTCGCTGTCAAAGGCTCCCTCCAACCCAAACGTTACCAAGCCCATCTCGTAGGCACCACCTACGTCTACGATTTCCCTGATCTTTTCAACAAGGCTCTTCACAATCTGTGGCAAAAGGCTCGGGATACTAGTCAATTGACGCTTCCCAAACAATTTTTAACATGCAAGGAGCTCGTCTTGGACGAAACAAAGGAACTAGTAGAAGTCGACCGCGCTCCCGGAAACAATTCGTGTGGTATGGTCGCTTGGATATTCACCTTGTACACCCCAGAATACCCCGATGGGCGCCGTATTGTTGTGGTCGCCAACGATATCACTTTCAAGATCGGTTCTTTTGGTCCTCAAGAAGACGAATTTTTCTATCTTGTTTCTCAGTATGCTCGTAAACATGGCCTTCCTCGAATCTATCTTTCCGCCAACTCTGGAGCACGTATCGGAATCGCTGAAGAGCTTTTCCCTCTCTTCTCATGCGCCTGGAATGACCCTGAACATCCCGAAAAGGGCGTTGATTATATTTATCTTACGCACGAAAACTATCTCAAATTGCGAGAACGTGGAAAAAGTGCTATAACCACCGAAATCGAAGTTGATGGTGAACGAAGACATAAAATCACCGATATAATCGGTATTCAGGATGGCCTGGGTGTGGAATCCCTAAGGGGTTCAGGATTGATCGCTGGAGAGACGTCTCGGGCTTATGATGATATCTTCACAATCACATTGGTTACTGCCCGGTCAGTCGGTATAGGTGCTTACTTGGTTCGTTTGGGACAACGTGCCGTTCAAGTTGAAGGACAGCCCATTATTTTGACTGGTGCACCAGCCCTCAATAAAGTCCTCGGTCGAGAGGTGTACACTTCGAATCTGCAACTCGGTGGTACACAAATCATGCACAAAAACGGTGTGTCTCACCTTACTGCCGGTAGCGATCTGGAAGGAGCAACGCATATCTTGGAATGGTTGTCTTATGTCGCTGAGCGTAAAGGTGCCCCCCTCCCCGTTCGCATAACCAAAGATGACTGGGATCGTGAGATCAGGTACATCCCACCAAAAGGACCTTATGATCCCAGATGGTTGATTGAAGGAAAGCTGGATGAGGTGACTTCGGAGTGGTTACCCGGGTTTTTCGATCGCGGCTCTTTTCAAGAAACCTTGAGTGGCTGGGCTCAAACTGTCGTGAGTATTGTTTAGTTTTAGATGGTTTGAATCCTTTTTCATCTTATCCTTCAGGTCGTCGGTCGCGCCAGGTTAGGTGGCCTGCCAATGGGTGTTATCGTTGTTGAAAGTAAGCTGAGTCATTTATCTATTGCAAGTTCTACACAATTCACCACGAAATATCATAGCCCGAACAATTGAACGTATCATTCCTGCTGATCCTGCCAATCCAACGTCCTTTGAACAACGGATAATGGAAGCGGGACAAGTATGGTATCCCAATTCGGCCTACAAAACAGCTCAGGCTATCTTTGATTTCAACCGTGAAGGATTGCCGCTGATCATATTTGCCAACTGGCGTGGTTTCTCAGGGGGACAGCAAGATATGGTAAGCCAACGTTGTCTAAAGTGCGAAGCAAAACATTAACAGCCATGTTAGTATGATGAGGTTCTTAAGCAAGGATCGAAGGTATGATAAGCTCATACCATTTTTGTCCGTCTTACTCATGCTATCTTTAGATTGTCGATGGCTTGTCAAGTTACAAACAGCCTGTTTTCGTATATATTGTTCCCAATGGTGAATTGGTAGGTGATTGTGATCAAAGTAGTCGTGCTGCTAGTCTAAACTTTCGCAGCGTGGTGGTGCCTGGGTGGTATTGGATCCATCTATCAACAAACAACATATGGAAATGTATGCTGATGTGGACGCAAGAGCGGGTGTGCTAGGTCGGTATTAATCATTCATAACTTCAGCAGCCAACATGTTAATTTTTATGAATAGAGCCTGAAGGTGTTGTCGAAATTAAACGTATGCTACTCGACTTGTCAAAAGATTCAGTTCCTGATCCTCTTTTATAGTTCGTCGAGAGAAGCTTCTTGCTTTAATGGAACGTCTTGATTCACAATATGCTACTCTCAAAAAGGACAGTCAAGACAGCGCAAAATCTGCACAAGAACGCTCTACGGCGGCCGAACAGATGTCTGCTCGAGAGGCTTTCTTACAGTCGACCTATAAACAACTGGCACTACTCTACGCCGACCTTCACGAGTAAGTGGTATGCAGAATAACCGTGACCCTTTTACTATGTTTAAATTTAGTCGTACCGGACGAATGGAAGCCAAAGGTTGTGCCAAACCAATGGTTTGGAAGAACGCTCGTAGACATTTCTACTGGGCGCTCCGTGCACGCCTGGCTCGATCAGGAGCAGTAGAACGCATTCGACGTGCGGCACCTGAGTCGAGCGTTGACTACTGCACACGGCTCCTTGATTCACTCATTCCGGACGTTGATTTGTCTCATGAGCAGCAGGCAGCACTCGCTTTAGAAAACGTGAATCTTGAACCAACGCTCGAACAACTGGAGAAAGATTCTGTTGCGGCGAAACTACTTACCCTTGTTCAAAAAGATCGGAAGGCTGTTATCGAAGGTGTTTTGAGATTGGCAGATGCTCTGTCGGATGATGAAAAAGCAGCATTGATTGCTAGCTTGCAAGCGAACCGTAATGGTAGGCAATTATGAAATCAACACTAACAATATGGCTTATTTCGCGACGACAGCACCCCCATCGTACTCTAATGGCACCTCAAATTAAAATAGACACTACATGTATTTATTTGATGTTTATATTTCATAATTTACTAAATTTTGATAATTAATTTTTCAACTTGGGTTATACATATAACGCGTACGTTGCAAAGTGCCAGAAGGTTGTCGGTGGAGGTATAAATGACGGAATGCGGGCGAAAAAATAGCTGACAAGAGTGAGGTTCGAACTCACGCCCCGGAGGACCAGATTTCGGTGAAACCTAAGTCTGGCGCCTTAGACCACTCGGCCATCTTGCCATGTCGAAAGAGCAAACTTTGCACAATATGACAAGATCAAACTACGACACATTGCAGTGGCCATTGAAGCACTTCACCGTTTAAAAAAAATAAGCTCATTATTAGTCCTCTTTTAAGTAGCTAATCTGATAGTCAAGTTACTTTTTTTTTATGTTCGAACTCTGCTGTCAGTCTCGGCGTACTATAACTGAATTGTTCTTACTAGTACGCGCGGCTTTTTCTTTCTTTAAAGCCTTTAGCGAAGCCTCAAGCTGTCATTTTATGATCGATTGATTTTATCTTTGTCCCATCATGTCAACATCTTCTAAACAATCAAAAGGGCGTGTTCTGCTTGCATATTCTGGTGGACTTGGTATGTATATGACTCATTGGGGCTATCTGGCACCTAACTCTGACATCCTTAAGACACCTCGTGTATCCTTGCCTGGCTAATTGAGCAGAATTATGAGGTATATGCATTTATGGCAGACGTTGGCCAGGAGGAAGTGAGTCCATGCTTTCTTTCTTTCTTCTTTTTCTTTGAAAACTTTGGTTTGACGACTGCTATAGGATTTTGAGGCTGCCCGCAAGAAGGCTCTGAATGTTGGTGCTAAGAAGTTCTTCCTTCAGGTCAACTTGTCCCTTTCAGAGCAATGATATTTACCCCGATCTCACTCGTGCCTCCAGGACCTTAAGCGCGAATTTGTTACGCAACTGATCTACCCTGCTATTCAAGCCAATTGTATTTACGAGGTTGGTCGAAGAAATCTTACATTACTGAAACTGACTTGTTCTGTAAGGATGTCTATCTCCTTGGCACGTCATTGGCTCGACCCGTTATTGCTCGTGGAATGATGGAAACAGCTGCTAGAGAAGGCTGCGAGTTCGTAAGATACTGGTTCCTTGCATACAGCTTCCTGATTCATCTCCTTAGCTTTGTTGCTCACGGATGCACCGGAAAAGGGAACGACCAAGTTCGATTCGAACTCGCATTCTATGGCCTAAAACCTGACATTAAAGTTCTGGCCCCGTGGCGAATTCCTGGTGTGTGTTTATCATTTCTGAACATTTACAAATCGTGAAGAATTACAGAATTCTATAACCGTTTTGCTGGTCGGTCTGCCTTACTGGCTTATGCCGCTGAGAAGAAAATTCCTGTTCAACAAACAACTGCCAAACCTTGGTCAACTGGTGCGTCTGGATTTGAATGAAATACCCGTCGTTCTAACAGAACCTCGAAGACGAGAATTTGCATCATATCTCCTACGAGGCAGGCATTCTTGAGAACCCTAATACTACCCCGCCTGCTGATATGTGGAAATTGACTGTTGCCCCCGAAAAAGCTCCCGACACCCCTGAGACTCTCAGCATCGAGTTTAGAGCAGGCTTACCGGTGAAGGTGGTCATCGGAAACAAAACGTATACTGATGCTGTGGAAATATTCGATTCTCTCAACGCAATTGCCCGAAAACATGGTGTGGGAAGAATCGATATTGTAGAAAATAGATACATTGGTGTCAAATCTCGAGGGTGCTACGAATCTCCGGGAGCCACCATATTGCGAAGCGCACATGTCGATATCGAAGGACTTACTTTAGACCGTGCTGTCAGACAACTTCGTGACCAGTTTATTACGCCAACTCTCAGCCGAATTCTCTACGATGGATACTTTTTCAGCCCAGAACGAGAATTTGTCACCAGTGCAATACCAGGTAGCCAACGCACAGTGAACGGAACGGTCAGAATAAAGCTCTATAAGGGCAATGTTATCATTGAAGGCCGTTACTCGGACGAGGTAAGCTTTTTTATTTCGTTGAGGCTCGTCAACTCTCAACATGCGTTTTGTCGTTCAGCGTTTGTACGACGAGCATGAATCTTCAATGGATGAATTGGGCGGATTCCAGCCGACTGATACTACAGGGTTCATCGCAATTAACTCCATTCGGATTAAAAAGTAATGATTGTTTGCTAGTTATTACAACTGTGATTTGACAATTAACAAATCATTACAGGTGGGGTCAAGCCAATGCAATGCGTGGCCAAGGTGGCGTTGGACCCGAAGACGTTTATGGAATCCGTATCTAAAAATAATAGAATTTGGTTCAACATCTTGGTAGATTATCGAAAAAAAAAAACGTACTTTTGTCCTCTTGATTTTATTTTGAAAGTTGTTGTCGTGTGACAGGCTCAGACAGAGCGTCTAAATCTATTTCCTCCATCCCCCCAATATCAAAGCAAGGCTTTTGCCCTAGCTTCCCATTCTCTGAACCTGCATATTCATCGACATTGCCCATCATTTTCCAGGCCAAAAATTCTTGAGGACTCAAGTTCCAGTAGATGCAACAAGAGCAAGGCCAGTTATTATGAGTGACGTTTTGACCATCTAAGGACTGATGCCGTCATTCTCCAACAGATACTTGTAGAATATGTAGTGGCCCCGGCGAACCTGATCAGCCATTATTCTACCCTTGTAAATGTTCAGGAACAATTCGATATATCCACCAAGACTGGTTAGTATACCGACCCTCTTTATAAATGTTCTGATTGTTAACGCGTGTAATCGCGTATTCAAGCCTCAAGACATGGCTTGACCACAGCAAGAAGACGACCTGCGATGTGTGCAAACACCCGTATGCGTTTACGAAAGGTAAATCAATTATTCCACCCCATCATGTGTTTATTAATGTGTCAACGAGAACCATAGTTTATGCCGCCGACATGCCTGATAAAGTGCCATTACACATCTTAATCCGGAAATTTATAGAGCAAATAGTCACTGCTATCCTCTTTGTGCTGCGCACACTCCTTGTTGCCTTTGTTTGGCTAATACTACTACCATACGGAACCTTGTTGACATGGCGGGTGTATTTCAGAATAGGGAACATTCTGTAGGTGTTCGCTTTCTCACGATTGGAGAAATCTGACTATCGATCTCAAGTGCATGGTCGATAAGTCTTCATCCGCATCCAAATGGATCGCTCATCACGCCACCTGAATACCACCCCCGATCCGCGCATGAGTTGCCTACTTTCCGAAAGCATTTTGTGGAGCCTTTCCTAGACTCCCTCCCTAGTGACATTTTTTCCGGTCAAATCATAGCATCACTAATTGTCCTGGCTTTTCTTGCAATTTTTCTGCTACGTGAATGGATCCAACAAAACGCTCGACCTGGGATCTTTGATGATGTCCAACCAGATCCTGTACCTCAGTTGGAAGATCTGCCAGCTCTAGCTCCAGCCGCACCTGAACCAGGTCCTGCTCAGGTTGCTGATCCACCTGTGCCTGTTGCCCATGAACGAGATGTAGGAAACGCTCACCCACGAGTTGATCCGGCCATGGAAACAGATGAAGACGATATTCCGCCACGTCCCTTACGAGACGTATCAGAAGATGTTCGTGCCACCGACCCTTCATCCTCGTCCTCCTCAGACACAGAACGACCGGCGCGAGGATATCATACGATTGATTCTCCTCGAAAAGAAGCCGATAGGCTCCGTCGAGCCAAAGCGGGTGCCATTATAAATGCTCGCCGGTATCCCAAACCCACGCGACGTCGCGAGAGAGAAGATGAAGACGAATATGAAGTAAAGAGACGTCAGAAACGACGTTTTGAGTCATTCGAAGCCCCTGTTCTGCCCATCGCCAGCTCATCCAACCTTGCTACCTCCCTTCCAAAGAAAATACATCTCTCGGAGGCCCCCCCAACACCCGGAAATTCCAATGATGATATTGTTATTCCTGCATCAAAGGGGAAGGGTAAAGCGGTCGACGTAGGAGAAATCGTGGATGATACCCGTTCGGCGTCTGACGCCACAGAAAGAGAGTCATTCTCACCTTCTTCTGATTTTGAATTTACCTTCAGTGCGCCGCAGCGGGCGTTTCCGGCTGAGAGTGTGAATTCTAGAACGTCATCCCCAGAAGTAGGGTCCTTGTTAGATTCAGAGGTTACGCCATCTGGTTCGGTTTACTTTGGATCCAAAATTCTGCGACCCAGTTTCGACTATCCGTTACCCGATCAAACTAAGCGTAATACATCTTCCCCGTCTTCCCCGTTAACGGATTCACCGCTCAATGATGACCCGTCAGCTTCCAGTTCTCCAGCTCAGACTCTTCGAAGACCTCCACTTGCGTCGACGTCTTTTTCGCTCCCCGATACTTTTGATGGAGACGGTTCAATCTCTAAACCTCCCTCTTTAGTATCACCGGGTTTGGTTACTTATAGACCACCAGAAGACTTGAGAGACGATGATGATGCGGATTATTTTATCCACTCCGCAGAGGCAAACACCAGTCACCATTCCGAGCTGGCTGATGCGGACGATGAGGATGAAATCGAAGAAGCTCGATCAATTGACGAGCTTACTAATAAACATGACGAGGGGCCCCGATTGCTACCTGACACGGATGAGGAAGACGAGGAAGAACCTCGCAATGATCAAAGAGAGTTAGCGATACAAGTCGAATTTAGACAACCGCTCAATCCGCCGGTTAGGGAAGGGGCTGCTCAGCCAGCGGAGGCGGACGAGGAAGATCGTGAGCAAAATTTTGACGAAGATTTAGATGGTGCTCTAGAAGGTATGATTACTACTGAAGAAGCTTCAGGAGCATTGATGTACATTTGCTACAGCGGTTGGATTACGTGGTCCTGTTGTGGCCGTGTTCCAGAACGTATGACCGCACGATTGTTTTGCGTTACGTTGCTAAACCACCTTTTTTGATAGGCAGCCCTTATGTTTTTTATACTAAACATAAGTATTGGTGGTGGTATCTGGATGCCATTTACGGTAGGGAAAACTGTAGCGCTGTTAACGGTATGTTTCAAATGCCCTGGAGTACCCAGTGTCATCATTAACTGTCATGACGTTGCAGCTTGAGCCCCGACAGGCATTATATCTCCTCCATTTACCCATTCGCACAGTACGGATACTCACGGATCCATGGGTGGATGGCGGTTTATATTTCTTCAAACATTTGTCACATACCGCCGCAGAAGCTACTGGGAAGATTTGGACACTGTCAATTTTGAGACCTTCATCCGGTCAGAATCAAACTCCTTTACTAAATCATGTTTCCGCAAAGCAATGGCTTGATTTCATTCCATCTGACCGTATCTTCGAACTTTCATCCAAAATGCAGCCATCAGTGCTATGGGATCGATTCGTTGATTTGGATATTAGCAAGGCCTTTCAGAGTCGTACCTCACATGGCTACTCAACATTAACAGCAGCAACGGGAGAAGGCCTACTTCAACTTGCGGAGGACTACTTCGCAAGTCTAGGAAGATACGTTCGCCTAGGATACACGGCGCTTTCGGATGAATGGGTTCAATTGACCGAAGGCGATGGCACTGCTGAAAGGGTCATGGCCATATTGTTAGGTTATACAATAGCTGCTTTGTTAGCGGCATTATATTTGAACACAATAACCGCCAGTAATGTTAGATCTGTTGGAAGGGCAATTCGATATGCAGTGAGACAGCAGATGATTGTGTTTAAGGTTGGCTATCATCAACCCCCGTATGTTGGATCTTGACATATTTGATTAGGTTGCCCTGTTCATTATTGTGGAACTTGTGATGTTTCCTTTTGGATGCGGAGTCATGCTCGATTTTAGTACCCTCCCCTTATTTCCGGATACTACTGTTGCGATACGGTTGGCATTTGCACAACGAGCACCGGTTACAGCTGCATTTTACCACTGGCTAATAGGTGAAGATATGATTTGATTAGCATCACTTCTACTAACCGTTTATCCTTCAGGTACTATGTTCATGTATCAATTTGCGATTATGTTGGCGACCTGCCGTGAGATTTTACGACCGGGTTGCATGTGGTTTATCAAAGATCCGCAAGATCCAACGTTTCATCCTATTCGAGATATTTTGGACCGTCCGACACTGGCCCAGCTACGAAAATTATCATTGAGTGCAATAATGTATGCAATTGTTGTGACCGTTGGAGTGGGTGGTGTCATCCGGTTCCTTAAAGTTGTTGCGCCAGCTATGCTTCCTCTGAGGTGGAAAATGAGGTATGACATACGACGTTTATTTGTTATATACATTATTCATGCCATCGTAGAGAACCAATATCGGATATTCCCGTTGACTTATTATTCGTTCATCTGATTCTCCCTCCAACTTTACACTATTTCAGACCAAGGAAGCCCGTAAGACGACTGATGACCTTGTGGTGGCAATGGACTGCAAACCAATTGCGTCTGACTTCCTTCATGTTCGGTGAGCGTCGACCGAATGAAGAGTTTACTTCCCCTTGGTCATGGAAAAGGATATTCGGTCTGAATAAAGGTGACGCGGTAGTCGTTCCCAGCCGGGATGGTGGTTTCCGCCGTGCTCCTGCAGGGGACAACATTGCATTCTTGAGAGATAAACCTGCTCTGGTTCCTGTTGATGAAGAAGGCAAACCTTTGGATGAAACAAGTAGGGAGATTATTGCAGCTCAAGATGCGGAAGCCAGACGAAGCGGACGAAGTCCTGCTCAGGACTATACGATCGTTTACGTCCCGTCTGACTTTCACAAACGCGTCATTCTTTTCATCATTTTCTTTTGGCTCTGCGGGTCATTTCTTCTGGTATCTGCTATCGCAATTCCTATCATCGGCGGCCGCGCCATCTTCGGGCTCTTTACACCTCGTGTTTTGCACGACGGTTATTCTTTCATTATAGGCTTTTATCTTGTATGGTGGTCATACCTTGTCGGAAGTTTGTTCGCTAAGATACGGATTCGACGCCAAAGACATTTTCTCGGGCGACAATTTGAGCAAGGCGAGGGGCGTATCAGAGCTAATTGGCTTTTGTTCATCTTCAAGCGCGTCACTGTTTACTTCTCAAAGATTGCATGGCTAGGAATCTGGATGGGATTTATAATGCCTACTCTGGTATCCATTGCAGTCGAATTATACCTCGTTATACCATTGCGGTATGCAGTAAACCCAAATCTCACTCCGACTATTCATATCTTTGAATCATGGGCGAAAGGGTTGATTTTATCTAAAATTATTATACGTACGCAACGAGGTCGCCAGGGTGATGGTCTGTTCGGCGCATTAGATACCGTAAGCAATTACCTTGCATTAACCGCCTAGAATAATTGACTGACTCTTTGGCATTGGTAGATTCGACGAAATGGTTGGCGTCGACCAGACCCCTGGGCAGCCACACGTGATTTCATAATTCCTGCGACGGTTGGGTTGGCGGGGGCCATTATATTACCGCCCTTGGTTGTATTAGCATCTTCAAAGTGGATATCACATCCTTGGAAGATGGAAGATTTACGTATGTGCGCTTCCTTGCTTATACATGTATACGTTTTCTAAGACAATGATTCTATTAGATCGGCTTATTTATCCCATTATTTTCGCAATCGTAGCCACGATTCAGTTTGGGTCGAGCATGTCTGGGGTGTACAAGAAATGGACCCAAACCATTCGCGATAAGGAGTTCCTTGTTGAGATGCGATTGCGCAACTTGGAGTCACCTTCACATGATAAACATAATAAAAATGATGACACTATAGACTCCGAAGATAAACAAGAAGGGCTTATAGATTGAAGAATTTTGCTATTTTTAACGAAAAACTTATACACACTGTATCATTTAATCAGTAAATACAACCAAGTGTTTGTGGGATATTGTCCTTCTACTTTCTTTGCATCAAAAATGGTTGAATTGCTTCTCCAAGGGATCTCGTTTTCTCAAGGATCTGTAAGTCGTCTGGATCTTGCCCATCTCCGTGCAGCCAGAGAGATTTTGTATCGGATTCCGGTGGAGGGAAAAGCCTTTCACTTGTAGGACAGACCAAACCATCAGCGGGTAATTCTCCATCAAGCCAATATCCTCTTATGACTTTCCCAGTACACAAGGATGCCATGGCACTAGAACAGTGCTGCGAAAGAAAGCTAAATAAGATCTTTTGTCAGATGAACGTTGAAAAGGATGACACTTGCGCCAGAACCGTCTTGAATTAGAAGGCGAGAGCTACCCCCCAGCAAATCATTGACCCGTCTAGCATTTATACCAGGTGTAATTGGCTAAAGGACGCACTTCAGCTGCTTTGTCTTTTGAGGTATACAGGTTACGTACATCAGCCTAGATAGATGATTATCTCAGCATCGTTGGATGAAAAGGAAGTACATACCGTATTTCCGATAACAAGGATAGGATTAGAGAGTGTCGAATTGAAAGGACCTAGAGAATTTCGATGTAAACTCCGCGCAACAATGAAACGACCTTGACTGCTTACCCGTGAAACGCTCAACTTCTCTGGGAGACCAATGATGACAAAGGTCCAAATCTACAGCGGCAAATCTCTTCGTAGTCTTCTCGTAGGCCAAAATTACTTCTTCTATATATTGTGTAAGATAGACGGACTTGTCAATGGCATCCGAATAGGCTGGGGTATCTACGCAAGTTACGGCTGTAATAGCTTGTGCCGTCTGAGGTTTAACAGTGGTATTTAATTCGATATTGCTGAGGATATCGTTCATGAAGGCAGCTCCATTGCCTTTCATAGCCTGAGCGAACTTTTCGGCTAAGGACGGCCAGTTGCGAGGTGCATACATCCCACCGAAGGTGGCGCCTAAGGATTTCTCGTTGTAGAGTGACATTGAAGGTAGAATTTAAATTGGAAATACCTTTCACCATACCCGACGTGAGTATTCCAGGTCTATTGGCACTGGTGACAGGTAGAGGGTAGTCATATAAGCTGTCCAAGAAGTTGTCGATTGCTTGACCAATCGAACGAGCAGTTAGTTTTCCGTCCGCCAGAGCACAACGTCCTGGACCAGCCTAATTGAATCTTCAGATTTACAATCATAACGGATACAAAAAAGAATAGTACAGATTCGCAAGCGATCAAGAAATTTTCAAACGCTTTATCAGTGTCGACGAAATCATCTAAATTAGCCGGTCAACATAGACTTTGATTTTTTGAAGGATAAAAGGCATCCTACATACACTTATACCATCCACTTGAATAGGTATTCGACCACAGTTCTGGGTCCTATTGAAAAATGTCGACAGGGACTAAATTATAATTTGACAATGGGGGACCCACCACGACTCCGTCAATTATAACTCGACCTACTTGCTGGGGGAACCTGGAACCGATGGGTAAAACGACACACAAGTGAAGTGTATATAAACACTTACATATTAACAAGATAACTCCCAATTACTGTACCGTAAGAGAATCCCCAAAAATTGATTGGCTGATCTTCACCCTGGATTGCATTACTCATGAATTGTATATCTCGAACGACCGTTGCTGTTCCGACGTGTCGAAGTATGTCACCAGATTTCTCAAGGCATAACTTAGCAAGAGCAGCGTTATTTGCGTCGCTTTGTCGAACGTTCTTCACGAAAACCTCTCGATCAATGGTATCAGAAAGGTTGCGCCATTCTAACTGCATCTCCTGTTGAGTATGAGAATAAAATACGTCTTGTGCCGTCTGGGAGTTGAAACATTCTACGCGTGGTCTAAGATTTATATGAGCACATTTTGTAGGAACAATCAGAGCGGCTTCATTCACAGAGTTTGGTTGATTCCACGAGGATCCCAGCTAACCTACACACCGGAGAATGAGATTCCGAAAAGCCATCACAGCTATGGAGAAACCTCACGATATCGTATCGATTATCCACTGCGTCCGACAATCGTTTGCCAGCACGGTAAATGTAATTTAATCCACTTGTTTTAGACGCGTCATAAATTGACACAAATTAACCAGTATGTAGAGTGCACCCACCTGCCACCGGGGCCTCCAGGGTTAGCAAAAATGGTACCTAGGTAGCCAGTTTTGTTTGTAGCAACATAGCGTGCTAACGCAAGATTGGCATGTCCTGCGCTAGAATTATGATAATCTAAGGGTACACTTGGAAAAGAAATTGTCAATAATCAGACGAGGAACAGTACGACGGTACACTGGGACATACATGATATGCCCACACTCGATGTTATCACCACACGGTTCCCAACGAACTCCAGGCGTAGGTGATCCTCCGAAATTATGGTCTGCTTCATAATAAAGACAGGACGTAGTGTAAAACGCGTCAGTACTCACTCGACACGAATAATTCTCTGCGGCGGTATAAACAAAAAATGACTTGGGATAAAGCAAGTAAGTAGAGCCAATACAAGCGACGACGTTGGATTGATCTTTGACTCTTCAAAGTATTCGAGGTATCTGTTGTGACGGGCAAGCTCAGCTCAGAAACTGAAACCTTCTCCGAGGCCATGTTTGAGGGGAATTGTCGACCGTAGATTTCTCACGCGCTCTTTGGAAATCACATCTATGGTTACCAGTAGATCTAGCTAAGAGCCAAAAGAACAGGTTGAGAATTGCAGATTAATTTATGATAATTTTAACCTATTGATAAAACATATAAAAACTAAAATGGCTAGGCTTGAGAATTCACAAATTGCAAAAGTCTCAAAAGATACGATCTTAGTCTGCATCCGGTGCAAAATGTACTCCGGTAAGCGACGCAGCTGTTTTGAGGGTGTTAGATCTGGAGTTCAATGAACCTCCGAGAATCAGAATTCCGTGAATAACCTATATTCATTGTCTGTCTACGTCCAAAAATCAGCTCCCCGGACGGAACAAGGACTTTGGCGGAAAAAAGAGTAATGCTATAAAAGGTGATGCAAGCGGGGGTGGTGAATTGCTTAATCATGGCTATAGACCTTCGAAGAAAGACAAGTCCTGAGCTGACAGCCCAGACTTGTTGATTGTAGATGCAGAGTCTGGTCTTGGTGTTGATCCCCTCGGCGATGGTGCTTTGGTAGCTGAAAAAACGTTGAATGCTTGTAGTGGTTGTACCGGCGGCGATCGTGGAAGAGGTTTTGAGGTTTGTTGTGATAGTGGTGTGAGGGGTCGAGAATTTCCCATCTGAAAAAGATGGGGCGAGCTCTCGGTCCCGAGAGCTTCATCTAATTCAAGACGGCTAGCTGTAAATTTTGGCGGAGGCCGCAAAATCGGTATATTCACGGACGATGTCGTCCGCTGATCTACACTCTTCACATAGCTTTTAGGCCGAGAAAGAAGATCGCGTTCGGAGAGCGTATGATGCGAGAATTGAGAGGTAGACACGAAATCACCAAAGTCGCCCATGGTATAACTGTCGTCATCGTTATTCTTGATAGGGAGTGATGGGCCACTGGATACGAAGTCATCAAAATCATTAAAGTCCGAGGAAGAGTCGAGTTTAGAGCCAGATGAGGACGGCGTTGATAGGCCGAATTGCGATGTGGGAGGCGGTGAAAGAATCGTTGGGATACTAGATTGCAAGACACGAGGCTGAGTTTCTGGCGAGAGAGATGCGTTTGAACGAGAAGATGAAGCTGAGAACAGATCAAGGGACGTTGGTGGTTGCTGCCGAAAGAGGGTTGATGACTTATCCTTGAACGAGTTAGCTTGTTCCGGATATGGTCTCTGATCTACGGAGGACGAGCCGACATGATCATTACTCAAGAGATCAACAACGTCCGAATGTTTGATGGCATAAGTAGTACGCGACGAGGAAGGTGGTGGAGGTGGCAAAAAAGACCTAAACAACTGTTCTCTATTGAATGAGTTCGATGAGTTCGATGGTGTCTTTGCGTTAAAAGAGTTTGTTGTAATCAAAGAATCGTGAGTCAGGAGATCTGAGGTGACTGTGGGTTTAATCTCCATGTCGGACAGAAACGCCAGGTCATCCGCGGACAATGCAACTTGGGACGGTGAAGGCTGTTCCGCCACTTCAACTATTATGGATGATGGCCGACGGGAAAGGCGGTTCAAAAAACGGGAAACAACAGAGGGCTGTACCTGCTGCGACTCAGAATCAGATGTCCGACTTTCGGTGGAGGAAACGACAGTATCGGACTCCAGGGCAGCTTTCGACGGTAAGAGGGTCAAGGGTGGATTTTCAAGACTAGAACGCAATGATAGTGTCGGCGTAGAGGGTTGAGTTTGCGTCTGCATCTGCTCCTTCTCCTTCCTCTCTGTTTGGGGGGCCTCATGCTGAACGTCAGATGCAGCAGCATCCGGGGTAGGAGCGGCAGCAGTCGTACTTTCTGAAGGAGTCCGACGTTTCCAAAATGACAAAAAGCCGCTTTTTCTCTCAGGTCCCTTTACTGGCTCCTGAGGGTCCGAGAATTCTTCCTTACCCTGCTTCAAATCCCAACCCCACTCATCTTTGGCAGCCGAGCCTTGCATCTTTACCAAATCCTCCCATTGGGACGAACCTTTTAACGCGTAGAAATGGCCCATGGGGCTCGACTGTGACAACGGACAAGAGCGGGTTAGCCGCAAGGCGTTTTTGACAGCTTTGGCAATTTCCGACTGAGGGAACGGGGTGGGTAGCGTAAAATAAGTGGAAGGAATGAGATTATCGACACGTTCCGGCCTATAGTTCGAAAGAATAGTGTCGTAAAAGCATAATAATGGGCAATCATAACTTACAATCCTACAACGTTGTCAAGACCTTTGCGCCACGAATAGTCCTGCCCTTCTGGCATCTTATAATTCGAATAGTGCTGATGAGCAATTTTTTCCCACTGAGAGATAATTGACTGCAAACGCTCTTGAGGCTGGAGTGTTTTTTTTTAAATAAGTTATACGACAGAAGTTATAACTTAAGACTTACTATCTTGTCGTTAAATCTTCTTTGAGCTTCCTGTGCAGCTTCCCAATCATCTTTTGGCCTCGACGTTGTTGGAGAAGGGTCATTAACTGGTGAATCCCAACTAGATTTCCATGGTTCATCAAGTGAATTCCCTGTTCCGAATGTGAGGTCTGTTGGCCAAGATAAATCATTCCTCGTAGAAACAATGACAGGTGTCTCCTGAGCAGATTCAAATGAGCCAAAAGGATCCGGTGTCTCCACTGCTTCCAAAGGTTCTGCAACACTGTCCTCAACAACTTTCGAGTCTTTCAAAGGCAGTGAAACTGAAGTGGTAGGTGGAGACGAGGGAGGTGTGGGTAAAGCAGGTCGAACCGCAGTTTCCACTTCCGGAGACTTGGCATTTGGCTCGACGAGTTGAGAGGGGAGACTAATTGTTTCAGCTTTCCAATTTTTATTCCAAGATGGCTCACCGCTCGCATTGTCATCGACACTCGTCCAGGCGTCGTTTCCTGCGTCCCAAACAGAATCGGAAGCGACGGACCAGGGCGGGAGGTCAACAATGGGGGCACTTGTAGATTTGTCATTGTCCTCCGAAGGCACCTTCCACTTGGGAGCCAGCTGATATTGATTCGGAATTTCTTCATTCTCGTCTGTTGACCATGCATTAGTACTCCAGGGATCCATCGCTTGTGACGAGCGCAGCGACAAGATCACTCGATTACTAATAATGGCAAAGCCCAAGCAGGGCCTTCGAGTCATTGACGGTCCAACTATCCTACGGAAGAGACCGGTCTTTGCATCTCTCCTTTTCTTTTTGAGAAATATATACCTTCATAGTAGCAACATGTTAAGATAACAAAAAAATAATGAAGTACAACAGCCTAGGCGCATGCGTCTTTTTATGTAGACACCTAGAGAGACAAAAGAAGACAAAAAGACGCGTTGCTAATCAACTTCTCGCCATCGAAGATTCGCCTCATAGAATTGAATTAGCTATCGAGATACCACGTCGTCAGCAAATTTGACCAAAGGTAGTAGTAACGAAACTCGCACCTTCTGGGGGAAGCGTTCCTTGCAGTCACGCGAGCTTGCAAAGACCTTGTCGCCATTATTCCTTTCAAAGAATCAGAATTGAAACCCGAGCAAGGAACTATCCACTGTGAACTTACAGTGTAAAGAAAACTTTCAGTTCTCCGTCTAAGTTTTCGATAGTGTCGACATTCTTAACAATTTTCTCCCAGGACTTTTTGATTGCAAGTTCCTCGTCTGCTGGACGATAATCTGCAACAGGACGGTCATCTTCGGCTTCTGGAGAGTCTTGTCTAGAGAACTCTGAAGCGCCATTCCCAGCACCAGCGTTCTTAGCGGAGGAGATTCTCGATGATGTCTTTTTTCTTTTCGCAGGCTTCGGTGGCTCGTCTATCTCCTCGATCTCATCGTCCTCCATTTTCCCAGCTCCTTCACCATCATCGTCGCTTCCTCTTGGGCCGGCCCTTTTGCGTGCAGGCGTAATTATACTATCGCTTTTCTTCCGCTTTTGCCCAGAGGACGCCTTCTCATCTGATTTGCGAGGACGCCCCCGTGAAGATTTCGCGCTCTGAAGAAATTCTCGGGGCGTTTTCTTCTGTTTACGCCAATACTGAGTGATAAGCTCTCCGGCGTTTCTAAAGGAGTAAGTTTTGAAAATGTGAAGTTTAAAGCAAATTGAACATGACACAAACTCTGCATCGGATTCTGTCACCCATGAATCGTGTTCAGAACCGTAACCTTTCCATCTTACTAGATAGCCCAATTTACCCTATAATTTCATGCGCATCAGTTGATATTTAAGTTATCGAGAGTAAAACGTACCCCCTCAAACACGCCAGCTTGGGCTTTGATGATAGCTTCAATCTCGTACTCTTCACCTTCACCTTCACCTCCTTCGTCCCCTCCATCTTCGTCTAGTTCAGCTTCTTTCTCGTCTTCGTTTTCGTTGCTGTTGTTATCCTCTCTCGTTTTTTCTTCTTCCTCTACGTCCCCTCGAGAACCTCGCGTCTTGTTTTTGGATTTGCGGTTAGTTTTGACTTGTTCTTCTTCACTATCTTCTACAATCTCTTTGGACGATGACTTGGGCATCAAAATGACAGGATGGTGTTTACAAAAGAACGCGTTGATATTGCGTTTATACAAAGCGAGTAAGTAAACGGCGCGTGAAACAGTCGCCTTACATAAGCCATGGAATTGGGCAAGAAATGAATCAAATGATAGACGAAATAGTCAAGTCAATGATGTTTGGTCGATAATGTATATATATATACTCATTAATGTAAAGCTTGATGACAACAATAAAAACAGCTACAAAGGCAGGTGAACAGTGTGTAAGATGTAGAATAGGAATTATGAACAGATGTCCCCTCGCTATTTTTGACTCTTGAGATATATACAATTCAAGTCTCAATTTTTATCTTCTTCCAGCTCCAGGGCTTGCACTGCGATTACGACCTTGTCTGTTACCACGACCTTTGGGACCCGAAGGAGGCGGTCTCATAAACGCGAAATCGCATTGTAATTCCTGTTCTAACAGGGTGGTTCCAGAAGTCTTCTCAATCGCGTTTTTCGCCTCATCGTGTGTCTCGTATTCAACAAGTGCGTAACCCTGAAAAGAAGTATAGAATATTGAATGGAAAATACAAAGAAAGAGATTCAAAAAAAAACTCGGCTTACTTTGACATAGCCTGTACGTCGGTCTAGATTGAGATGCAAATTTTTTATTTCACCAAATTCGGCAAATCGATCCTGTAGATCTTCTTCTGTAGCTTCTTCGTGTACTCCAGTAACAATGACGATCCATCCTTCAACGGCTGTAAACATACCACGTAAGGTATTGAGGGGAGGAGGATAAATAGTTGCTTACATCTTGCGGCTTTTCCAGTATCTCCCGCATTAACGGACTCGAGTCTCTCAAATGTCGGCTCTGTAACTTCCATGGTATCATTTCCACCTTTTTAAAAAATGAAAGCAACTGAGCGTGAATCATGGTTAAGATTGAGATGGTTGCGAACCATTGTTTCGAAATCCTCTTCCCCTGCGACGAACGGCACCATTCCCTAGTCATTGAGTAAAAGCCCATCATCAGATGCGTTGCATACGTATATGTATAACTTACCCTCGTCAATATTCATTTCATCGTTGTCAGACATAATGGATGAACACGCTGGCCGAAAGGTAAGTTTTGTTCACTTCGGAGTGTGGCGTTGTTGACGACTGTGTGTCCCCCCGAGAGCAAGCGCCCTCCCCGTTTATCTACTACAACACTGCACTTCTTGCCAACACTCCTCGAGTTTCAACTACGTATTTAAAACATAAATACGCTTTTCTCAAACTGCTCAAATAGTGTAACACAATTCGCAGGCCAGCGAAGCAAGTCATTAATTACCAAAATTCAGATATTTTTGCTGTTACCGATTACGGTCATTAATGCACCCCACCCACCTACAGCACGGGGTTACAGGTTCGGCCTACGATGTCCGCCAGGCTACCCACTGTGTAATCGCCAGTATTAATCCCTGTCCTCGTCATGCATGAAATAATTAGTTGAAACGAGGACAGGGATTCAATTTAAAATTTCAGGATTTTTCGACAAAAGCTCGCAAGTGCTGGGAGCTTGAAGGAAATACGGCATGAACAATTGCCAAGACCCGATGCTCACAACGTTTATTATTAGTTTATTATTAGCTTTGGTCGACTAACGAAAATTTTCACTCTCCTTCATAGCAGTGAGCTAACTTTCTTCTCAATCAATTCACCAAATCTGATAAAAAATTTGAAAAAAAAAAAATACTTGGAGTTGGCCGAATCCTAACGGTAGTTCAGAAGACTTCTCCGATCGCCTGGATTGACTATACCCACGGTACGTAGAATGTGGACAATCAAGGAGATCGGACTTATTGCTGTGCGTTAGGAGCTCGGCCCTACGAGGAACCTATAATAAACTTCACGTGCATTAGTTTGACTGCACCACGGTGTTGATTCGTTGGTCTTTGGATCAGGTATATAACATCCTTTAGTTTACTCCCATTGCCTTTACTTCTAATGCCCTCAACAATCGACACTCCTCGCTGCGCCGTTTGCTACGAACCCACCTCATATTGGTGTAGTCGCTGCCAGCAAGTATGGTACTGCAGCGCCGAACACTTGCAAAGCGTAAGTGAATTCACCTTCATATATCTGCATGTTCTTAAAACATGTTGTTCAGGACTGGGCCGTACACAAAAGAGCTTGTAGACCTGCTGTTGCTCAAAATCCTCATCAGTTTGCCGTCACTGCCAATCCTAATCAAACCATCTCGGTCACCGCAATTTATTTCCCAGTAAACGAGGAAAAACCCCGCCTTATCTCGATTGAATGTATACCGCCAGCAGATTTATCAGTAGGACCGTGTCCTAGCCCCATTATTGAAGGATGGTTTCCCCATGGTCGGCCCTCCAGTCTTACTTTGACTCAAGGACTCAATCAAGAATCACTACGTTTCCCTCTTCAGGTTTACTACGATGCCGAAGCACTATCACGGTCGCATCCCATTAATCGTTCTGTCTACAGAATAACATCGGGCCAAGCCCCGCGGCCGTGGCACGGGGCAGTTGTCGTTCTCAAATACTCTGGGACCCGTCGACAATGCTACGCAGATGCCTCCCTTAATGATTTACCAGCGTTATCGGCATATTTTCTGGGGTATAATTAGGATTTTATTAATTTAATTCAAACACGTTTGCCTTCTTTCACCCTCCGTCCACTGCATGGAATGCTCACTTATTTTTTTTGCATTTGCTTTGATTCTGTATGGTTGTACGCCGGGACATTTTACCCAATTCTCACTTCATCTTTATCTCGATTGCTTTTTGTAAAGATACGGTCAATGGAGGGCGGATGAGGACCTGAGTGTGTAATATGTGTTTGATAACATGCGCACTTGACCAGCCTCTAAAGAAAATTTCCGTATCTTTTGACTAAATTGAATGGGATTTAGCAACATTTTACCCGCCGAGGCTCGCTCTAGATTCCTCTTTTTTTTTCAGCTTTACGTAAGCGGCTTACGTAAATTGATAACGTGGACTCTTTTCCAGATCTTTTACCGTATTTCTAGTGGTTGGAGGAAGACAATTGTTGCATCATTTCATAATGTTCAAAATTTCATCATTTCCACTTCGTGCTCAGCACATTAGTCTTACTGTGAAGCAACACCCCAGTGTAGACGCTGATGTTCTAATGGACCTCGACGAGACATACGACGAAGTAACAGCGAAGATATCTTCTCCAGGGGAACGACTCACATCTGCTTTTGCCTTCATGCGGTTCGTTTTCGTTTTCGATCAAAGTTTCTAATGCGATGTATACCTAAATTTGGTAGTGGTCATGGAACTTACATCGAGAATGAACAGGTTAGTTAAGTCAGCCATGCTTAATTTGTTATTTATTTTTTCTATCATTTTTTAGGTCATTGCATCTGTCGCCGGAACAGTTGACAGAGTGAATAAACTTATTTCCGTTAAAGCGATCAAAACAAGGTTCGTTATTTTGTCATTGCGGTGCTGATATGAGAATGTACCGTTCTTTACTTAGGTACAACCCGGAAATGGCTGACCTGGTTGTCGGAAGAATCACAGAGGTAGGAACGTTCATTTGCGCTTCTATTCCAAATTGCACGGCTCATCGCACCGGGGAAAGACAGGTTCTACCCCGAAAATGGAAAGTTGACGTGAATTCCCGCCAGGATGCCGTTTTACATTTGGCTTCGGTCAATCTGCCCGGTGGTGTTCAGGTACGGTGCAGCCCACGAATAATTATATATATTTTCGACGTACTTTTCGCAATCAGCGGCGTAAATTAGAAAGCGATGAGCTTCAGATGAGAACTTTTTTCGAAGAAGGAGACCTGCTTGTCGCTGAAGTTCAGGGAATCTCATCAGATGGGAGCATGCAACTCCACACACGTACATTAAAGTTTGGCAAAGTGAGCACATGGGCCATTGTCTCGCAGACTAATTCCATATTCATATTTCTCAAGTTACGGAACGGTCAGCTCGTGACTGTGTCTCCAATTCTCGTCCGACGGCTAAAATCACAATTTTATTCGCTACCTTGCGGTGTTGATCTTATCCTTGGGCTCAATGGTTACATATGGGTAAGCAAGCATACTCGAGAACAAGAGCAGGAAGGAGAGGTAGGGTTTGATGCCGAGGCCGTCTATTCGAATAAAAATGATGTACGTATAGGCTCGCTCAAACCCTGTCATTCAATTAAGTTCCCCGTCGTTTTTTTGTAGGTCATTGACACTGCTACGCGCATAGCCATCGCTCGTGTCGCCAACATCATCAGCATATTAGCCCGTTACTTCATTCCCATTACGGACGAAGTTCTTTTGGATGCGTATGAGTGGGTATTAGACCAGGAGTTTGACGTGAAAGAACTCCTACAAGACGATAATGCGGAAGCCTTGGTTGCAGCTATCGTAACTCATTCTTGAGTTGTACAATGCATTTTATTCACTGTCACTCATTTGGTGGTTATGTCAACCGCACTTATTAGAATGTCATATTCGGTATCTGACCTGACAAGTCGCTTCCATTCCCTTCTTGCTACGGCCTACAGGTAATGAGCTCACGCCTGTGATTCAATAAAACATTGGAATAATTTCATTTCAGGTGACGTTAGATCGTATATTTCCTTGTCGAATATTTTTCAGAACTCGAAGCCTTCATTCGTCCCTGAGCATGAGACTCAAATATGTATGTAGTTCGAAAACTAAGAGGATCGCCGTGCATATTTAACAAACAAACGGTTAATCACCACGGAGATAAGGAAATAAGAGCAATTAGGATCAAATCTAGGGTAGACTGACACTTACATACCAGCTCGATTTAGCGTGGTTTCATTACATACCGGTATTACACATCTTCCCTTGGAGTCGCCACCGCCATGACAAACACAGCAGACGTACATAGTGACAATTACCAAGGATCATCCTCGGAACAGATTTAGAGTTCGGGTGTTCTAATAACAAAGACTCTTCAGGATGGAGTACGAATTGAGCCTGAACGGCTTGAAGTTTGCCTGAGATCTGGATCTAAATTACAAGCGTGACAACACGAGTCGTCACCTGTATTCTCATGTTGTTCTCATGTTACATTAAAGTTCATAGAATCCTGTACATCCTTGTTTGGCGCCCGTTCTTCGTCATTCAAGAATTCATGGATTATTTAGTAATAACTCAAATTGCCTATCAAAAAGCTTGGGCTTCACCCCCATATCTTTCCGGCAGCTGCTCCTTGGATATATATGGTAGGAGATCTTGACTGATGACGGCGGCGCCATGGCCTACGACACTCATTTTGCTGAAAGTTCTTGTTGGCAAAAAAGGCTTGAAGGCCCAGAATAACCAGGACATGAAAGTCGGGACATTAACAAACCATTTCTTATGCTTTCCAAACATGTATAAGAAGCGAGAAAAGAAGAAGGCGTACAAAAATACACCTACTAAAAACTCCGGGTAATAGTTTGTGAATATTTCTGTCGCTTCGCTTGCAGCTCTTTTTGAGTTGGCATCTCGACTAGATAATGAAACGCCTTCGTAATCATGGATTTGAAGCATTTGATCGGTCGTTTCAAAATCTAAGAGACGGATTCCTTTCTCCATTAAAGAAACTCTCCATCTGTGGGGATCATACCGACTGTCAAACAGACAAATTGTTACTGAGACGGAGAATTGGAACCCAACCTTAAAAACCTAGGAGTATCGCCGAACACCGCCTGTAGGTCTTGATTAGCACCATACAAATTGTAACTAGGTCGAGATCATCGGAAGGTTGTTTACAAAGTATAAACGAGTTTGGAAGACTTACGTCACCGGACGCCCTTCTTTATCCGAGCCCGAAACATGTCCAAGGCTACCGAAGATTTCATTGGGAAATTGCTCATTTAAAGTTTCCTCTGGTTTGAAGCTATCTCTCCAGCGAAGAGTCTTTATTAACATATCCTTAGCTGTTGGCACATCGAGGTTTCTGTGATAAGCCAACTGTCAACTCTCACTTGGCAGAGACCTAAAAGAAAAGGGGGGCTAGCCTTGCACGAAGAAACTTGATTAACACGACGCTAGCACGCGCATCATGAAAATGATTCGGATCGATGGGAACATTCCATAGGACGATTGGGGTCGTTCTAGCGTTCTCTTTGTCCGGATAGGCTTCTGCGAATAAATCTGGTAAGGTTGACTTGCATTTCGTAAACTTTACAAGTTAATAAGCCATCAACTAAGAGAGCCCACACCCGAAAATCCCTCAAGGCCACCCATTCATCTTGGGTAAACTTCTTTGTCAGAGCATTTTGCGGTTCCTCTGGCGATTCTGAAGAGCTTGCATTTGCGGGGATTTCCTTAGGTACATATTTCAATACCATTTTCGAGATATATGAATCTTTGAGAAGGACATACTGAAACAGATAAAACAAGGTATGTATTAATCCAAAGAGCAACATCTGTACATACCTGATGTTACTCCAACAATGTCGCCTTCTGTCGTCATGGTCTACAAACTGAACTTGTGACAAAGCTGAATTTCAGGGTCCGCTTTGATGCGCTCATATACACTGGCAATTTGCGGTACTGCATAGTCTCCTGAATTTGCTTCATGCGCTAGGAATCGCAGGGAATCGCTTGTCGCTGCACAGAGATATGCATTATGCATTATGTGCGGTATGTAAATGGCCGAATTGCAATAGAGTTGGGTCAGCTATCTCTGTGCGATGCCTAATCCGGACTATTATTATCAAATCCAACAAATTCCCGCTCACCTGAGTTCCGATCGACCAATGTGATGATCCACAAAAGTTCGGCGTAAGAAGGAAAAGTGATATTTCGTTGATATTTCGTTCCATTCCCGCTCGATTGCCGCTTAGATTGGCCGTCTGGCATCTGGCAATTACGTCAGCTATCCGTGTTTCCCACGATGAGCCTTTTAGTCATTCTTTTCTATTGAGACCGTTGACGGCACTAACAGAAGCTTTCAAATTGTTTTATTTATCTATCTCTTTTTATATCTTTTTGGCTATTCCATCCGGCATTTCTAGTGCATGTGTCTATGCACTTAACGCTCAGTGCATAACACACCCAGTACCCCCTTTTTGTCTAGTGAATTCCAATCGTATCAAGGCACACATCACCGTATACCGAGGTTCTGACGAAGCTGTTTGTTGCTGTTGATGGATAACATTACTGTTCCCTTTTCTGCTACTCTTTCTTCTTTTCTCCCTAATTCTTCAATGTGGCCTTCAGGCAAAAGCCCTGTAACATTACCCGAAAGTGACCCTTCAGAGCCTCTCGTAGAGTCTGACAGCCAGAAATGTGATCTGCGTATAGAAGGAATGACTTGTGGAGCATGTGTTGAGGTAATGTGGTTCCTTTCATACTATCGGTCAAGCTAATAACACCTATGGTAGTCTATTGAGTCCATGCTGAGGAATCAACCTGGAATTCGGTCTATAAAAGTAGCGCTTTTGGCTGAAAGAGGTGTAGTCGAATACGATCCTCGATTATGGACTGTTGAAAAGATTGTTGAAGTAAGTTTATTTCTTTTTGTGCTTCTTCAAGCTCATTCTCTGCCCGAGCTGCTAGGAAATATCGGATATCGGTTTCGATGCCACAGAAATCCCGGTCCATGCAGCCGATGGTATAACGTTACGTATCTATGGCATGACCTGCTCAGCTTGTACATCCACTGTAGAGAAGGAATTAGGAGCTCTTCCCGGGGTACATTCTGCATCTGTTTCACTGGCCACCGAGACGTGTCTTGTTACCTACGATCGCTCTTTCATAGGCGTCAGAGATATGGTCGACAGAATTTCAGAGTTAGGTTTTGACGCCATGATTTCTGATGACAACGACGCAACACAATTACGATCTCTAACACGGACGAAAGAAATACATGAGTGGCGCGATCGGTTTAAAGCCAGCGTTGCTTTCGCTATACCCGTATTTTTTCTCACCATGATTGCCCACCGAATACCCTTCTTTCGACCCGTAGTCAATTATCGTATCACTCGTGGGATCTATTTGGGAGATTTTCTTGTGTTTATCCTTGCTCTTCCCGTTCAAACAATCCTTGCACGACGATTCTATCGCAGTGCTTTCAAGTCTCTACGTCATGGTTCAGCTACGATGGATGTACTCGTGGTATTGGGTACATCTGCAGCCTTCCTCTATTCAGTACTGGCGATGATTTGCGCAACCATTAACTCCGATCCCGACTATCGTCCCGTTGTATACTTCGACACCTCGACTATGTTGGTAACGTTCGTATCTTTGGGGCGATATATGGAAAACCTAGCTAAAGGCAAAACTTCAGCTGCACTTACCGATCTCATGGCATTGAAGCCAACAATGGCGACTGTATATATCGACCCCGAGCGTACCCAAGAAAGGCGGGTTCCAACAGAGTTAGTCCAGGTCGGCGATATAGTAAAGATCGTCCCTGGAGACAAAATACCCGCAGATGGGACAGTGGTCCATGGGAGTTCGTCGATTGACGAGAGTGCAGTGACGGGAGAGTCTGTCCCAGTATTGAAACAAGTAGGAGATACGTGCATTGGTGGAACGGTTAATGGATTGGGAACATTTGACATGCTTGTTACTCGGGCAGGAAAGGATACCGCCATAGCTCAAATCATCAAACTAGTGGAAGAAGCTCAAACAAGTAAAGCGCCTATTCAAGCTTTTGCGGATAAAGTGGCCGGATATTTCGTTCCAGGTGTTATTTCACTTTCTGTCCTTACCTTCTTGGTTTGGATGATTATTTCTAATTGGATTATTCCTATGCAAGACCTTCCGGAAGTATTCCATCACCCGGGTTCGAGCAAACTCGCAGTTTGTTTGAAGTTGTGTATATCGGTTGTGGTGGTCGCATGTCCGTGCGCACTAGGTCTTAGTACGCCAACGGCTATCATGGTTGGTACAGGTGTTGGCGCGAAGAACGGCATCCTGATTAAAGGTGGTCGTGCTCTCGACGCGAGTAGGCATGTTCGACGCGTTATTCTCGACAAAACGGGTACGGTAACAGAAGGGAAGCTCACTGTTTCATCCATCTTTTGGGCCCCTACTTTGGATGATTTGGATGCAGTCAGCACACCGACGGCATCAGCTCAGATTCCCCTGTCTTCATCGCGATCTTCTATAACTGACCTTTCACTCCCGTCCGTCGACGGAACGGTTTCACGTTTGGGCGTTCTTGCGATGGTAACCGCTGCTGAAGCCCGTTCTGAGCATCCGTTAGCTAAGGCAGTAGCAACCTACGGCAAGGCTGTTATTTCCAAGCAACCGGATTCGGGTGCAAGTCTGCAGACCGATATCACGCGTTTCGAAAGTTTTACGGGAGCTGGTATCAAAGCGTCTGTGACCCTACCTCTCCAGAAACTGTCGTACGATGTTTATGTGGGGACAGCTTCATTCGCTGTGCAGGGAAATAGTAAACAAGCCGAGACAGAGTTTTCTTCTTATTCGTTATCAAGTGCTTTATCCGACTACGAAACTGCGGAAACGACACAAGGTCGAACTGTCATATTTGCCTCCATGTCCAAGGATGGCCTCTCACCGTTACAGCCGGTCCTGGCGATTTCTCTGGCCGATCGACCCAAACCTTCATCAGTATACGCTATTCGTGCCCTGCAAAGTATGGGTATCGATGTAAATCTCATGACGGGAGATGGTGAATTAACCGCTAAAGCTGTCGCGGCTGAAGTAGGCATTCGACCCGAAGGTGTATGGGCTCGTATGAGTCCGCAAGGCAAAGCCCGTGTTGTGGAGCATCTAATGGAAAAATATGGAGGACAAGGTATTGCTATGGTCGGGGATGGCATAAATGATTCTCCTGCGCTAGTGGCTGCTTCCGTTGGCATTGCGCTCTCGTCTGGCACTACTGTCGCTGTTGAGGCGGCGGATATAGTTTTAATGCGCTCTGATTTGTTGGACGTCGTTGCTGCTTTACACTTGTCAAAGAGTATTTTCCATACTATTCGGCGGAATTTCATTTGGGCTTGCGCTTATAATGTGCTTGGTATCCCTCTCGCAATGGGTTTATTCCTTCCGTTGGGCATTAGTCTTCCACCTATGGCCGCTGCTGCTGCTATGGCGTTCTCGAGTGTTAGCGTTGTTACGAGCTCTTTATTGCTCAGACGGTGGGCTCGTCCTTTTGACTCCATTATGCCGGGTGAATCTCTTCCGGTGAGAGATCAAGAGACCATCTGGGTAAGCGCGAAATGGGTGTTATTTGATGTTATAGACTCGATGAAGGGAACCATTGCGTCATGTTTCGGTACACGGAGGGGTGCAATACGTGACGGCTACAGTCAGGTACCGATGGAGATGGAAGGGCGAGAGGCTGAGCAGGCAGTTTGAAGTTTACGTCCCCCTCCGGTATATTTAGTGTAACAAATCCACATATTTATTGTTTAAATTGCTTAATACTTCTCATCATCAATTCATTAATATGTCAGTTGGGCTTCAAGTCTGTTATACATACATACATATAGCGTGGTACAAGTAAAGGGGTTTCGCAGTCCAGATATTTACTGACCCAACTTAGCTGCTTGTTATTTAGAATAATACTACTATAGAGTACTGGATTGTTCATTTTACCTTTCTCGAAGCTCCGGCTTTTTGCTGCAAGTTAGAACTCGGTCAATAGATATGTATGTATCCATTCGTTGACAAGACGACTGCATAAAAGAAAAATGTCCTGCATGCATTCATTATCTATACAGATGTCTTACAAAATACACAAATAAATTCTACACATGAGGTATGAAAGCCTTTCGAAAACTAAATTCACTTTCAGATGCAAATATGCCGTTCAAAGTTGCGGCGAGTCGGATACCACCCATGGCAAGTAAGCGTTCAACAGTCTTGTCCTTCCTCAATATATCCATGTACTCCGGGGTGTATATTTCGATCGTCGCATGATGTTCGTCGGCCATCGCGGGAGGCCAGATGAACTGACAGTTTAGGTCATGGATAGGTTGAGCCCAATGGTATGGGCATGCGAGGGTGGTATCAGTCTCCGGAATAGGGACTCTATGTGCCTCAGGAGAATCGGGTAAAGGATGTTGTTCGGAACCTTGGGTAAGAAAATGGGATGAAATAGTGTCGGGACAGTGAATCCAGGACTCAATGTCTTCAGTCCATATGCCGTATACGTCCTCAATCATGATTTGCCTGATAAAAGGATCGTATATGGTGCCGCGAAGACGAGACTCGATAGATGGTGCGTTTGGAAGGCGGCGGTCGTACTTCCGTGGAGTCTGATAAATCAATTCGGAGATAATCTTGCTATCCCAAACGGAATGAAAATCTGACACGAAAGGGAACGTCGCGAAATGTTAGGTAGATATGAAAAAAAAAACACTGAAAAGAAGCTAGATGAGAGCAATAACGCACTGGTTGAGCGGCCTTGCCATTTTACACGATCTAAAAAGATAGGGTTTAGTCAGCTATACAGCGAGGTGTTGTGGTCGAAGCAAGGTGCTAATATTACCGTTACTCACCTCCGTTACCTCCTTTGTTACGTCCAGTCAGGTGAAGTGGCATGTGCATGTCACCCATGAAATGGACCAAAAACTTGAGAGCTTCGTCGGCGCCAGGTCTACCGTCAAGAAGCCACTCCGTCGTGTTTTGGATAGCGCTAAGTACGTTGATGCGAGGAGCTCCTTGCCATCCTTGCTCACCAAATACGCATGTTGATGGCGGGTGATCGCCGTTTCCATTAACATAATGGAGTGCGCTTGACCAGCGCATTCGACCTTTGATTTGATCTGCCCAGGCAGCCACTTTTGCGAGATGACAAGATGGTTGATAAAAGGGTGCCGTTGAATTGAAATTATCAGGTAAGGGGAAGATAGCATCTTCTTCTCCGTCGTCGTCGACGAGTCGGCTACTTGAAAGAATGTTGCAAATTGTCTCACGAGTGGAATCAACCAGATACATTTCGGCGATGGTTGCTACTATTTCATGACCTTGTTGCGTATGTCAGTTCAACATGATCCTAAATGCGTAGTTTCGAGAGATCTATCACCAACGGCACCCCAGGCATGGACATTCCATATCAGACCACAAAGCGGTAGGAATGTGATGAGACGCATGGTAGGTAGGAAGGAAGAAGCAGATGAATAAAAAAAAGTATTTGCGAAAGGCCTTGTTATTATATAGCCTAGGAGAGGAGGAACTCCTGAAAATGAAAACACAACACAATAGATCCCTTTGAGTTCTCTCCTATCTGCCGGCAGATACTCCGCGTAGTGTCACGCTTGATGCGTTACGCGTTACGCACGTGCCGAAGAACGGCAATGGCTGTCAAACAACTATGGACCTACCAGAACGACGATACTATGGGTCAGCACGCTTCAGACTTATCCATGATTCACCGCGTGCTGCATATTCCGGAGATTCTAAGTCTAATCTTCAAGTTCTCAGATATTCCCGTACGCAAAAATGCAGCTCTCGTTTGTAAACTATGGATGGAACCAGCTTTAGATCAGCTGTGGAGATCTGTTACACCCTTGGCATTATTCCAACTGTTGGCACCGATGCGTCTAATTGACACTCGTCCTATTGAGCCGCTTGTGGGTATTAATGCTACAAACCTCAAGATTCTAATCCCTCACTCATTCTCAAGTGGATGTTCTCCTCCTACATCTCACCCTCTGCCTGGTCGCGTTTCGACTTTTATGCAAATCGTGTTCGAGAGCTAAATATCGCGGATGATGACCGCTTGCACTATTCCCTATTCACAGAGTTCTCTCGTGCCCGCGCTCGTTTGATTGTTCTCCCTCGTCTACAGCGTCTCACTTGCTCGACCTCTTACTTGATACATACCACCCTTTTCATGCATCCTAGCGTAAAGTCTTTGTCAGTAAAGTTGGATGGCCCGTTCTTAGCAGGCGAAGGCTTCAAAGAAGCTAAGGCTTATTTGGTGGAAATCTCTGCTAGGCTTCCAAATTTGACAACCCTTGACATCATTGCTTCATTTTCCGTTGTCCGCGTTGAGCGGGAATTGATCGAGTTACTACGCGGGCTTTCTCGTCTGGAAGAGCTCGTCTTGCCTCGCTATTGGATCACAAATTCTATATTGACTGCTGTCGAGAAACTACCTGCTTTACGAGTCATCCAGTGGGAATACAGCCATAGCGGAGAAGGTGACGTTGAAGATATCGCAAAGTTCGACTATGTTCCCTCTCAAAACTCTTTCCCTTCCTTGGCTGATTTCAACATCGAAGCGGATATCTCGTCAGTCATGGTAGTCCTCGGAGTACCATCATTCGCAAGTCACCTTGGTATGCTATACATCCGCTCCCTCAATGAGGTGTCTCCAGCCCAGCTGCACGACCTCCTTGCTCATTGTAGGATGAAATGTTCTTCCTTGGGTCAGCTCAGATTGGAATTTTTTCCCAACCAACCGCCGATGGAAGGTTTCGCAGAGAATGTCACCATCGAGACATTGTCACCTATACTTTCGTACAAGCACCTCACTCACTTCTCGCTTCAGTATGTTTATGCGGTGTCACTCACGGACGGCGACATCGCTAGCATAGCCTGTAGTTGTCCAGCTTTGATTTCCTTCAATCTTGCTAAAGATTTTTGGTCGGCTGGGGATCCAAAGTTGACGCTGGGTGCCTTAATTCCTTTGGCGGAGTATTGTCACAATCTGGAAGAATTGGGTCTTTGTCTTGATGCAAATGTCATTCCCGAAATTTCTGACGCAACTCCATCTTTCAAGCGCATTCGTTCAATTGACTTTGGTAATTCCCCCATTGATTCTGATAGGGTCGACCGGATTGCCCTATTTCTGAGCTATGTTTGTGTTAGGGAAACTGTCGATCCTCACCTTCGCACAGTCGATATATTATCAGAAAAGAGCTGGGATCCAATATATTTCAACACGTTGAAGTATTCGGATGACATATTACGAGAAAGATCCCAAAATTGGTCTGACGTCAATCAACGGCTTGCCATGTTGTTAGCTTTGCGTGTCGAGGAGCGTATGCGGACCAGACGTCTAGAAGCCGAACTCGAAAAATTCAGATCAAAGGAGCAGAGGCAGCGCAAACATTGGTCGCCATTCAGGCGCGATCGGCATGCGCAACAGTTGCTGTAGTCTTCGAAACATTTTCACCCCTGATTTAATTTATTTATCTTACCACCTTTTGAGGATTTGTACTTGTTTCTTTGTATAAGTTTCAGTAGTGGCATGATCCGTTGAACTTTTCCATGAGGAGCATTCCATTTGTAGACGAGTCTTTTTTTTTTTTTTTGGAATGTACACATAGTATCTCTGAATCTCCAAGTATCTAAGATACATACGCGGTCGAATACTCTAACAACTCAACAAATTTCTCGAAGAAAACCCGACCATTTGCAATGAAATATCGCATGGCAACTTCTTATTGTTCTTGTGCCGGCGAGCCGATAAAAATCGGGAAAAAATAGCTCCACCGACAGCAGCCTGGACAACCGTTGCCGCAGGCGTCTCTCGTTGGAGCTCCTAAAGTTACGCAAAAATTTACCCGATTGCGTTGAATATGGTCGGGTTCTAATCGGATGTTATGGAACGAATGAAACAATATTTTACAGAGTGCATTTCTCCACAACATTTTTTGGCCTCAGTTAGGTCGCGGACGAGGAGCAGATGGGCAGATTCAAATGACACGAAATGTCACGCGTCTCCACTTCGTGACACTCTGTTCACAACCTTTTCTATCCTATCCTTACGGTTGCTATATTGGTGGCACGACAGGAGTCTGCTTTTGAGTATAAAATGCGACATTGAGCTTGATCTATATGTTGTGTCTTTCTTTCAAACGATCAATAAATCAGATGGAAAAAAAAAAAAAAAAAAACTGAACTGTACCTCCGGATTCCGGAAGAATATCGCGACTTCAAGAAAATACTTCTTTACAGTAGTAAAGGTGAGTTCTCGGTTCTTCACCCCATCTTTGTTCATAAAATGTCCTTTCTTCGGATGAATCGCCGTTGTCTAAATTTAACTGCTTTTAGCTCGAAAGAGGTCTCCTCCAGGGGTCGTACATGGTGAAATGCGTATAAAAAGCTCACTAGGCAAGCTCTTCTTTGTGAATTACAAGGCAATTTCGAGCCCTCTCTTTCATCCAAAATGTTCACAAAGGTCTTTGTTACACTTATTTCTATTGCCTGCGCTGCCGCGCACGGTGGCGTTCTCTCCTACAACATTGCCGGAGCTGAATATAAAGGGTTAGGAAGAATCGAAGTCTGCCCAGTTCTTTGTTTGATTTTCAAGTATTTAGGTTTGTTCCGTACAATACACCAACTGGCCAATCGACGATCCAACGTCAATGGGCCAATTACAACCCACTAACCGACGTAGACGGTTCGTAATCAAAATTATCTTTATCGCCCCGCACATGATATAGACTTATATATTGAAAGACCCGAACTTGGCTTGCAACGATCCTGGAACGACTACCGACCCCCAATTGACCGCTACTGTGGCAGCGGGCTCTGTTGTCATCGCATACTGGAACAACCCTTGGCCACACACGTATGTTGCCTTTCATTTCAAGTGACATATTATGGCTGGAGACTGATTTTTCTTTTAAGCATTGGTCCCGTTCTGGTTTACATGGTAATTTTTTAGAATTCTCGTCTTGTGAAACGGTATTAAGGTCGGGCTTGTCTTGTTTCTCAGGCTAATTGCAATGGTGATTGCACGGATGCCACGCCTTCGGACCTCGACTGGTTCAAAATCAACGAAGCTGGCCTGATTTCAGGAACTATTGGAGACGGTGCTTCACGCTCTTTCTCTTGACTGGTCTGATATTCAACGATGCTTTCTAGGAACGTGGGGTATGGGTGAACTCGTCAATGACAACTCATCCTGGACTGTTACACTACCTACGGAGCTGCCGAATGGAAATTACATGCTCAGACATGAACTGCGTACGTTGATGTGATCCCAGTTTACTCATCCAATGATCAAGGATTTCTTTTTGCAGTGGCAATTCACACAGCTAATCAACCTCAGTTTTATCCCGTATGCCGTTTCTAACGCGTTCAGTCTCTTCCTCAAAACAGAATTAATTTATTTCAGGAATGTGCTCAATTGACCATTACGAATGGTGGAAGTGGTACCCCGGGGCCGACTGTAAAATTCCCCGGTGGGTACAGTGCGACCGACCCAAGGTAACCAAACCCGGTTTCCCCTGTATCGTATCACGAATTAATCAATATCACGTATACAGCATCGACATCGACGTATACTCCCAAGGTAACATGGACAATTCTACATACCCGATCCCGGGACCTCCAGTATGGCCATCGTCGTGAAAAGAAGCTGTAGGCTCATCGGTAGCAGCCATGCAGATATTATTATGAACCGCAAATAACCGAAATTTGTTTTTTGTATGTTATAAAGATGAATCCGAATCCGCTATATGACTGTACTTGAAAAATCACTACGTATCGGCAATACCATGAATTTCGAAAAGTCTCGACTTTGAAGACGACAGCATCAAATTATATCGAATTAAGAATTAACATATAATGTACACCAGAGGACAACCCAACCCAGAGTTGAAAAGTCACTATGTATTAATTATTGCCTTCAAACTGTCTTTGGAAGCTGGTTTCCAACTCCGACTCCTCTCGACATTAATGTCCACAGTGACATTCGGAACGGATTCTGATGTAGTGTCGGCAAAAAACGTGCACAAATGTCATCTCTCAAGTTCCTGTAAGAGACGTTTTCTGTTGTGATAAGCCGCGACTGACAATAGGGATAGACAATCATTTCCCTTTACCTTTATGGGAACCGGAACGGCCAATCCTTTCTTTGCGCGACAGCCTCATTCGCCTCTCTCGTAGGCTGATAATACCTCTTCTCAAATCTCGAGGATTAAAACAATATCCGCGGACACACAGCGCCGCAGTTTTCAGAATTGGACCAAAGCTGGGTATGAAATTGGATTGTTGGGGCCAGTTTTCCGAAGCAAATACCTTGCAATTCGTACGCGAAAGGACCACAATACCGGTTCCTGTTGTTTTGGATGCTTGGAAGCTACGTGACGTCAGCGTTCTCCTGATGGAATGGATTCCAGACTGCCAGCCTATAAAGAATGTGTGGGCCTGCTTGACTGATTCACAAAAGCAAGAAATCGCCACAGCCACTAGGGAATATGTCGATCAACTACGAGCTATTCCTCCTCCAGCGAACGTACTTATTTCAGCGATAGATAAGGGCCGCCTCTTTCATGATGCTGTACTGAGTCGACCCTGTGGTCCTTTCCTCTCCGAGAAGGACTTCAATGATTTCCTCGTGTCTCGCGTTGAACCACTTGCTACGGTTCCGAGTGCGCGAGAGCAACTGGACATGATACACCGTCATTTACGAGTGGATCATCGAATCTTCCTTACGCATGGCGATCTCAACGCGAAAAATATCCTTGTGAATAAAGCAGGGCGGATAGTTGCCATCGTGGATTGGCGAATGTCAGGATGGATGCCTGAACATTGGGAGTATGTAACATGTGCGGACGGCGGTTTTGAGATTCACGAATGGCCATGTTACGCCAAGTTGCTGACATATCCGGATGATCTGCAACTGGAAGTACACGATATGTTCTTGAAGCTGCATGGAATAGGGCCCTGGTGTTGATGGTTTGGAGTATCTTTATTGTCCGTATCTCTCTCTCTGTAAATGCTATCGTTATCTGTAAAAATTAATGCTATTAAACGATTACACGAAACAATATCAATATCAAATTACGGTTGTACTACAGGTGCATTAACTACAGTCCTTTTTAAATAGCATGCCCTGGTCACCGAAGTCATATGTAAGAACAATACAAATCAAGTTCGTGAACATTCGTTTCATAGTGACTCACACATTTCTAGTGCCACAGTTCATTCTTACACTCCTCCAATTTTGATAGGAGGTCTTCGTGACTAAAAGATTGAATTTTAAATTCGGCTCCTCGTAGCTGGTCCAGTACATTTATGATCCAGTTTTGACAATTCCATTGAAGATCGCCATGAATTACAGGGACGATCGATAAGAATTGTTTGAATTCGTTGCGACGCTTGTTGGGGATAAATCCAACCTCGACCATGCCCATGAACGTGGATGATTTGAACGGCTTGATATGCCTGTCTGGTGCTCGATACGAATACGTCGACGTTGAGCCTTGGATCTGGTACGCCTTTCCAGTTGATTTATTCTTCATCAATATCAATGCCCAATGACGAGCACCCTGAAGCCTTTCGTGACCGTAATGAGCGACGTATAATTTTCTTCCAGAGGAAGAAGATAAATTGAACATTTTTGAAAAATACATAATGAGGGAATAAAAGTCGAAAGGAGCGAGAGCAAAAGCGTACAACATCGTCCGTGCTCCATATGAGGCCTTGACTTTAAATACGAGAGATCATCATTTACTTAAATGAATGCCGACCATGACAAAAGAAAACTCGGGCAAGCATTGTTCGGACCCTGAACGCGGCGAGATCACACTATTGTTCTCATTTGTTTGCCGTGACGGGAAGACTGTTAATCATAAAATCACGTTAAATTCGGATTTATATACTGGTTAGACTGAGACTGTTGTTTGTCATATAATATATCTACCAACGTATCTGTTGTTAGAAGCTTTGTTGAGAGCAAAAGGTGAAACCAAAAGCACTGACCTGAATGCGGGATGACTGTCGCCAAGTTCAATGATCTCGAGTTTAGTTTTTCCTTCCAATCCCCATTTCTTCAATCTTTCAGGATCGTCCGCATATAAGGGGTTACAATCGCTCCCATCCGGATCTGGTATGCCATAAACTCTGTCTCGACGATCGTTTTCACGTTTGTTGTATATCGCCATGAACACGCTGAGAATAATAGACAATACCTTAAACCAGCACCTATATTTCAAATCAAAGAGTTTTTCAAGGTGAACCTTCACGTACGGAAAACGCTAATGCAATTGCATGCCCCCTAATATAGCGTGGAGCATCCCCGGCAGGGTAAACATTTGACGATATGATTCCTGCAGAATTACCAAAGCTGAAAAAAATACCTAAGAACCATTCGATAATAAATCAACGTATGGCTTTCGGAAGCGAGAACATTATTATTATTATTACCCATTACGGCCGCTCTGGTGTACATAGGTCCAAAGCTGAAGCATTACTACGTGAGTTCACAAAAACTTGTTTGAAGTTGGGAACAGCATACTTATTTCCCTAACGCAACTGAGTTAGCTTTTATTTCTTTATCGTGATTTTTATTGATTTTGAACTCACGACAAAAGTGATAGCTGCCGAGGTAGCGGGACTCGTGCCTAGGACCGTTATGAACACTGCAATGAATTTGGCAGTAGCCGAGACATCACAAAGCAGTATGATATAACCGATGGAAGTAAGAAGCATTCTAAAAACAAGAAAATCACGTATCATGTCTACATACATAGTATGCGGAGATCAAGGGACCTACGAAGCAGCAATGACTGGGGCTCTTGTTGTATATTTGTCGCTGAGATAGGATACTAAGAGGGTAAATACAGTCCCGAGCGCGTATGGCGCGGCAGAGAGTAAATTGGCCTTGGCGTTCGTGAAGCCCAAGGCAGCAACTGATCGAAAACAAATAGTTATGTCAAGTTGAAGGATGAATAAAGGTTGCTACTTAGTACTTACTAATGGAAGGAACGAAGAGAGAAAGCGAGTAGAACGGTTGACCGATCGCTAAAATTCCCGTTGATTTCAGGTTAGAAGGAAAGACGTAGCAAAAACTTGCAAAGATAAATTGCGCTGTATGCATATGTTCGCCAGTCGGTCAAACCACGAGTGATCTGCCGCTTGGTGAACGGCAAGGAGGCATTTGTAATGCCTTGCGACACATTGAGACGGTGAAGCCATTTTATTTTATCTGTGGAAGAAAGAATTGTGCTGTATTGAGGAAAGTCTGGAATGAGCCAGAATGCGGGGAGAGCGCATATAAAAGTCAGTAGCCCTTCCAAAATGAAGCTGGGGATTAGGTGTATACATAATTCAATTTCATATAGAAATAGAAAAAAATCCTTACATCCAAGCCCATCCATCTTTTCCACCAACACCTGCCATCTGTCTGATACCGAAGGCCAAAATTCCGCCAAAAGCACCTGTTTTGTCGCAAATGAATGAATGAGTTACGGGATAAAAAACAAACAAGCAAACATACCTGCCAGAGTTGCACCCATGAAGAATATTGATACTCGGATGTTGAGTTCCTTTCTTGTATACCAAGTGGTCAGGAGGAAGTTCAGACCAGGAAAAAGGCCGGACTATTATATTATTTTAATCAAGGACACGAAAAAGTGTCAGTATTATGTCTCGCATATCACTTACTTCAAACATTCCCAATAGAAATCTTGTAGCATAAAGGCCTTGGGCATTTGTAACCAAACCCATTGCTCTGTAAAAAAAAAGGAACCCTTATCTCTGGCAGATACTAATTTAACGAGAGCTCACTTACACTTGCATAATGCTCCATGAGATCATTAGAAAGCATATCCACCTTTGGGGTTTGAGTCTTTTAAGGATCAAGTTATTCGGGAGTTCGAATCTAGAGACAGCAAGATCAATATATAAATATATAAATAATCATCCTGTTTCTTAATTTCTCGTAATAGCTTGGTGATCACTTACACGACATATGACACAAAAAATATAGTTAGAGCAATATCATACTAAAAGCGAAGTTAGCGGGAATTCTGTGCATAATATTAGGTCGTTTATACTTGATTTCCATGTAACCCGAGGTCTTTTTCCAGTCCGGCTAAGCGAGCTTGTCCAATGTTGACGCGATCGAGGAAACCTTAAGTGCTTTTGTTGAGAAACAATGCCGGAGAAGCAGAGATGTGATACTCACTCAGAAGGTAGAGCCTATTATATATGATATATATTGAATGAAATTCGGTGATTCAGGTGCGACAACTCACAAGGAAGCGTAGGGAACGATTCGCACATCCACCCGACGAAGAAGCCGCTTTTCCTCTGAGGCTGTCAATTCCAGCGACTCAGCACTTAGCTCCTCGTCGTCAGGAGTTACAACCTTCTCGGATCGATGTTTTTCGACAACTTGAACCTTTTCACTAGACATGCACGGTGGGGACCTGTGAGGAAACTCAGGCTATCAGTGGGGAACTGAGAGTTTATCTCAGCCATTACTAGTTGGCTTAACCGAAAACCATCAAATTGTGTTGGACACATGACATGGCTTCTATTACCTACTATTTTTGCTGGCCAATGATGAAGACGTGCCTGTGTGGATAGCTCACTGGGTTTGTCCCATTTACGACTTCATCTGAGGCTTTAAACGCGGAACGTAACGCGTGAAGGTGAAGCTCACAAATGGTGCACACCCGCATAGATGTATTATACTTATGTATGTATACAGTACTCAGGTCAAGGGAGCGTCTCCAAAAAGATTAGTTGAATGTCCCAGTAAATGTACAAATGTACGACGTGGGTTATACGAAGCGGATGGACGGACGACATATGTTCAGTTTTCTAATTTCCGTAAGTTCCTGTGTAATTCCGGTTTCACTTTGACGACCCTGGTCAATATTTTGTCCACAACGGCATCCTTGCGTGCCTCGTACACCTGCTTCAATTCCGCAATTTTCTGTTCAGTTTCTCTGTCTACTTGTGCTTGAAGGTTCTCCGTTGATCCCGCGTTCTGCATTCAAAATCATACATCAAGGGCGAGTTATCCAACCAAAATCGGGAAACGTCTACCTTGCTTTCAGCAGCTTTGAATTCTCCTTCCTTTTGTCTCTTGTATTCCTCTACCTCTTTCATTGCTTGTGAACGGGCGTCCTTCAGTCGTTGAGTTCGATCTGCGGTGTTCATTGTTGCTTCATTCGGAATACAAATGGACTCTTTGCAATCTTACATTGCCGGGCATCTTGTACAACCTTGGCTGCATCCTTTTCAGCTTCTAACAACGTCTGTATTCCTTGGGAATTAGACTGCTTAAATAGTTAAACGTTATCCGCTCTTCAGAAACAAAGTCGAAGGGAACTCGCCATCAGCCAAAATGTGAGGAAGGAGGAGGAAGAGGTTTCCCTGCGTAGCGCTAAAGCACTGCCGCTATTCACCACTAAGCGGAGCTTGAATCCATCAATACCCTCAACTTTCCACCGTATTCTTTCATATGTCTTCGGACAATTTTTACAGCATCCTAGGGATAAATGCAGACTCTTTACCTGAAGATAGTGCGTATTTCAATGATTTCTCAACTGTGTATATTCTGAATATCTTCCCTTTTTCTCAAGTCCGCAAAGCCTACAAGAAGCGAGCGCTACAGACTCACCCTGATCGACTTCCTCAAGGGGCCACAGCAGATGACAAAAGATCTGCAGAGGAACAATTTAGAAAAGGTTCGGTTAAGTTTATTATACGGCCACGGACGTTCCGCTTATTTGGCGACTTCAGTGAATAATGCCTACGAAAGTATGCAATCCTCACTAGGATGATCAATAGTGGACAGTATATACTGATCGTTCTACTAGTTCTGAGTGATTCTGGCAAGCGGAGGGTGCGCAATCACTTTATATTGTTGGATGGTTTGATGACTAGCTTGACTTGTGTGTGTTTTAACAGCTTTATGATCTCTATGGTACTTGGCCGCCACCCGAAGAAATACCAGACCGTAGACCCACTGGTTCCTACAATTCACACCACGGCAGTTCACAAGCGCACCCTCAGTATACTTTCAACGATCCATTCTTTCTCTCGCCGTTTTCGGTTCATTCACCTCCGCTCTCTGCTTTTAGAGACCCTTTCGAGTTGTTCAATTCATTTTTCGCCGAGTTCAACCATGACCCTTTCGGCGGGTTTCCATCATTCCCTCCTCACTTCAATAGACCGAGTCTTTTCGACTCCACATTTTCTTCCATGACCCAATCCTCCTTTTTTGCAGATCCATTTGGGTTTCGACCTTCCGTCAGGATGTCGCCTGGTTTCCCAGCTGACCCTAACACACGGGTCTACTCCTTCCAAAGCTCTTCGAGAAATTTTGCAAGTCCCGGAACTGGTGGGAACCGATGGATTTCCGAGAGCACGTCTACTCGCATGATGAATGGTGTCACAGAAACCGTCCAGAAGAAAATTGATGAGCAGGTAAGTTTTTGTGTTTAACCTTGATTCTTGATTGCTTGTGAGATACAATCAATTGCATCGCACTAGGGTAACGAACATGTCAGAAGGATCTACCACGATGGCCAAGAGAAGTATACCATTAATGGCGTAGAACAACCCGTCCGTGGTTATATTCCAGACGCTGCATCTGTGAGACACCTTCCGCCTCCACATCCCCAAGAAAACAGCGGCTACATTCCACCCCCGCAATCCAATGACGTTACGTCTCCTTTCCAAGCGGATAGTAAGTCATTATTTTACTCTTAACACTAGTAGTATTTGGTAACATAATTATGAATTCTTAGACCGTGCCAAAAAAAACTGGTGGAGTCGTTCTTAGCTTAAATCTGGAACGGGTTTTGCATTGATAAACCCTTTTTTTTTTTTTTTCGTAACTTGTATGTATGTACCCATGAATAGCAATAAAGCAATAAAGCATTTTGGCTGTTACTCCATTAGCTGTCAAATGTAATAATGTATTTCAGGTGTTACAGCAGTGTAGTGGCCAGGGGAAAGAGATAGAAAATAACAAAAGTAGGCGAAACACAATGCAAAGGTACCGTGCTATGGGAGGAAAGACAGTTATATAAGAGCTCGAAAGGATGCAGCCCAATAAGAGAAACAGAACAAAACAAAACAGAACAACAAACACATCAACAAAGAAAACAAAACAACTCGGCTATATATATACAGATCTGGGATGGGATGGGATAGGTTATCCGGGACATGGGGGCAAAACTGAAAAGGAGTAGCCCGGGGTGGGGACAGGATTCCGCATAGTGGAACAGCGAAAGGTACTAAAACATAGTCAGTCTGTCTCTGTCTGTCATAATACGGTCGTGGCTCGAGGAGTTGCGGCAGGCGGAAAACCAGGCGAGATGGGGGAGATAGAATCAGAAGAGTGCATTCCTCCATCAGAGGCATAACGGATATCGGGTTCGAGCATTGGTGTTGACACTTGCACACTTTGCATGCCCGGGGCTGGCGTATTAGAATTCGGGGTGGGAGGAGCTCCGACCCCAGCTTTTCCAATAAACCATGACTGTTAAATTTACTTCATTGGAAAAAAAAAACGTTATGTCGTACAGGAAATCTGCTTACCGGAACCCAGCCTCTGGCACCGCCTTCTTCTTTGACAGCCTGGATATTGAACATTAAATAAACAATTTTCAACGTCGCTCAAACATGGACTTACATAGGACCAATGATTGTATCGCTTAAATACTTTTAAAATATCGTCCTTCTTAAGGTCTAGCTCTTCATCTCCTTTCTTGGTATAATCCATTAATGCAATTCCGGGGAAACTGGTTGAAATGATGCTTAAAGGAAGAATGGGTTTGCCATCGGCAGTGGTGTTGCCGCCAGTTGCTTCTGCGATCGCTGAAGCAACAGGAACGCTAGTCTCTAAAAGGCATCCAGCAGGGACCCAGCCTTGTTTGGCGGGATCGTTCTCTACGATACCTAACCCGGTCGGATCTCGTTGGACGACCCACCAGCCGCGAGCGCGCTCAAAGATGAGGAAAGTGTCTCCCCTGAAGAATAGGTAAACTTAAGCTGATGGAGAAATTCTTTTAACTCACACTACTACATCGAACTCGTCTTCTTGCTCCGCCATATACGGGTAAATTGCTACGGCGTATGATATCTCTCTAGAAGGAAGGGCCATATCCTTGTTAACTAGAATTCCGTCTTCATCTCCAGGAGACGTCCTATCTTCCTGCTTATGGTCCGTTGATGGTGGTATTGTGTCCGAACCTGGCCAAGCAGTAGATGATGTTGCAACCGTGCCTGCTGTTTGGGGGGTGTCACGTCCAGCTGTCGTACGTAAGGACTGCTGTCTTGCCAGCGCAGATATTCGCTGCGACTTTGGTGCATTTCTAGTCGCCGGCGCCGGCGCTGAAGCGGAGGCTGCTTCGCTAGCCTTAGCCATTTGGCGAGCAGCTTGTTTCTGTTGCGCTAAGACAATGGGGGAACGAATGTCACGAATATGTTTCAGCATGAAAACAGGATTCTTCTTTGCATCCTTCAAACGCTGAAAGAGAAGGAGGGGTTTTTCATCGTAACTGAGACACCGTTCTTGACAGCATTGTTAGTACCTCAAACGACTCTAGAGCTTATTATAATTACCTGTATTTCCATAGCAAATAAACATAGCATAATTTTGCCAGTCATCATTATTGATCTTGTATTTTTTCAAGGCCGCAGGCAGGACCTTCCAAGCCGGATCTTCCAGGCTAACTTTGAAACTTTTAAGACCGTCTTTCAAACCTTCGCTACTTTCTGATCTTGACGGCCTTGACGCCGAAGTAGCACTCGGGGGTAGCGACGTGTTGGAAGCACTGTTATTAGGGGAATGGCCATTGGAAGAAGAATTGGGGGTTTGCGGAGGATGTTGCAGGCGAGATGGAACACGGTCTGGAGGCACGGGGGCTTCCCGGAAAGGTTTAAGGGTAGCAATTGACTACGAGAAATTCAGCAACCAACAAAAATTGAGTAAATGATCCGGCGCACGTTCGGTGGAATATCGTGTTCAGGGGCAGAGGGAGAAACTTTAGGTGATTCAATGATCTCTGATTCCACAGGAATTCGAGTAGGTGAACGGGCCGGCGTTGCATAATTTGCCCATTTAAATGAGTTTTGCCGGTTTAATGGCTTTTCTTCAATCTGGGACTGGAAAGGAGGTTAACAAGTTTCTCCTCGTTCTATCATACCAGTCTGCGACACCTACGCGAGCCTGTGCAGCAACCGCCTTGGCGTTACTACCTAATTCGTCCAAGCATACGTGAAGATCACACTGCAGTAGTTTATTTTGGTACTCAAGTTGTCGCAAGCGTTCGGCTGTGGATTGTAAGATCTCTTGAAGTGTGAAAGGCAAGGACGGGAAGGAAGCTCACCTTGGTCTTTAACGATTTCATGTAAACTTTCTAGAGTAACGCCATCATGGTCATCTTCTATTTCGGCTAATGAATAGCTTTGAACGACCTGGATCAACTAGAGAACGTCTGAAAAGCGACCCACATGGAGGTACATAATGATCGGAGTCTATGGGGACATTGCAAGAGAGTTTAAGGTAGTAGACAGCTTTCAATATGGCCAGTCTCTGGCCTATAGTTTGCACGCCAACTTCCCTCAGTGATTCTTGATCAAGATTTGTCAACACATCCCCTGAGATATTATGTGCTATTGGAAAGTGAACGCTAAAGTAACGGGAGTCGAGAAAAAGAAATTATACCTCTAAATTGTTGTTCATACTGCGGAAAACCTATACTAGCTAGCCAATTTAAAACAGCCTCTTCACTCCAATCGAGCACTGAAAGAGTCGTGTCGCGACCATCCATGAGTAGAGTTGTCTCGACGAATGCCGATTTGTTTTAGACGCGCAGCTGTGGCCGGAGTTTAAATTCTTTCGTTCCGAGAAGAAAATACATATCGCAAATATTTCTTGATATCATAACGATTCAGGACACGCAACTCTCCCAGAGTCCCATCCATTACCAATATCCGAGGAAATCATAGGTGGATTTCATGGGTGGATTCCGTCATGATTTGTAACACATGGTCGAATTGAGTATTGACAATACTTTAATACCAAACACGTCAGTTACTGCTCCTGTGAAGTAATTTTACTGAGCTGGGAGTCGTTGAATTGACAACCCAAAACGTACCGTGCAAAAACGTCTCTAATGCAAACTTGGCGAAACATCCTGTCCTACACAGAATAAGTATGCTAAGGCACTTCGACCAAAAACCGGTTGTTTAATGTCTGCGAGGAAGCATCAAAACTGCATATATGACTCATTTTTTCCTCTTCAAGCCCGAGTCAGACATCTTCTCGGCTAGCCCGCTGGGAATTTCTTAAATTTCTTGCACCTCTGACTCATACCATCGCAGTTGCACGATTCATCACCTACCGAACATAACCATGGATTTATCAAGAGTATCACTCTTTGAAGCGACGTTTGAACAAGTTAAGCTTCTATGTCACTACATAACTTTGTTTGTTGCCTGAGGGTCGTAGAATGTTATTTCCAGGAAGCGGAATTATAAAGAATGGGCCAGGGGACTGGATTTAGCAGGGTATTTAAGACGTGATGAAATCGTGGACACGCACAAGCATGCAACAAACGGAAAGCTCAAAACTTGGGTTTTGGCACCAGTGGACAATCCGGGGACGCTAGACTTCCTATGCGCCTGTGAAACGTAATAGGTTCATATAAGCTATTGAGGAGTTTTTTAAACAGACTCTTTTAGGTTCCAAAGAGACGCACTAATTCGAAGACCAACATCCCCCGAGAGGCCTCAAAAAGTAATCGCGTATGGGATTTCATCGGTTTTTTGCCCTCCGGAGAATCGTAACAAAGGATATGCAACCCATATGATGCGCCTATTGCATTATGTTTTAGCTCCTGCTGGTGAACTGGGCGATTTCCCGGAAGCATGGGGGTCCCTGCCCGATCGTCCACCTGATGTCGGAAATGCAATCTTTTCCATGCTCTGGAGCGAGATTGGAGGTGACTTTTATTCGAGGGCGGGGTGGAATTCCCCTAATACAGGCTGGAAAATGAAAAGTCATGTCAATACCGTATGGAGATGTAGGGATATATCGGAGCCTCTGGTATGCATTCGATGGCTTTCGGAAAGAGACTGCGTTCAGCTTTGGGAAGAAGATGCACAATTCATTGAAGAGAGCTTTTCAAACCTAACCCGCTTAGAGAAGCAAACGACTTGTGCTTTCTTGCCTAATGGGGGATTGGCTGCATTCCAAATTCGTCGCGCTATAATGTATCTTCCGGGCTCCCCACACTTGCCAATGCCAAGGTACTGGGGTGCCGAGATGTTGGCAGAAACAGGAAGGGCATATGCTACATGGGTAATCAACATAAGCCGCACTCCAGCTTCACTAGCGGTTACACGTTTGAGAGCAAACAAGAAGTCTTTCCCGAAGCTTCTATCAGCCGCCATGGAAGCAGCTAGACAAAATGGATGTGCAAGTGTTGAAATCTGTAGCTTAGATTCGTCTTTGAAGAAGCTAGCAGAAGAGTTGGGGGGTGAGGACACTGAAGACATGACGTGTATACCATCCTTAGCTTGGTACGGTCCGGAACAGGCGGATGAGGTTAAGTTTCTTTTTGCTGAACGGTAAGTGTTGGTTTATTGATCACTGCATAAAATGTTGATTGAGATTCGATTTACATAGATATTGCTATTGTTAGAATTTCCCAACTCAGATCACTCAGTAGCATAATGTAAAGGCGTGAGCCGTGCCTGTATTCCGGGTAAATAGACATGGAATATTGAAATCTCAGAGATCGGAATAATCAGACATCAATACTTATGACTGCGCTATACCATCAGTGGGGGTCCAAACCAAATGTGTTTGAGAGGTTGTAACGGTTCCGCTGCCTTAGCAGATTTATATTGTAACACTTCATTACAGTTTAAGTTGCCCACTTCTTACAGGTTCACAAGCTGTTAAGTATCGATACTCGGGTATCGACGACACTTGTTGTCACGCCCCGCGTGCCCCGTAGTCCAAATCCGGACATATCCGAACTCCGTACTCTATTCCGTCTTGCTCCCCCAACTCCGCACTCCGCATTCTTGTCCGTACCCCGTATCACAGAATTTCCTTATGGGGAATTCTCTCCCGCGCACTTAGTAACAAGGTACCTAGATTATATTATCATTGTCTTGGCTCACACTAGTCAGTTTCCACCTTTCCTTATTTGTTGTTATCCCCATTTCCGTAGTTCTGCTCCTTCCTGTATTTAAACCCCAGCTCCCTAGCTGTGGATCCTCAGTCTGAATATAATCAGTTATTCTCTCATCTCTAGTCTGTCTCATACTCTTAATCCATATTGCGTAGTTGGCTCAGACTTAACGTTTGAGTCAACTCGTACTTATCGTTCATGTCGTCTTCGACGACATGGACTTGTACTCCGTCGTCAGACTTGTACGTACTTGTGTACTTCCTTGTATTCTGAAATTGAGGGATATTGTAAGCTGGGCGAGTGGGCGCAACATATAAGTTGAAGCCAAGTCCCTCACCCCGTACTTCAGTACTCTGTCTCCCATCTGACCCCGTGGTCCGGACTTCTTTGGAACTATCCGGAATAGCTCTGGGCCACCATATGTAACACTGTCGATGCATTTGTGTAGCTCGTCCCAGTCCTGTTGGAGAAATGGGAAAGCCTTGAATAGGCTCTTCTTGACAAGTTTCTTGTCAAGTATGATTGCGCATTGCTTAGCTGACTTGCTGAGGTGTGCTATGTATTCATCACACTTCTCACATTTACCCTCCTTGTAGGTAATAGCTACGCAACCTCTCATGGAGTCTATACTCCATTCTGCAGCAGTTTCTGCCAAGTGTTGTTTAATGCTTTCAAATCATCCCTTTCAAGGTGAGGATGATGTAGTGGGAAATATGATAGGTATGGGTGTTGAGGACATAATGCAGGGTAGGTGCGACAATCCTAGGGTGGTCGTATACAGAGTCTTTTGTACTCTGTGTTTCAGAGTAGCGCTGTCAGGAATCGTAATGAACATACACTTACAATGTAACAGTTTTATAATAGACCAAAGGGGCCTATTATACTGTCTGACCTAAGATCCCACAAATGCACAAATTTCCTTGTTATTGCTCAATAGCTAATACAGGATAGGTATGCAGTGTAGTGGGTTAAGGTAAAGTAAAGTAACTCTAACTAGGGCTCACCACTGTACTGTAATGGCATATTCCATACTGTATCCATACCATATTTGATGCACCTGGGGTGCCTTACAGTACTGTACAGTCTGTAATACGGCTATATACAGGTAATTACATGTATGGAATTTTTTATTCATCAAAATAAAGCTTTCTGGACATGATTCATATATCTAGATCTTTATTACTTACGATCTAATATGATTTTATGCTTCAAAGTCATCAATGCATTGATTGTATCTCTATCTCCAAAAAAAAACCCGTTCCACTGCAACAGCTGATCTTGCAAAAATATGTACATACTTACTTGTACAATAAGAGTATGGAATTACTTACCTGGAATTGATAAAATGTCATGTGCCAACCTGCCCAAATTTGGAAATTGAGCTTTCCTGGCTGCTGTTATGTACGGTGGTCCGGGACTATCCCGGATGTTTCCGAGAAAGTCTGGACCGCCAGGGGCGGACGGGAGACAGAGTGCAGAAGTACGGGACGAGGGACTCAGCTTCAGCTTATAAGCTGCACCCACTCGCCCAGCTTTATCTATCCCTCAATTTCGGAGTGGCAGGGACTTAGAGAGTACGAGATGAAACTAATAAAGCTGATATTCAGACTGAGGAACCCCAGCTTACAGCTGGGGGTTTAAATACAGGAAAGAGCAGAACTACGGGAATGGAGATAAGACAAAATAAGGAAAGGTAGCATATGGTTGAACACAGCTAGGGATGATGATTATAAAATCTTTGTTCCTTATTACTAAGAGTCAGAGGCCGGTTTCCCCATAAGGAAGGTGATGGACTTGAAGTTCGGACAGAGTACTGACAAGTACGGGATGGGATTGCTATGGAGATGCGGGGTGAGTACAGAAATAACCAGAATAGGATCGGACTTCCAAATTAGGAAGGTGTGGCATGTGGAGCGTGACAGCCACCCACCATTGAATAGGATCCATAGAGACCAGATGAAAGTTTGAGGTATTCTTCTATTTCATTTTGTGTTGTCATAGGTCGACAGACATAGTAATTGTTGAAATTAAAGTTGTGGAGGTTCTTTTCACATTGTACACTAGGTTGGTTGATACTAGGGATTTGAACCTTGCCTATATAGTGTTTATTGTAGAAATTGACCAGTTCTTGTTTTCATGCTTCAATCTCAATGAGAATATCACCTTCATCCTCATAATCAGTCAGAAATCCCATTGCATTTATATGAGGGTCCAAGACTAATATATATTATTCAACAAATACAAACAAGTAGATTGATTAAAACTCACAGCTTACCCAGACAGGGTATGGTGATGTATCAACTTTGAACAAACAAATACTGTCCTAATTTTGTGTGTGCTACGACAAGAGCAGACACAACTTCTGGTGAAGCTGTAGGCAGCAGTTTCCCTAATTCAACCCTTAGCTTGTCTTGAAGCCCTTTAAGTGTCGAATGGGTACTTGATAGTATTAGGTGCTATGTAGCAGACATTGAAGTGGTTACTTGATGAAATGTGAGCAGCCAATCAGTGGTGACACTGATAGCACTCCACTCAACTGAACCCATCTCATATTGGCGCAGTTCTTTGTTCTTTGCAGTATAGGAGTCAATTTCCTTCCAATAATATAATACTTGACCTATAAGTACATTCAATAATATAGGAAGGACTTTTACAACAGAATACTCACGACACATCTGGTGCATGGATGTCTACTATGTATACACATCCAAGATCAACATTTTACTTCTTTCTGATGCACTTTCTTCATCTTTGTGTCATAAGGAATGAACTTCTTCTAACTATGCCTGTTTTCGCTAAGGGCTTGTGCGTACAGCTTTAACAATTCTACAAAGCTGTGGAGTGAAGTATATCATTACAAATGAACTCAAACAATGAATGTTTATCTTACCTTTTCAATAGGATTCAATCTCAAATTGTCATCATCACCATCATAATTGTTTTCCTCAGTCAATCCAATAATGTCATCATCGCATTCAGATAAAGACCGGTATAACAATCCAAAGGTAAAAGCTAAATGTCATAGCTAAATATATGATCAGAAAAACTACGAAGATATTTGTTTGAGGTTGTCTAGTCTCTGTGGAGCGGGTCCCGGTGCTGATTTTGTGAAGAGGAGGGTGGGGGAATATATGATATAACAAGTGTGTGAGCGTCGATATCAAACCAATAACAACAAAAAATATAACGATTCTAAGATCTTGTGTGTGTCAGGGTACGCTAGCATTGTCCCCTTCTTTTCCTCCATTTATCTTCAGTTCTGGTCTATTTTATTCATTTCCATATTTCTCATATTTTATCCTATCTCTTGCTTTCCCCTTTCCTTCTGTATTCCCATTTTTCCCTCCAATGGGTGCTGAGCGCCTGTTCCCATCAGTGCCATGGCCTAGGCCCTGGCTGAAAGTCTGGGACTGGCATGTATCCACATCCAGTCCATGAACTGAGGGCCACGTATGACCTTCACTGTTTTTCATAGTATATAGTTAGTAGCCCTAGAGGAGGGATCTCTAAGTTTGTTCTCTTAGGATCCCCTCCCTCTAGGTGAGTTAGTATTTTTCCCAAAAATATATTTTATTTAGGATCCCCTCCCTCTAGTCTGAGTGAGTAGCCCTGACAGTGTGCATGAGGGAGACAATGAATGTGAATTCACAATAAAATGATATGATAATATACTGTTGATAATACAGTGATGTTAAACTGTTTAAAGTTAGTAAGGCTTCAATGATAATATGAATTGTTGAGTTTATACTCTGAGGCCTCACTCAGAGTAATCCAAGGTAATAGACGTGAGCGTAGAAATAGATAAGAGACAAAACACTAGACTTGAACTTGACTTGACTTAGACTTAAACTATGAGACAACTGTTCCAGTAGATTGCTGCTGTTACACGTATTTACATGCAGTATTTATACTGTTTATGAGATAGGGGAAAGTGAGACAATTATGCCTTGTTCACCAAGATAACAAATGAAACAAAAAGAAAGAACAAAAGTGAATAACAAGAAAAGGAGAATTATGAGAGAATGATGGGGATACTGTTAGGGCTACTCACTCAGACTAGAGGGAGGGGATCCTAAGTAAATATATTTTGGGAAAAATACTAACTCACCTAGAGAGAGGGGATCCTAAGAGAACAAACTTAGAGATCCCTCCTCTAGGGCTACCAACTATATACTATGAAAAACAGTGAAAGTTATATGCAACCCTTGGTTCATGGACTGGGTGCGGATACATGCTGGTCCCAGACTTTTAGCTGGGGCCTAGGCCATGGCTTTGATGGGAATGGGCACTCAGTGCCTGTTGAAGGGAAGAATGGGAATATGGAAGGAAAGGGGAAAGCAAGAGATGGGATAAAATATGAGAAATATGGAAATGAATAAAATAGACCAGAACTGAAGATAAATGGAAGAAAATAAGGGGACAACGCTAGTGTACCCTGACAGATACAATTACACAGAAAAGGAATCACATATATCATTAGAGAAGATAAAAGAAATATGATGGAAAGGGAAGAACAAAAAGAGAGAACAACAAAAAAAATCAATCAGAAAAAGATAGAACTGAACTCCTAACACAGGTTTTGTCACAGTATGCTAGTGACACTTTCTGTTTTCCCATTTTCCTGTTCTCCTATATTCATACTCTTTCTGTGTTTATTCTACCCTTTCTCACTTTCTCATATTTCTGACTATTTCTCATTTTCAACTTGTTCTCTTGAATTCAGTCTTCAACCAAATTCTTGTTTTCATTTGTTATCACTGCGGATCCCATAGGAATCAACCAAGCACCTGTACTCGTAGATATATAGTCATTTTCTCTAGAGGAGGATCCCTAAGCTTTTTCTCTTAGGTTTTCCCTCCTCTAGGTAAGTAGCTAGTCGCTTCCCATGAATAGATCTTAGGTTTTCCCTCCTCTAGGTGTGTGCCCTGAATTGCCCTAACAGGTTTACCATAATCAACATCTGGCACTTCTCGTGCTACCTTTTACCCAAAACATATTGTTGCCTTCTTAAATCTTTCACTGATCTGATTCTTGTCAATGGAATTATCTTTGTGGCTGTGGTGCAATAATAAAAGCTAAAGCAGTACTTAACAACATTAGATCTTGAACCAGATTGGATTGGAGTTCGGCATAAGAAGGGAGAATCTGATTTCCTTCAGAATAATCAGGAGGAGAAGGAATGACAGATAGGGGTGTATTGATAAATAGGAATTGAGTATAACTACGGAATTGATATCAAAAAACTAATTTCCAAATTGACTCCTCTTAATGACTTGCTAAAAGGAACCCAATGAACTTATATAATTCTCCCATCACATTGATGTTGGTATATTTATACAGAGTTAGAGCTTGTGAATATCCTAGTGCTAAGTTGTCATATGGTACAGTAATTTCCATTACGGGAGGAGGGATAGTAGGAAGCATGTTAGAGGAATTGACATCAATTTCAGAGACAAGGGAATTGTATACGTGAAGTTGAGTGTGGAGATTTGGGTTAGAACCAATTCGGAGGGAAGAACAAAACGAAAAAGGAAAGAAAGGGAGTCACAAGTATGGAATAGAGTTTTGAGGGATATCTTTATTATTCGATATAACTATGGAAATTTTTACTAAGGTTTCAGAGCACTAAGAAATTATCCAAGAAACAAGAAGGTGGGAAAAATGATCTGTTCGTATTGGAGTCCTACACTGATCTTGTTGTCCTAGATTTGTTCTAAAAGATTTGAGCAAACTTGTTAGATCTTCCAGAAAGATTGTCTGGAAGGTGAAGAAGGACTGGGAAGTAAAGGGGAGGATTGGCTGGGTTCTGGTGAATGAGTAGAAAATTGGGATAAATTTGGTTCATCTGGAATGAGATTCGCAGGTCTATAAGGGCTAAGTAGTTGAGTATTTATGCCTTTCATGACTATCCAACGACTTGGCACGTCTAATACCATAAATATGAATTCGAATCTATCTTGAGTAGCCAACACTGGAGATATGTCAGAGTTTTCAGCTGTCAGCTGGGGAAAAGCTTGGGAAAATTATAAACCAAGAGCTTCTTATCTCACTGATGACAATTTGGGAAAACTATGCTTAAAATAGTAGTTTCACCATTGTTTACACAGTATGAAAAAAGTTGTATAAACAGTCATCCAAACATTGTGATAACGGTGATGAAAATATTGCTGAAAATATATATTTGTCTTTGCTTTTCTTCCCTGAGGAAATTTATCTTTAATTCAAATTTTTCTCACCATCTTCTCCATTCATTCAATACTGGGTAAACGCTATAAATAACTGAAGAATAACAAAGGGCAAAGCAATTGTTTACCCAGGCTTGTTTCATACTGCAAACATGGTACAAATGCTATTCAAACATAATGTGTGATCATTATTATAACCATGTTTTCCCTTGCAGGAAAATACTAAGGAATCTTTAAATTAACAAATGTTTTTCTAGAGTGAGAAAACTGAAAATATATAAAGGTTTTTCTCGCAATTTACCAAGGGTTTTCACAAGGTTTTCCATGGCTGTTTTAATACAATTGGACAATGTCTTTCATCAGCATTTTTATCATAAAGAAAACACTAAGCATATGGCAGTATAACTCAAGCTTTTTTCAAGCTTTTTTCAATGTTTTCTCAAGTGTTTTGTATTATTAGTAATCACACACTTTAACCACCTTCCCCATCATCTTCACAATTCACACTTACAACATCTGTACCATCTCTCAATGACCAAGACAACAACTATCATCTGTCAATCATGGGATATGCCTCTGCACAGTAATGGTAACAAAAATGTCCCATTCACTCAAAGAAACAGATCTCAGAGAGTATTTCGAGTACTACTGCTCTCACCATCTAGCTAATCCTCCAATTGCTTTTAGATTTTTTACAAGAGTCACATCAATCTTTCCAGTATATTATGACTTTCTCTGCCATAAAGTGTTTCAGAGCTACCCCTAATAATCCTGCTCCACTTCAAGTTCAACATAAACCTTTTTGGCAGATTATTGAAACGCCACATCGCATTATGGTTTTCTTCCACCCATAGAACATGTAGTTATTACTAGAAAAATAATGGAACTGGCATCATTATTGGAAAGACGCAATACAGTCCTTAAAGAACTTGAGAACACACATACATGTTGGGTCCAGAACATTGGTCCCCACGTGCATATTATCAGTTAAATTGTTCCTTGAAGCCTAGTAGCTCTTGTGCTTGCTCCCATCAATGCTAGTTGATTTTCGGGATGCTACCACTGCCTCTGATTAGGTAACCGCAGGGATCCTGACATAGCCACTTTGGAACGTCATGGGGTTTCACAGGGTGTTGATAGATGCCCCAGTGTCAGTTGTACACTATCATTGATGTATATAATACATCACTGTGGCTGGTGAGCTTGCAGTTCAAAAAGTTCAAAACTAGAAAAAAGTAAGGATGACTTGAGAGGAAGTTCAATTAATCACAAAGGATTGCAGGATCCTTTGTCTGCCTATCAGCAATTAGCACTACTGGTACCTATATCCAGGACTACATGTTGTATATAATGCTGGTGTCAGGCTGTTAACAATCACATTTGATGACCTGTAATGAAAAGGTGAGAAAGATGACGCCAAACAAACTCTTGCATTAACTCTTCCTACTCTCAATGTGCCTAAAGGACAGACCAACAAGTCCAGAAGAGCGTCAACGATTAGAACAAAGGATGCAATGTCCTTTTGTAAACCTGCGCGAACATCGCACGAGGAAAGTGGCAGAGGATATAAACTAAATATCAAATAGATCTACAATGAAACTCTGTATGTACATGAGACTTTTATAGAATAAAAGTGAATGTACTACAGACAAAGAAAATGAGCATAAAGGAAGGAACATAAAGGAGGGATAAATAAAGGAAGATAGAAGTGTGCGAATGCGTGTCAGGGTACGCTAGCGTTGTCCCCTTATTTTCCTTTGTTTATCTTCGGTTCTGGTTTATCTTATTCATTTCCTTATTTCTCGTATTTTATCCCATTTCCTGCATTCCCCCTTCCTTCCATATTCCCTTCTTTCCCTCTAACGGGTGCTGAGCGCCTGTTCCCATCAGAGCCATGGCCTAGGCCCCGGCTAAAAAGTCTGGGACCGGCGTGTATCTGTGCCCAGTCCATGAACCGAAGGCCGTGTGTGGCCTTTGCCGTTTTTTCATAGTATATAGTTAGTAGCCCTAGAGGAGGGATCCCTAAGTTTGTTCTCTTAGGATCCCCTCCCTCTAGGTGAGTTAGTATTTCTACCAAATACATTTTACTTAGGATCCCCTCCCTCTAGTCTGAGTGAGTAGCCCTGACAATACGCACAAAGGAGCTAAAAATACCTCGAGGATGACAAATGAATGGTGACGTCGTCTCGCTACACACAGGCACCAACCCTTACACCTCAGGGCTTTGAATGTCGAGTGTCCTCACTCGACCGTGGACAGGTCCTCATCAGCAGGGATTGTAGCTGGGTCCACAAGCTGTGTGATGGGTATAATGGTTCTGGATCATGGGAAGTATGGAATGAGTCGGAAGGTGGCGAACGGTTGTTTGCTTATGGCGGCGTCAAGCTTGGATAAGATGTAAGCGCTGTTCTTGTTACATCGAACAACGACATATGGGCTGATATATTGTGGCTTGGATTTGCGGTTGAAGTCGTTGTCGAATGCTGAGTTTTGGACAAGTATGAGCACTCCTGGCTGGAAGTTGTAATTGACGATTAGGTTGGCATGGTCTTTGTGAAACTGTTCAATGGTCGCATATCTGGCTTTGAGGACATGTTCCTTGATTAAGGCAAGGCCTCTGTGCGTTTTTCGAGTTGTCTGGCCCTCATCGCGAGGAGTTCTTCGGAGGAGAGTGGTTTGTCAAGTTTCGGAATGAGGAAAGTGGCTTCTGTAACATCAAACGGCAGGACTGGTTCGACACCATGGACCATGTAGAATGGGGAGAACCCGATGTCGTGTCGCACAGTGACTCTGTCTGCCCAGAAAACGTAGGGTGTGATTTCGGGCCATTGCGAGAGATTGCTGTCACAAGTCTTGATAAGAGCTTCGTGCATTGATCGGTGGCTGCGTTCGACGATGCCATTTGCTTGTTTGTTGTAAGGTGAGATGCGGATATGGTGGATGCTGTATTTCTTCGCTAACCAGTCTACTGCTGCGACGATAGGTGTTCTGTTGTCTATGACGAGTTCTTCGATAGCACCCCATCGACACAGGAGGTCTTTGAAGATGAATTTGCCAATCGCTTGGGCATTTTCGGAGGTAAGCATTGCATATTCCGGATAGCCCATAAGTGAACATTGCACTTGAATGACATACTGATATCCCAAGACTTTCTTCATGTGCATGGTGTCGATGTGTATGCGTTTGAATAGCAGTGCTGGGATAGCGACTGTTGGTGGGATAAAGACGTGCTGGTGACTTTGGAGTTGGCACTGGTGGCAAGTCTTGAGAAACCAGGTGATGGTTCGTTCCATTCCTGGCCACCAAAACCTATCTGCCAGGTTGCGCCGGGTTGAATAGTGTTGTTTGTGTCCCAGTTGGTCATGTGCTTGCATGATAAGTTCAAAACGCTTGTTCATGTCGAGGATAACGAGTTGATGAAATCCATCAGGATGTTTGCACCAGAGTTTGCCGTCACGAACGAAGAATTTTACTGCGTATTTGAGGAATTGTTCCAGAGCTTTGCCTTCGAGGTGTGTCGGTCTGGTCATTGTGCGGAGAAAATCGAATACATCGAGTAAGCATTTGTTGTCATGTTCATCATCTGCCATCCTTGTGAAGGTGATGTTTTCGGGTAGATTAAGGGTAGGAAGAATAGAAAGAGAAATAGAAGATGTGAGAAGGGAAAAAGGGGAAATAGAAAATTTGAGAAATGGGGAAAGGGGAATAGAAACAGATACAGAATTAGAATTAGAATTATTAGAGTCATTATTAATATTATAAGAGGAAAACGTAGTCGTGTATGCAACGGAATGAGTTGGGGGATGGGTGAGCGCATTGCTTACGTGATTGGCGGAGTACCAAGTGTTAACCCAGATACCCAAGCTGAGTACACCGTCTACCCATGTATCTTCATCTTCGTCTGGTGTTCCATTGGGGAAGCGTTGTCGGGAGAGGCCATCTGGGCCATGTTCTTTACTAGGTACATGTACCAGTTTAAATGTGAATAAGAGAATCGAGGCGATCCAGCGGTTCATAGCATTATTTGGCTGGATGTCAGGGTTATTGAGCATACCCTTGATGTATTTCGCGTCTACTTCAAGATTAAAGGTTGGGAGGCCAATAAGGTAAATGTGTAGTGTGCGCAATGCACGATAAACACCATAGAGTTCTAAGTTTGCTTGTGAATATCTAGACTTGCAGTCATTCCAGGCAATGGATCTGTAGTATGCAGGTTGTCTACGTCCTTTCTCGTCATCTTGGAAAAGGATCCATCCTACAGCTATCATCGAGGAATCAACAGCTATGGTGACTGGTCGTTCAGATGCATAATCAAGTACAACTAGGATTGGGGCCGTCATGATGCGATCTTTGAGTGAATCCATCGCTTTCTGCTGTTCATCTCCCCACACGAAAGGTGCGTCTTTTCGTGTCAGCTGTACTAGGGGGCAGGTGTGAGGGATTTGTTTTAGATTTAGAATAAACTTGACTCCTAATAAAATATAAAAGAGTTTTGTTTAGGGATTGTTCAGTAACTAAAAGTCCTGTTATTGAAGGTGAGACACTTGAAGGAAGATTTGAACTTAAGAATTAAGTTCAAATTAGTAGAGATAGATAGAGACTTATTACTAAGTCCTTGAGAATAGAGAAAGATAAGAGGAAAAAAGACCAATTTGATTGGTAAGCACTTTGGTGCACAACAGTAGTTACAAGATAGCTTATTTACAAGAAAAATAAGCCCCTATTTATACACCTTGAGCAAGTACAAATAGCTCCAAACATTAGTAAGAGAAACATTATGTGAAAGATAAGAAATTACTTAAAAAGGAAGTGAATGAATAATAGTGGATCAGGGAAAATTATAGTGAGACAGGGAAGTGGAGAGAGATGATAAGAAAATAAAGGGGTTCCTGGAACTAAGTCATCTGACTGTTCCTGAAAGATAAGATACATTACAAATAAAGGATTATTAAAGCAAGCAGGAACTAAAAAAAGAATAAAGGAAATACTTGTTTTTGGGTAGATAAGGGAGGAAATCATGAAATACATGACAGTGGGCGATCTCAGTGAATTTATAAATGAAGATTCTGACTACACCGCAGGTTCCTAAAAATCCGCGTACTTCGGAGGCGTTCTGGCAGGGAGGCCACTCAGTGATTTTGGCAATCTTGGTAGTGTCGGGGATTTGTCCTTCATAGTTGCAGGTGTGTCTGAGTATTTTGATTTGGGGCATCGCAACGTATAATTTCTTGCCAGAGAATGTGGTGCCAGCATGTTTGATCCAATGGAGAATTCGATGGAAGTCATTCAGGTGTTCCCAGACAAATTGTCATATGCCGGGGTTCTGAGGGATTGACTTGTGGCTGCCGTCTTCATGTTTGTATTGGGTTCGAGGGCCTAAAACTGGCACGTCATCAATATATGGAGTTGCAATGTCAACCTCATCCTGTAAAATAGAGTTGAGGTGTCCTTGAAATATCCCAACAGCGTTCGTCCAACCCATAGGGATGACGCATAGCCGCATGGAGCCAATGGGTGTCTGGAATGTCATGAGGTCTCAAGATTTTTCTGCTAAAGGTGCGTGATCATATCTGACGTAAAGATCACCTAGTGAATATATTGCTCTTCCAGCACAATTTTCTATGAAGGGCTTGATGTTGGGTGGTAGTGCAGCATCTTTAATGGTAACGGCATTAAGGGGTTGTAAGTTGTGCAACATACGATATTTTCCATCTAACTTGGGTATGCAGAACCATCTTGAGTGATAAGACGAGCTTGAGGGTTCATACACACCGCTAGCAATCTTGTGTCGAATAAGGTCAATTATCTTGTCACAGATCCCAGGTGGAATTGGGTAGTTGTAATACACCCAAGGTTTGTGTTCAATGGTGGGTATCACAATGGGTTCGAAATAATCTTCTCTAAAGGTACCTCGTTCTTCATCTTCCCATGCAATCGCGTTCTCATTCGTTTTCAGGATAAAGAAAACGAGTTTGACTTCTTCATCCTGGAGAAAGTCATGTCCAATATGGAGCTGATGCCAATGATCTTCTGTTAGTCATATGCCGAACTCTAGGATGGGTGGTGGGTTTGTTGGTAATGGGGGAAGGGTTAGGAGTGGGTCTTCAGGGAAATGTCGTTTTGGGATGGCCTCTGTTGGCATAGTGGTAGCAACTAGTTGTACTTTCTTTGCAATCGGTTTGTACTTTAAGCCTAGCATGGGGTTGCCTGACTGATATGTTTCATGAATGTAGTGCAAGCCAAATGGTGATCGGTCCAGCTGAATTGATGGTATCGCCTCTGAGTCTTCTTCAACTGACAGTGTCACACTGTGTTCTTCGTCTTGTAAGTATTCTGCCATTATGAGGAGACTGCTGTATTGAAATGCCGGTATGCCGGGAGGAACATTGTGTGGTCGTGTTGGAATTCGGATTGAGTGATTTGGATTAAGTGGGTCATGCATTACCAGAATTTCTCCTGCCTGCTCCATGTCAATTCGGCCAATCTTCTGGAATGGTCTGCCCAGCAGTAGGCGATACGGTGCATCTTGGATGATCCAAGCTTGGAGTAATACGGATATGTCGGTGATCTTGACTTCGAGGTTCTCTATGATACCGTAAGTAGCTTTCGTACCTCCATTAGCATCTCTCATTGACAGTTGTCGATCCTTAGTGAATGCTAAGCCAAGGTCCTTCACAGTCTGTTCGCTTATGCACACTAACTCTGCTACTTCAAGGTGTTTGCCCTGGATGTACATGTCAAATTCTCGGATTGGAACGCTTGGTGGTGCTATAGCTTGCCATGTGATGGCGGCGTTGGCTTGTGCAGTTGTTGTTGGTGCAAGGGTTGCTGATTGAAATACAGGGATGCGATTGACTTTGCAGTCTTCTACAAAGAGCTTCCGGAGCTCAGGAGATCCAGCTAGGTATTCTTGCAATGTCATTGTTATTGGAGAGTCTAACATCTTGTCGTAGCTGATCGAATGAGTGCTGTGTCTTGCAGCTTCGATTGGTACGTGTACTGGGGATTCTTCTTATTCTCATTCATGTCAGGTTGTGGGTTCAGTGGCGGTTTCTTCGTGACCAGGGTGTTAGCTTCTTCATCTTGCACT